>QJNS01000049.1:0-369045 GCA_004154925.1 Monosporascus cannonballus
AACCCTAACCCTAACCCTAACCCTAACCCTAACCCTAACCCTAACCCTAACCCTAACGGGTTAATATTTATCCGTCGGACGAATATTAATCCGGGTCGGCCTGTTGGTTGTTCCGCCAGTATTAGAATCGATCCGTGCCCGTATGGGGTAACCCGTATACGTAACGCGATCGGCGACTTAACATTCGTACTAAGTACGTTAAAAATATCAGTCGCATACGCCAAATTTCGTATTTAATTAATAATATATCTTTATATCACTAATTTAATTCGAATACTTAATACGTACGGTCGTACTTGTACTTTTTACCCTAATAAGCCATAATATAGGCGAAACTGATAGGATTTTTTTCTTAAAACCGTTAATCGGCAAAATGTTTTTAATATTTATCAGATTTTTGCATTTAACGCTACCCATCTTACTATTTTTTAATCTTAATTTTTCATTAAAATGGCACCTAATTCCGTCCGATCGGTCGATATTGCGCTAACTGGTAATATCGGTAACGCGATAACGAAAGCAATTTTTTTTACCGAATTAATTTCGATTATTTTTCAAATATGGCGACCAGCCTTCGGCGCACGCTTAACCTATGTTTACCGTATCGCGAATAAGCTAAGCAACGTTTCCAATACGCTTATTTAGTATTAACGTTATTATGCGGAAAACTTTTTCCCGGCCTCGATAAGTAATTTGCTGCGGAAACCAAAAATCCAGTTTTCGAACGAATTTTTCGGTACCGATTTAAGACGGTTTGCAAATAATACCTTTTAGGCTACCGTCAAGGACGCACGCAAGTTTTTCCTCGTATATGCGATCGTAAGAAAAAAGGAAAAAATTTTTGCCCTCCGGGCTTTGGTCAAGTTTAATTAAGATACCTAACGCAAATCGATAATTAACGTTAATAAACAAATAGCAGTTATATTTAACATAACGTTTACGCTCGTTATAAAGACCGTTATCTTAGACTTTTAGCCAGGCAGCATTAATATGCCCATAACTGGAGTTGCAAAAATGGACATAACTAAACCGTTTACATGGAATATTAAAGTTCCGAGGCAAATAATTAAAGAATATAAGGTATTTTAAGAATACGGGAATGTTTTTTATTTCCGCGCGGTTACTATAACGCGCTTTATTACCGACCGGTTATTCGTTAAAAAAACATAATTACTATTACTTAAGAAATAAACCGAATCTAAATTGCGTAACGCCGACTCTGAGCTTACTATAAGAGAAATCGTGCGTAATAAAATAAAGGACGTTAAGAAACGCATTATCGCCGCCCTTAAACCAGCATAAGGTTCGTCTGGTTATAAACGCGCCTAAGGTATCCTTATTGACCATTATAGGAAAAGGCAAAAAATCCGCCTTTAAAAAAGGCGGTTCAAACCTCTTTCGCATTAAGAAAAGGTTTTCCCAGAATAGGAAAGGTAAAGGTAAAGGATAAAAAAAATAACCGTATCGTTTTTCTTTATAAAATATTCGAAAGATTTCCATCTTTAATTCATAAACATATATCCTAAATTATATAATAATTTATTACTTAAATATAAAATGAAAATTAACGCCGCGCTTATGCACACCAGGGAATTAAAGACGATATATATCACCCAGCCCGGAATATTTAAACATCCCGACGTCCATTTCCCAAAGGACATCAAATATATGTTTACTATTAATCATAAATTCATTCTGCTTTAAGTTGTTAAATAACATAACGTAAAAAACGCCCAATATAAATTCGTTCGAACGATACGTAACCGATAATTTTTCCGCGAAAAAACTAATAAAAACTTTATTTTTAAATTCCATATTCCTAATACCAGATAAAACCCGCTTTAGGCCTTATAACCTATAAAGCAAAAAATCGCAAAAACGCTAATAATAATTAACTCCTAAATAAATCGGGCTTTATCGATTATCGCAATTCGGTTTGCTACCCACTTTTTCCGGTAAACGAAAATTTACAACCTTTTAATTAATTAAGGCCTATTAGCGAAATTTATTAACAAAAATTTGGGATTAACGGTATTTCCTATATTATGGTATGATAAAATAATCAGAAGAATATTGGCTAATAACTTTATTTATGAACCAGTCGACGACATTCCCTTTAAAAAATTAATTATGGCACTTTTTGATCGGCTTTTTTCCTGGAGATTGCCGCCAGCAATGGACAAATACATTAAATAACGAACCAAAATAAAGATCCCAAAGTTTTATACGATTCCCAAAGTCCATAAGGATTTTTAGGCTTTACGGCTAATTATCCTATTACATTTATAGGTTATAACTTGCATATTTAAAGTACTTAATTACCTGTACCAACCCTTGCTGAAGTACCACCCCTAAATCGTAACCTCCTTTAAAAAAGTTATTAATTAATTTAAAAAGGTACGGGTTACTAATAATCGTCCGGTATGGATTATAACCGGCAATGTTACCGCATACTATATAAACATCCCTTATAAGAAATGCGCCAATATTTTGGCAAACATCTAGAAAACGTTTGCCAGTAATTCGAAGGTTTATTACTTCACTATCAGGGATATGGTAAAATTTATAATAAATTTAAATTATATATCGTACCGCGGCATTTCGTACTACTAACGCAATGGGCTTATAATAAGGACGGCTTACGTTCCGGTATTCGTTAGCCTTTATATGGGTTATTACGAAAAGTATATTAAAGTTATTAATTAAAAAGAAGTTTTACTTTACGTTCGATATATTAATAATATTTTTTATTTATTTTAAGGTACGACAGAATAAGTAAACGTTTTTTCCATTCGCCTATATTTGGGCAACTTAAATATTATCTGGTCGTATTTATAAACACAAAATAAGTTCCTGGATATTAAGTTATTCCGGAACCCAGATTAAGGCCTTTAACCGGTTTATACGAAACTGTTTTGCAAATTAATAAATCAACATTTTTATATTCCTTAATTATCGGCTTATTTTTTATACGTAAAAAAGGTTTTCGTCAAAGCCGAACTTATACGATTTGCTATATTTTGTTTTTAATATAAATTTTTTGCAAAAGCCCGTTAAAAATTTTATGGTAACTTCCGTAAAAAAAAATACCCTGTAGAAATACTGCGTAAATAATTTACTTAAGTGCAGTACGACGACCGGCCCTTATTCCTTTTATTTAAATAACAGAAAAAAGGCGAAACGCCCTTAATATTATTAAGCCATTACAACCTAATATAGGAATATATAAACGTTAAGGAGGTGATCACGGCAGTACGAAGGTTTTGAAATTAAAAAAAGCTACCTAACTTACTTAAAGAATTGCTAATCCGAAACTTTGGTTAAATACGAAATTTCTTTAACCTAATGTCGACCTGGAACAAAACGATTTTGCTTTCTTTTTTAAACTTAGAAACCTAAACGAAAGTTAAAGCCATTTCCGAAAGGAGGCCTTAAGACGTAAGGCCCTAAGTGAATAATAATTTTCGCACTTAATTCGAAACTTTCTTGGTCCCTGCCATAAAGATCCGGTATATGCGAATAATACGATCGAGGCTATACGACGGCCTCCGAAAGGAAATGCCCTTGGCTAAGGCGTAACGTCTGCCAATTATCATAAGTCCTTATTTCGGTTACGCCTTTGTCTGGTGATTGCCGGCAACTGGGTATCCGAATTTGTCGTAAAGGAGTTTTCAAGATTTTATTTAACATATTGACGTCGGTTAAGGACATTATCGTTATTAAAGTTCGAACTTTTAACTTAATTTAACTTTAACCTTAACATTAACCCTAACCCTAATGGGGGACGGGTTAATATTTGTCCGTTAGACGAATATTGGTCCGGGTTAGCCTGTTAGTTATTTTGCCGGTATTAAAGTTAATCCGCGCCCGTACGGGGTAACCCGTGCGCGTAATGCGATCGGCGATTTGGCATTCGTACTAAGTACGTTAAAGATGTCGGTCGCATACGCCAAGTTTCGTATTTAATTAATGGTATATCTTTATACCACCAATTTAATTCGAGTACTTAATATATATGGTCGTATTTATATTTTTTGCCCTGATAAGCCATAATATAGGCGAAACTGACAGGATTTCTCCCTTGAGACCGTTAATCGGCAAAATGTTCTTAGTATTTATTAGATTTCTGCATTTAACGCTGCCCATCTTACCATTTCCTAACCCTAACCCTAACCCTAACCCATTCATTCGATTGTTGTCCACTTTTGCTTACCTTATACGGCGCCCTAGTAAGCAAACTGGGGCAAACAAGCAGCCTGGCTTTTTAGGAAATACAGCCACTAAAGGTATTTCTATACGCCTAGTAGTTATATTTAACCGATAAACGGACCAGAGTATGGGGCTGCGAGTATATAAATGGCTATGCATTTTCTATTATGCTCCCTAATAGCCAGTCCCCTATCCCCCTTAAAGGGTTAACCTTTATATAATATTTTATTCTATTTATTTGTATAATGAAATACGTTACTGCGACCGGTGTTGCCGCTGCTTCTATGGCGCGCCTCGCTATTGCCAATCTCGTTACCGGCGAGGTGGGTCAAGTAGGGGGTATCAGGTCCCAAATGTCCGGGATGTACTGTTACGATCTGACAAGCTACGGCCTCTATGAACGGTCGTAACGGAAAAGGCCAAAAAACTATGTGGATCAGGTTACGTAATGGATTACTAACTTACTAGTGGTAAGCTAGTAAGTCGGATTACCAATTTACTAGTAATAATCCAGTTTTTAAAAAAATATATACGCTTATTAATTTCATAATTTAAATAATTTTAATTTTTAATATTTATTAATATTAAATATTTGCATTTATAATATCGTTACTTAATATATTTTTGGCATTAGGAAACGTAATACGTTATTATATTTATTACTTAGATTTTTACGATACTTTTATTAATATAAACCCGTCGACTTAAGGTTTAATAATTGGATAAACCGATTAGCCGTTATATGTTATAAGCTTTTGTTTAGTAATACCGTTAAATTTTAAACAATATTTAATATTGTTAAAATATTAACCAGCATTTAGGAAACCTTTATTCAGTAACTTTAAGTTTAAATATGAGAGCTGGAAAAAGAAGTTCGACAATTTAGGGCTACGTTATTTGCTTAACTTTTTTTTGCCCAAAAAGTCAAAACCTTACGATAAAAAAACCTTTAAATCTTTTTAATTTAGGCTCGAATTTATTTTCGCTTTTGAAATTTTAATAACCTAACGGATCTAATCCTAGTAATAAAAATATATCTAATAAAAAATACGGTTAATTAATTTAAGCCCATTATAAAAAACTTTTTAGAAATAAAAAAAGTAAATAAAGAGGATTTTATGAATAAGATTTTTTTAACTTATATTTATTTTAAAAATAAAGTACATAATAATTTCTCCGATCCGAATAAAAAACGATTAACGGCTTAATAACATTGATAATTCCGATAAAGAAAATCTATATTTAAGTACGACGTAACTTTCAAAAGTTTTGCGACCAAAGCCGGATGAGAAAATAATAAAGCTAACGCTTTTATCGATATATTCTATAAAAGGTTTAAAAATAACGTAAAAAATAAAATTATTTGGATTAAATAATTTATTACCTTAAACCGGTATATTATAAAAGTAATCAAAATTAATAATCGACAGTTTGAAAAACGATAAAAAAATATATTTTACATTTAGGATATAATAAATTTAACTAGGGAAAAAAATAAAACGTATTTTTTATTTTTTACGGAACAGTGTTAAGACCTATAGAATTTGGCGTTACTTACAAATAAGATTAAAGCCAGATTAAATGCTTTACCCGCGACAAAATAAGATATAAGGTTTACAAATACAAAAACCCAAAAAATTACAATAAAATAACTGAACCCCTATACCGGAAAAATAATCCAGGAATAATTAAAAAAATAATAACAAAATTATTAACATAATTTAAGCCAAATATATATTAGGCTTATAACAAAAGGTCCAACCGGGATTATTCTGATAAAGAATTCGATAAAAGATGCGAAAAGCTAAAAAGCAAATTTAATAAATATTGCGAATATAATAAAAGGCATTATAAGGATAATTGTATAAATATTAGAATTAAATAAAAGAAATTTATTCCGGAATACCCGATCGATACGGTAAAATGCATGCCATATATTGTCGACGACGAGAATATCCTGATTACGAAAAATAAAAATAAGATATTTAAATATGAATTACCCGAATATATTATAAGGGATTCAACTTTTTAAACCCTATCGGGCATAATAAGAATAACGAATAATAATATTAACAATTTCGAACCATAATCTCGGAAAATATCTAGCAATTGGCCAAAGTAAAAGGTTAACTCAAAAAAAAGTAATATCCGCAAAAAAAACCTTTTTGTCATTATAAATAGCATAATTATTAAACGAAAAAGAAGTTAATTTAACGTACGGTAAAAAAGTATTATTAGAAAAGTATTGCGGATTTTCATTTTTAATTAGTATTTATTATAAGTTTTCCTAAAAAAAGTTATTAAGAAAAAAATACATTAATTTATAGGAGATTTTTGGAATGATAACCAAAATAACGCATAATAAAATGCAGTCGCAAATATAAAAAAATAATTAACTTAATAAAAAAAGGGATTATAACAAAACCAGTAATAATTAATACGGTTTAAAAGAATAATGCGCCGACAACAATAACAAATATAGCAGCTTAACGCGTAAAACAAAAAAATATAAACAAAATTCGACAAACTTAAATAGGAATTAAAAGAAAAAGGGTACTTATAAAAAAGCCTCAAAATAACGAAATTTAAAGGAATTAAAGGAAATTTTTAAAAAAGGCTTTAAATGCGAAAATAAAAGACGTTAATAACCGTATTACTTTGAAAATACGAATTAAAACGAATTAATATATTATAATAATAAATTGCGAAATTTTGGGCGAAAATTATATTATATTAAATATAATTAATAAGCTTAAAATATTATAAAGATATAAGTTAAAACTCTATATAATAACGAATACCGAAAATCGAAAATTCGTTTATAATAACGGAAAAGTTATACGCGAAATTAATTACCTTAAGGTTTTTATTTAAAGATAATATTAAACGGTTAATTTCGATATCGTTTTATTCGGAAATTACAATATAATCTTCGGATTACTATAAATATAGTAATACGGAATTTTGATTAACGGCGAAACTAGTTAAATAAAGTTCGCTTTATTTTTTATTAACAAATAAAAAAGATTAAGATCTTAATATTCGATCGATAATAATAACAAATACAGATATAAAAATACGACAAATACCTTATTACTTAAAAAACAAAACATAAAAAAAACAGGTATTAAAAAAATACGACGTATTAATATTATTATTAAAACAAAATTAAAGTAATTAAAAAATAATTTAAAATAATAAACGTACGAACCTTAAAAAGTAAAGAATTTAACTAATATATTATTATAATATTATAAATACGAGCAGTTCTTTAAAAAGGAACTTAATACAAAATTATTAGAATATAACGAATAAAATTATGAAATAATTTTCAAAAAAAGGTTTTCGACAAAATTTTACCACATTTACAATTTTAACGGAAACGAATTACGTACTTTCAGAGAATACCTGGAAAATCGGCTATAAAAAAATAGATTTAACCTTCGAAATTATTAGCAAAATATCTAATATTCTTTATACCTAAGAAAAATGGAAAATCACGATTTATAATTAATTATTAATAATTAAACGATATTACGGTTAAAAATCAAATATTATTACCCTTAATTACGGAAATAAAAAACCGACTTTAAGGAACCAAATAGTTCATAATATTCGATTTTAAAAACGGATATAATTTTATTAAAATTAAAAGAAAATACGAATAAAAAATAACTTTTAAAACGGAATACGGACTGTTTAAGTATTTGGTTATACTAATAAGATTTACGAACGTACCAGCAGCTTTTTCACAAATAGTTAATTACGTATTACGAAAATAATTCGATATTTTCGTTATTTATTATCTCGACAATATTTTCATTTTTTCAATAACAGAAAAAACATATACAAAATACGTTTATAAAGCTTTTTAAGCTTTATAAAACGCAAAATTAATTATTAACGGAAAAAGAAATTAATTTTATATATAAAAAGTAAAATATTTAAAACATATCATTATTTTAGGATATATCAGGATAAACCTTAAGAAAATCGTTATGGTTATAAAATAGCAAAGGTTAACGATAATTAGGGAAATATAAATATTCCTCGGATTTGCTAATTATTACAGGAAATTTATTCGAATTTTTAATAAAATAATTATACCCTTAATAAATTTCAAAAAACATAATTTTTAAATAAACGCTAAATACGGATAAAGAATTTCAAAATATTAAAAATACATTTATTAATAAATTAATATTAATTATATATAATTTAAACCGCCCCGTTAAATCAAAAATCGATATTTCGGATTACGTATTAAACATAATAATCGGATAACGAATTAATTAAAGTAAATTATACCTTTTGGCATTTTTTTCGTATAAGATAAAAAGAACCAAATTTAATTACGATATTTTAAATAAAAAATTTATAATTATTATTATGGCATTTCGGGAATTTAAGTATTTCCTAAAAGAAAATTTGTATTAAATTAAGTTTTATATAAATTATTAAATTTTTACCCGATTTATTACGACCAAAAAGCTTACAAAATAATAACTTTATTATATAAAAACGTTAGCGAACTTCGATTTCGTTATTATCCATAAAAAGATTAGAAAATAACAAAGTAAATACTTTAAATAGGCGACCAGATTTCGAAAAATAATTAGTTAAAATCCGTTATAAAATCTTTAATATTATTATAAAAGGATATTTACGCTTACGACAAATTACGACAATTCGGACAGTATTTTTCGATATATACTAGAAAATCCAATAATATAATAATAATCTTTTAAAAAACTAAAAAACGGACAAAATGCAAGTTGTAAAAAAAATCAAAAAGATTTAATACGAAAAATATACAAATATTAGTTATATAGATATCCAGGGATTTATAAAACCTTAAAACGATTTAAACGTATATATTTATTTCCTAAAATAAAATTAACAATATAGAAAATTATATAATAATATTATATTTGCGCTAAAGTAAAGATTCGACGATATAAACCATACGGAAAATTACAACCATTATCAATTATAAAACAACCATAATATTTAATTATATTCGACTTTATATTACGGATCTCCGAGTAGACCCGTTCTAGAGGCCCCAAGGCTGCAGAAAGGGGAAAGTTCCACATTTTAAATTACGTAACTTAAAGTAATTTAGGTAATTTATTAGATCATATAAATTATTATGATCTGGGTAATTTAGCAGATCCAAAAGATTAATATTATATTAGCAAAATGGAAAAAGGTATAAAGGCTTTAGGTTCCTTATGTAAATAATTACGTACTTAATTTTTCGCTTTTTAGCTATTAATTTAAGCTTTTAATCTGAAAATAACTATACCGTTTTTTGATTAAGGGAAAAGTTTTTAAACCTTTTTAATAAATAAAACCATTAAGTTATTCCTCGCCTTATTATTACTTGCAAATTAAGATTTATTTCGGATATTGCTTATATCTCCAGATAGATGTATAATAGGTTTGTTACATTTTGATAATTTTTTAATTAATAGCCGACAAATAATTTACTGCCTAATTAAGGCATAAACTTTCCTAAACTTAATGCAAACGACAGTATAAAACGATATTTAAAAAATAAATAACATATTTGATTTTCGTTATTAACTAGTAAAAATTTAATAACAAAATTAAACGATTTATTATTTATTAAAAAAGTTCTCCAGCTGATAAATAATATAGCATTTTTTATTATTAGACTTTAAGGTAACCTTTTTTCCTTTTAACTCTAACAACAGCCTTTACCCATAAGGGAAATAATTAAGGTATAAGGAAGTAAAATAAGTAAAAAGAAAAAAGAATATCCGGCTGGAAAATAAAAAGAAAAAGCATTAAAGCATTTAACTAAAAAAAAAAAACTTATTATGGAAAAACGATTAGATATTCTGGCCCAAAAGGTTAAAAACCTAAAAAAAAGAAAATATTTGGCTCGCCAAAGAAAAAAAACCGGCTTTTTTATAATTTAGTTTTCCAAAGGGACGAAACCAAAGGGCTGGCTATCGACCACCTTTGTTGGACATAAGATAAGTACCAGAAAAAACTTCGATTTTACTATTGTTCGGCGCAAACCGGATACGGGAAAAAATTGTTCCACCCCCTGGTTATTACGGAATGTTAGACGTTAAGGGTTATAAACTAACTTCCTTTAAGCCTTACGATAAATTAAAAAACTTTAAAAAATTCTTGGTTTAAGCCAGATTTTACCTTAAATTTTACAAAAATTCTTTAACGGAAAATTATTAAAAGATAATAATTATTTTTTAGCTATTAACCGGACGAATCCGGAAATAATTCGAACTTATTTTAACGGATTATTTTAAAAAGTATTTAAAAAAATCTTTAAACTTTATTAATTATATTTTCGATAAATACGGTTACTTTAAGAAAAAAAATATAAGCCTTATTTGGAAATCCTAATAAAAAATAATATATAATTAAATAATTTTATTTTTTTTTGTTAAATTAAATTAACGTTTAAGTATACGACCGAATTTAACCGTTTAGTAATTATCTTAAACCTGTCCGAAAATGCATTATTTTATTTTTATTACGATAGCTTAAAATCTTAAGTTAAGGACGAAATATACATAAAACCCAAAATAAGATCTTTTGCAAAATATATCGATAAGGTTATTATTGCCGACCGTCGCACTTTTAATTGGTATTTCGGAAAAAAAAGGAATTAACAGACGAAATAATGATAAGGGCTTTAGCAGCCAAACTAAGAAAAATAAGGGCAAGCCTTAGAAAAAAGCGAATTCTGCTTCGAAAAAGCCCAAAAAAAACAAATTTAAAATAAAATGTTTTAACTATGGCAAAAAAGGATATTTTAAAAACAAATATCGTTTTCCCGCTAAAAGGAATTCCAAAAAAGGAAAAATTCCTTAACCTTAAAAAAAAGTTAAGATAATTAAATAAGAAACAAATAATAAGGCAGAAAAGGAAAAAAAACAAATTAACTCGATTTTCTCCTAGCCAAAATTTATTATAGCCATAATTATTCAGATCTAAAACGACATCCCAAAATACGAAAATTATCTTATTTACTAGGATTTTAAAATTAAAGCCTATAAATATTATCTAGGATAAACGGTTTTTAAAATAACTATAAAGTTAAAATACCTTTATTATCTTAATATATAAAGGTATAAAATATATAATGTAAACGGTTAATTTCGACTAAATATTAATAATTACGGATAATTATCCCCAAAGTTTTATAAATTTCCAAAATATATTATTTATTAAAAAATATTATCGGTAAACCTTTACGACCTATTATATTTTACCGTTTATTATTAAAACGATTATTTCGTTTATTTTATAACCAAAAAAAACAATAATTTTTGGCTTAAATAAGACGAAAAAAATACTTACCGAATTAAACGACGAATATAAATGCACAAAAACCTTTTAATAATTAAAATACCTTAAATCTTATTATTTATATCCTAATTCAAAACGGAATCGAAAGGCCATATCGTAAGGATATTTATATTACGTCCTAACGTTTTGTATTTAATACAAGCTCTTAAATATAAAAACATTTTTTTCGGAAATATACCTTTCCGACCCTATAACTTAAAAGGTATAAAACCAAAAGATAAACCAAAAGAAAATAATTACTTTCGGATACTAATTGGGCAGAAAAAAATAATACAAATATATGTACAACCATTATACCAAATACGTAGCCAAAAAGGCTCGAAAATAAAGATGCTTTTTTGTAAGCAAATTGTATCAGTTAAAAAACGACAAAAGCCTTCGAAAATAAGGTATCGAAAAACCCTAATATATAAAACCTTACGTAAAATAACAAAAGAATTACGCAATTAAATAAAGATTCCTTTTCGATATAAGGATAAAACGTTTAAAGCCATAATTAATTTAAGAACCGAAAAAAACTTCATCTTTTTTATAATAACAAAAAAATATCAAATTCCCTGGAAATACAAATTAAAGTTTTATAAATTACGTATAATGGACGGAAGCTTATTTACGTACGAAAACGGGCAAATTTTTTAAAAAATTAAGGAATTCCCCGTACGAATTTAAGGATACCCAAAACGAATTTCGCTAGATATTATTAATATCTTTAGGCATAACATTATTTTAAAAATGCCATGGCTTAAGTCTAATAATTCATATATTAATTAAAAATATCAAATATTTTTATAAGAAAATAAGCTACCCGAAAAAAATGATTAAAAAATCTATTATATTATTAAGGAAATCCAGATTACAAACTAACCTGCCATAATATTACCTAAATATCGACAGTTCAAAAAATTGTTTAAAAATAAAAAAAATTACGAATTACCACCTTATGGCTAATAAAATCATAAAATACCTATTAAAAAAAGATATTATCCTGAACTTTACAAAATTTATCATAAAAACTTTAATAAATTAAAAGTTTTATAGAAAAATATTTAATTTAATTTGAAAAAAGAATATATTTAACCTTTTAATTCCTTAATTAGATATCCCGTTTTTATGGTATTAAAAATTAAAAATAAAAAGTAAAAAATTAATAAAAAAAAAACTTGATTTTCAAAAAAGTAATCGATTATAAATAATTAAACGATATCATAATCAAAAACGGATATCCTTTAACTTTTATAAATACGTTAAAAGAAAATATTAACAAAGTAAAATAATTTATTATATTTATTTTCCGAAACGGTTATTACCGTATTAAAATAATTAAAGAAAAAAATAAAAAACGGCATTTAAAACGATATATAAATTTTACGAATATAAAGTAATACCTATAGGACTTATTAATGTTCCCGCCAATTTCCAACGCCTAATCATAATTACGTTCAAAAAATTTCTCGATAAATTTATATTTATTTATCTCGACGATATCCTTATTTATTCCGAAATTTTCGATAAATACAAAAAATAAATTGCCTAAATATTTTAAATACTAAACGAAATAAATATCCAAGTTAACTTAGCCAAAAACGTATAGCATATATAGAAATTAAACTTTTTGGGATATATTCTTATCTTCGGCTAAATCCAAATTTAATACTTTAAGATAAAAGCAGTTAAAAATTAATTTATTTCCAACAAAATAACCGGTATAGATATCCGGCAAATCTTAAAATTTACGGATTACGTACGCGGCCTAATTAAGGGATACGGAAACATAATTAAACTATTAACGAAACTTATTACCAAAAAATACGTAAAAAAAAAGTTCGAACTTTTAAAAAAAATAAAAAAAATATTCCAGATTTTAAAAAATATAATTATTAACGTACTTATAATAAAATTACTTAACGTAAATAAAAAGAAACGCTTAAAGACGGATATTTTAAATTACATATTAAGTATTATATTAAAATAATTAAAAATTAATAATAAATAATAACCAGTAACGTATTATTTAAAAATATTTTGAAATATAAAGTTCAAATATTAAATTTACGATAAAAAACTATTAATAATTATTAACGTTTTTAAGGAATAAAAATTTTTTCTTAATAAAACGAAATTTTTTTTCGATATTTACTTTAATTACAAAAACCTTATTTAATTTATAAAAGCTTAAAAACTAAATAAATGGCATAAAAATAAATAATTTTCTTATTTAGGTTTAACTTTAAAATATACCATATTAAAGGGAAAAAACATATCCAAATAAATATTCTTAATTACAAAAGCGATTATAATTCAAAAGTTCCCAAAAAAATATGCAAATATTACAATATAATTAAAATAGCATAATATAGTTATACGAAATCTTGAAAAAATTATCACCCGAACTTTTGATATAATTCTAAAATTCTTATAACAAAAAGGAATAAAAAAAAATTTAACAGTTAAAAAAATAATTAAAAAATCAGTTATTATATTATGGCAAAATTTATGTTCCTAAGGATTAACAAAAATAATTCGTAAAGGAATTTCACAAAAATCCATTATACGGATACCAAAAAATTTTCAAAATTATTAAACGGTTACAAAAATAATACGATTTCCCCGAATTACGCCGTATAATTAAAAAAGTTATTAAAAATTATAATATCTGCAATAAAACTAAGGCAGTACGCTATAAGTCTTACGGATTATTACAACCTACCGACATTTTTAATAAAGCATAAAATATTATAACTTAGGATTTTATTATTTACTTATTTCCTTTTAAAAACCTAATTACTAAAGTCGAATATAACGGAATTTAAGTAATTATCGACAAATTTATTAAATATATGTATTTTTTACTTTTCAAAAAAAACGTAACGGCAAAATAATTAGTTTACGTCTTTACTAAATATTACTTAAATAAATACGGAATACCAGAAAAAATCGTTTTTAATAAAAATACGTTATTTATTTCAAAATTCGGTACCAGCTTTTTTAAACAAATCGGTATTAAATTTAAATTCTTAATAGCGTATTATCCTTAAATAGATAAACAAATAAAATAATTTAATTAAATTTTAAAATAATATTTTCAAAATTACGTTAATTATTAATAAGATAATTAAATAAAACTTTTATTATTAGTACAAATCGTTTATAATATATTTATTAACGAGAACATAAGCGTATTTCCTTATATAACTATGTATGGATACGAAGCAAAAATAAAATAACCTAAATAACCATTTAACAAAATATTAAGGATTATTATAATTACCCCAAAAGCAAAAACGTTAATAATAAAAATCAAAACAATTTAAGTTCGTTTCCATAAAAAATTAAAATTTTTTCAGAAAAAAATGGCCTAATATTATAACAAAAAAAAATTAAAGGATTAATTTTAGCGAAAGGAAATAAGGTTTATTTATTATGCCAAAAACAAAATGCAATTTCGAATATCTTTTAAATTAAAATAAAAAAACCTAATAACAAATTCGATTTTAAAAAACTTAACCCATTTAAAATTAATAAAATCATTTCCAAAATTAATTATTAATTATTGTTACCCAAAAACATAAAGATATACCCTGTTTTCCATATTTCCCTATTTAAACCAATATCCAAAAACGCCCCATTAAAAATAAACCTGGAACTTGAAAAAGATTTTAACGAATACGAAATCAAACAAATACTAAATTTCAAAATAGTTAAAAATAAAGTTTAATACCTAATTAAATAAAAGGATTACTTACCGGAAAAAAACATATGGGAATTATTTAATTACTTAACGAATACGATAAATTTAATTAAGACGTTTTATAGCCAAAATCCTGACCGACCGTTTCCAACGCGGCTAAGGTCGTAGGCGATAACGGTTTCCCATTCAAATTTAAACCTTCGGCGTTCTAATCGAAGGAAATAAACGCCTCGGTTATGGCGTTTATCTCTGAAACAAGTTGCGTTTGCTTCGTTTCCATACGACGTCGTTTTTTTTCCATCTTTTCCCGTTCCTTTAATTAATCCAGTTCGTAACTTTCGAAAAACAGCTATAACCCTTTTTTTTTAAAATATCTTCCTAGTAACGTAAGCGTTATAACTTATTTATTCTTTTTAATATTTCTTTTTGAAATTTTCGCTGTAATTCTACAAATTCGTTTTTAACAGCATAACGTTTCTTTTGGAAATAATCGCGTTCAAAATTAATATTTTTTAACGAAAACATGGTAATTATTAATCCGTTATAATAACGTTAACGACGGATATAATAATAACAGCTTAAAATGCTTTCCGTTATAAAGCACTTAGACTCCCCAAATAAAAGGCAGTTAAAATAAGGTAATATCTTAAACCCAAACTTAAAAATGTAAGCAAACCGGTTATCGCAAATTTGACGCTAATTCGCACGGGATTAGCGCGTCAATTTTTCGGCTCGATTCGCCATGGTAAATTAACAATGAAAAAACAATTTTTAATTGGAAAAAAAAAGGTGCTTACCTTTTTATTTTTGGGACAAAGATCCTGAGAGAAGGAGAATAATATTACGGATCTCCGAATAAACCCGTTTTGGAAACCCTAGGGCTACAAAAGGGGGAAAGTTCCATACTTTAAGTTACATAACTTAAAATGATTTAACTAATTTATTAAATTATATAAATTATTATAATCCGGGTGATTTAGCAGATTTAAAAGATCAATATTATACCAATAAAATGGAAAAAGGTATCAAGGCTTTAGATTCCTTATGTAAATAACTACTTACTTAGTTTTTCGTTTTTTAACTATTAATCTAAGCTTTTAATCTGGAGGTAATTGTACCGTTCTTTAATTAAAGGAAAAATCTTTAAACCTTTTTAACGAACAAGATCATTAAGTTATTCCTCGCCTTATTCTTATCTGCAAATCAAGACCCATTTCGGATACTGCTTATATCTCCAGGTGGATATATAACAGGTTCGTTACACTTTATTATTAAACTTTTTATATTAAAAAATCTAATTACAGAAATATACTATAAAAGCATTTTCGTAATCGTCGATCGATTTACGAAATGGTTTTATTTTTTATTATATTATAAGGACTAAAACGCCGAACAATTAATAAATATTTTCTTTAAACATATTTTTAATATATACGCATTATTAATAAAAATCATATTAAATAAAAAATTAATATTCGCATTTAAATTTTGGCAAAGCCTTATAGCGTAAATCGGCCTAAATTACAAATTATTTAATATATTTAAACCTTAAACGAAAAAATAAATAAAATTAATAAACCAAACTATAAAAGCTTATTTACAATATTATATTAATTACGAATAAAATAATTAAGTTAAACAATTACCGATTATTTAATTAACTTATAATATTAGCTATTACAAAAATATTAAAATAATATTTATAAACGCAAATTTCGGTTTTATTCCGGAAATTTATAAGAAAATACGCGATAACGGTTTAATTAATATTAAAGCAATTTTTACGTTGAAATAATTACGATAATTACATTAAGAAATAAAAATAAAATTAGAATTCGTACGAAATCAAATAAATAAATATTATAACCAAAAAAAGTTAAAGGGATTAACTTTCGAAAAAGTGTTACGACCCAACCCAAGATCGGCCACGAAAACGGTCGGACCCACAAAAAAAGGTCACGTAATTTAGATCTCTATTAGCATCGAGATCTAAATAAATCTATATAAAACCAACCGAATCTAACGGCATTAGATCGTTAATAACGTCAAAATCAAATAAAAATCTAATTAATTTATAAAAATATATACGCTTATTATTTCCATAATCTAAATAACTTTAACTTATAATGATATTTCGTTACCTAAGGCACCGTTGGTATTACGAAACGTAATACGTTACTGTATTTATTATTCAAATTCTCATAATATTCCTGCTAATATAAACCCGTCGACTTAAGGTTTAATAATTAGTTAAACCGCTTAGTCGTTATACGTTACAAACTTTTATTTAGTAATACCGTTAAACTTTAAACAATATTCAATATTGTCAAAATGTTAACCAGTATTTAGGAAACCCCTACTTAATAGCTTCAGGCTCGAATTCGGAAGCTAGAAAAAGAAATTCGACAACTTAAGGTTACGCCTGCCCAACTCTTTTTCGTCCGTATGAAGCCGAAAAAACCAGAACCTTACGATAAAAAAAACAACCCTTAAACTTTTTTAACTTAAGTACGAATGTACTTTCGTTACCTAAATTTTAATAACCTAGCGGATATGGTCCTAATAATAAAAATATGCCTAATAAGAAATACGGCTGATTGGTTTAAGCTTATTATAAGAAACATCCTAGAAATAAAAAAGCAAATAAGGAGGATTTTACTAATAAAACTATTTTAATTTATAGTAATTTCGAAAATAAAGTATACGATAATTTCGGCAATCCGGATAAAAAACGATTAACGGCTTAATAATTCTTATAACTCCGACAAAAAAAACCTGCATCCAAATAGGCCGTAACCTTTAAAAATTTTGCGGCTAAAATAAAATAGGAAAACGACGAAACCGATATTTTTATCGACATATTTTATAAAAAGTTAAAGGATAATATAAAAAATAAAATTATTCGGATCGAACGATTAATTGTCCTGGATCGGTATATCGTAAAAGTAATTAAAATTAATAACCAACAGTTTAAAAAACGATAGGGAAAAAAAGGATAATACGCCTTACGTTCGGGACATAAATCCAACTAAAGGAAAAAACGAGACGTACCCCTTATTTCTTACGAAACGACGTTAGGACCTATGGAACTCGGCGTTATTTACAAATAAAATTGGAGCCAAATTAAGTGCTTTAACTATAGTAAAATGGGATACAAAGCTTACAAATGCAAAAAGCCCAAGAAATTACGATAAAATAACTAGACCCCTATACCTGAAAAATAATCCAAAAATAATTAAAAAAACGATAACAAAGTTATTAACAGAATTTAAGCCAAATACGAATCAAGCTTATAATAAAAAGTCTAATAAGGACCATCATAATAAAAGATTCGACGAAAAATGCGAAAAGCTAAAAAGCTAGCTTAACAGGCATTATAAGTATAGCAAAAAACGCTATAAGGATAGCTATACGAATACCGGGATTAAATAGAAAAACTTTGCCCTAAAACACTTAATCGATATAGCAAAATACATGCCATATATTATTAACGACAAAACTGCCCCGATTACGGAAAATAAAAACAATATATTCATATACGAATTACCTATATATACTATAAAGGATTTAATTTTCCAAACCGTACCGACCATAATAAAAACGACGAACAATAATATCGACAGCTTCGAACCATAGCCCCAGGAAATATCCAGTAACTAGCCGAGGCAAAAAGTTGGCCCGAAAAAAAGTAATACTCGTAGGAAAACCCCTTTTATTATTATGGATGGTACAGTTACCAAACGGAAAAAATATTAATCCAGCGTACGGTAAAAAAGCTTTATCAGAAAGCTATTACGGACCTCCATTTTTAATTAATATTTATTATAAACCCTTACAAAAAAAGGCCGTTAAAAATACGTTAATTTACGGAAAATCTTTAAAACGATAGCCAAAACGATGCATAATGGGATACAATCGTAAATATAACAAAATAATTTACTTAATAAAAAAAGAAATTGCAAAAAAAATCAAAAATAATTAATATAATTTGAAGGAACAGTACGCCGACAACAACGATAAATATAGCAGCTTAACGCGTTAAACGAAAAAATATAAACAAAGTTCGACCGATTCGAATAAAAATTAAAAGAAAAAAGTTATTTATAAATAAGCCGCAAAATAACGAAACCCAGAGGAATTAAAGGGAATTCCTAAAAAAGGCTTTAAACGCGATAATAAAAAACGTTAACGACCTTATTACTTTGGATATACGTATCGGAACGTATTAATATATCGTAATAATAGATTACGGAACTTTAGGCGGAAATTATATTACACCAGATATGGTTAATAAGTTTAAACTGTTATAAAAATATAAATTAAAACCTTATATAACGACGAATGCCAAAAGTTAGGAATTCGTTTACGATAACGGAAAAGTTATACGCAAAATTAATTATTTCGAAATTTTTATTTAAGGATAATATTAAATGGTTAAATTCGATATCGTTTTTTTTAAGAATTATAATATAATCTTAAGATTATTATAAATACGTTAATACGGAATTTTGATTAATGGCGGAATTAATTAAATAAAATTTGTTTTACTTTTTATTAATAAATAAAAAAAAAGAAAATTTAAGATCTTAATATTGGATCGATAATAATAATAAATGCAAATATAAAAATACGATAAATATTTTATTACTTAAAGAAATAAAATATAAAAAAACGGATATCAAAGAAATATATAACGTATCGTTATTACCATTAAAGCGAACCTAAAGCAATTAAATAACGATTTAAAATAATACGAATAACAGCCCAAAAAGTTAAAAAATCTAATTAATATATTACTATAATATCACAAATACGAAAAGCTCTTTAGAAAAATATTCGATACAAAATTACCAAAATATAGCAAATAAAATTATAAGATAATTTTTAAAAAAGGATTTTCGACAAAGTTTTACCTTATTTATAATTTTAACGGAAATAAATAACGTAATTTCAAAAAATACCTGGAAAATCGGATATAAAAAAATGGATTTAATTTTCGAAATTATTAATAAAATATCCGATATTTTTCGTACTTAAAAAAATAAGAAATTATAACTTGTAATTAATTATTAACAATTAAACGATATTATTATTAAGGATCGAACATTTTTACCCTTAATTACGGAAATAAAAAACTGATTTTACGGAACCAAATAATTCATAATATTTAATCTTAAAGATAAATATAAACTTATTCAAATTAAAAAAAGATATAAATAAAAAACAGCTTTTAGGACAAAATACGGATTATTGAAATATTTAGTTATATTAATAGGACTTACGAACGTATTAACAACTTTTTAGCAAATGGTTAATTACGTATTACGGGAATACCTTGATATTTTTGTCGTTTAATATTTTGATAATATTTTTATTTTTTTAAAAACGGAAAAAATATACGCAAAATACGTTCATAAAATTTTTTAAGTTTTACAGGACGTAAGGTTACTTATTAACGCGGAAAAAAATTAATTCCATATATAAAAAGTAAAATATTTGGGATATATTATTACCCTAGGACATATTAGGGTAAACCCTAAGAAAATCGCTGCAGTTACAGAATGGCAGGCGCCAATAATGGTCAAAAAAATATAGGTATTTTTTGAATTTGCCAATTATTACAGGAAATTTATTTGAAACTTTAGCAAAATAATTATACCCTTAATAAATCTTACGAAGAAAAAATTTAAATAAACGCCAAATACGGAAAAAGTATTTTAAGATATTAAGGATACGATTATTAGCGAATTAGTACTAATTATGTACGATCTAAACCGCCCCGTTAAACTAAAAACCGATATTTCGGATTACGCGTTAAATATAATGATCGAATAACGAAATAATGTGACGGCTAGGCGGTTTAACCAACTATTAAACCTTAAGTCGACGGGTTTATGTTGGCAGAAGTATCGTGGGAATCTGAGCAATAGATACAGTAACGTATTACGTCTCGTAATACCAAGGGCGTCTTGGGTAACGATGTTGTAATTGACTGTTGCAAGCTGAAGCTATCTAGACTATGGAAATAACGAGCGTATATATTCTTGTCTTGGCTCAAGGTGCTGAAGCGGCTCAAACCTTTGAGACCTTTGAGTTCTTTAAGCCCTCCTGCTGGCTCAAGGGGCTCAAGGCGCTTGGCGCTTTGAGACCTTTGAGCTAGTCACGTGACGTCTTGGCTAGGGTGGGACCCGTTCCTCTTGTGGTCCTGACCGTCCGGAAAGAAGCCAAGACTGTTAGGTCATAACAAATAATTAAGGCAAATTATACCCTATTACATTTTTTTCGTACAAATTAATCGGAATTAAGCTTAATTACGGTATTTCAAATAAGGAATTTATAGTTATTATTATGGCATTCCGGGAGTTCAGGCACTTTTTAAAAGGAAATTTGCATTAGGTTAAAGTTTATACGGATTATTAAAATCTTATCCGATTTACTATAACCAAAAAATTTACAGTATAATAACTTCGTTATATAAAAAAATTGGCGAATTTCGATTTCGTTATTATCCATAAGAAAGGATTAAAGAATAACAAAGCAGATATTTTAAGCAAGTAATTAAATTTCGAAAAAAAATTAATTAAAATTAGCCATATAATTTTCGATATCATGATAAAAAAAAATTTTACGTTTACGACAAATTACGACGATTCGGGCAATATCTTTTGATATGGATTAAAAAATTTAATAATATAATAATAATTTTCCAGAAAACTAAAAAACGAATAAAATATATGTTTTGGAAAAATACCAAAAAGATTTAATACGAAAAATATACGAATATTAAATATATGGACATCCAGGGATTTATTAAACTTTAAAACGATTTTAACGTATATATTCCTTTCTTAAAATGAAATTAATAATATAAAACATTATACGATAATACGATATTTTCGTCAAAGCAAAAACTCGACGACATAAGCCATACGGAAAATTATAACCATTATTAATTGCAAAACGATTATGGTATTTAATTATATTTAATTTTATTATTAAATTTTTTATATAAAAAATTCCAATTACGGAAATATATTACGATAGCATTTTCGTAATCGTCGATCGATTTACGAAATTTTCTTATTTTCTATTATATTACGAAAACATAAACGCCGAACAATTAGCATATATTTTTTTAAAATATATTTTTAATATATTCGGATAATTAATGGAAATTATATCAAATAAAAAATCGATATTCGTATTTAAATTTTGGTAAGGCTTAATAGCATAAATCGGCCTAAATCACAAATTATCCAGCGCATTTACATTATAAATAAACGGATAAATCAAACGAATAAATTAAAGCTTAAAAATTTATTTACGATATTATATTAATTACGAATAGGATATTTAAATTAAGAAATTATTAATTATTTAATTAACTTATAATATTAGCTATTACGAAAATCTTAAAATAATATTTACAAATATAAATTTTGGTTTTATTCCGAAAGTTTACCAAAAAACGCGTAATAACGGTCTAATTAATATTAAAATAATCTTTACATTAAAATAATTACGATAACTGCATTAAGAAATAAAAACAAATTAAAATTCGTACAGAATTAAACAAGCAAATATTATAACCAGAAAAAATTAAAAGAATTAATTTTCGAACAAGGGAAAATAGTTTTCTTCGTTACAAAAAACATTTAAACAAAAAGACCCAGTAAAAAATTCGATTTCAAATATATCGGTTTATACAAAATCGCCAAAAAATCTCAAAAAATAATTATCAATTGGAACTTTCCCCAAAAGTTAAATTCTATTTAATTTTTCATATTTCTTTACTTAAATTAACAGTCAATATTATCAAGGTATATACAGTACAAAATAATATAAAAGTAAAAAACGAACGAACATATAAAATGGAGAAAATATTCAATATACGGAAACAAAATGGATTTACTTAATACCTAATTAAATAAAAAAGTACTCAAATTCAGAAAATACCTGGGAATCCGCCAAGAATCTTATTAGCGCCCAACGCCTATTAAAAAACTTTTACCAACAACGACGGAATTACTAAAAAAAGCCCTCTAATTAAGGTTATCAGGAATAAACCAGTTAAGGGAAATAAGAGATGGCACAAAAAACGGAACTTCGGCCTCCGTACGTTCCTGCTTATTCAGCTTATTCATTAATTAAAATCCGTAATTAATAATTTTAATTTCCTCAACGTAAAAAAACTTTTTTTGATAACAAAAACGAAAAAAACGATTAATGGTCTTATCGATATTACGCTATTTGCGTACCAAATCCTTTTTTAATTCCTGCTAAAGGCGTAAAAACGTTTTTTCAATAACAGCTTTTTTACAATTTAAATAATTTTTTTCCTTTTTAATACGACGTAAGGAATTCATTAAGACGCCAAAACTATCGTAGCAATAATAATTCTTAATATATTCGTTATAACGACGAATTCTTTTAATTATTTAACATTTTATAGCATTTTCCAAATAAGGCGTATACGGCATAATTTCAAAACCAAATTTAATAAAATAAGCAGCCAGGGAATCTAAGCTTTTTTTCTAATTATGATAATTACGAGGCTTATAGTTAGCAATACGACCTGCCATAATAAAAAAAATAACTTACCAAAAAGGAAAATCTTTAAAAGCAAAGATCTTAAGGGAAAAAAAATCGTATTACGACCTAACCCAAGATCGGCTACGAAAACGGTCGGACCCACAAAAAAATCACGTAATTTGGATCTCTTTTAACATTAAGATCCAAATAAATCCATACAAAACCAACCGAATCCGATAGCATTAGATCTTTAATAACGTCAAAATCTAATAAAGATCTAATTAATTTATAAAGATATATACGCTTATTATTTCCATAATTTAGATAACTTCAGCTTATAATAATACTTCGTTACCCAAAGCATCTTTAATATTACGAAACGTAATACGTTACTGTATTTATTGCTCAGATTCCCACGATACTCCTGCCAACATAAACCCGTCGACTTAAGGTTTAATAGTTGGTTAAACCGCGTAGCTATCACAAAAAGGGGAAATAATTTTCCTTATTAAAAAAATATTTAAATACAGCTACCTAGCAAAAAACTCGATTTTAAGTATATCGGTTTATATAAAATCGTCAAAAAAATCCCCGAAAATAATTACTAATTAGAATTTTTACTAAAAGTCAAATTTTATTTAATTTTTTACATTTCTTTATTCGAATTAACAGCAAATATAATCAAAATGTATACGGCACAAAATAACGTAAAAGTAAAAAACGAATAAGCGTACGAAATAAAAAAAAATACTTAACGTGCGAAAATAAAACGAATTTACCTAGTACCTAATTAAGTGAAAAAAGTATCCAAATTCCGAAAATACTTAGAAACCCGCCAAAAATCTTATTAACGCCTAGTACCTATTAAAGAACTTTTACCAATAACGGCGGAACCACCCGAAATAATAATATCCTAATTTATGAGATCTACGGAAGGAAGCCCTTGGTTTACCGTATTCCAATTAATAACATCCATTTTTCTTAAAGCCTGAACCTCAATTACGGATTCCGATTTTAATTACGTAAAATCGTTAGAATTATTTAAGGATTAAAGGGCATAATTAACAAATTTCGCACCTTAAGATTAATAATGCTAACTTTAACGATATATACGAAAAAAACGTATAAAAGCTTTAAATAAAAAATTTTCGGCCGTTAACTTTTTTCTTTTAATTTTTTCGATTTTGCGATATGGCGATTAATTATGGAAATAAGAATTCCTGTTCCGTCGTACGAACGACCTTGACGGACATATTCCATATAATGAAAAACCCTATTTATTATTTAGTAATTAAGCTGCCGAACAAAACAAAAAAAACAAAGTATTACGTTAAAACTTTCGAATTTATTTAAATTAACTAAGGCAAGTTATTATTCGGATTTACGGAAACGACATTTAAACATATTGGAAAATATGTTAAAGGTATATGGAAAAAACTTACCAGAAAAAAAGAAATTTTAAGGGCAAGATTTTAAGAGAAAGAAAATCGTATTACGACTTAATAAACTACGGCCTCCAGAAACGGTCGTAACGGAAAAGGCCAAAAAAACCATATAAATCAGGTTACGTAATAGATCACCAACTTATTAGTAATAAGTTAATAAGCCGGATTACCAACTTACTGATAATAATCCAGTTTAAAAAAATATATATATTTATTAATTCCATAATCCAGATAACTTTAATTTGTAATATTTATTAATACCAAATATTTGCAATTATAATATCGTTACCTAAGACATTTTTGGTATTACGAGACGTAATACGTTATTGTATTTATTGCTTAGATTCCCACGATACTCCTACTAACATAAACTCGTCGACTTAAGGTTTAATAATTGGTTAAACCGCCTAGCCGTCACATGTACCTAGGTGAACAAGCACATTGTCTGCTGGTGTTCAAGTGCAACTTTTGCGGCAGAAAGCGCCTCGTACTCTAGCTGAACCTGACCCGGGCAGGAATCGGATCCGAGGCGGGCTACCTTCCCATTGAGTTAACATCAATAGCCACACCGACAACAAGTCATGATGATGAAACAAATTGCAAGGATCGGGCTAAAAGCTGATGGTAAATCAATTATATGGTTTCTCAATGCATTGTCCCTCTGCGGAGTGCCAGCCCAGAACTCAGGGCCCCAAACTAATTAAATTAAGCTATTAAGATTTTTAATTTTGAAATATTGAAAAGATTAAATATATTATCATATTACGGGGCTCATTGGGTATAATTTAATATACGCACTTTTTTAAATAGCTTTGCTGCAGTACATATACGTTCCGATTCTTCCGTATATAGACTGCTAACGCACGTCCCCTATTAGCCGATAATTATTATCGATTGTGATCATCAACCTGGTATGTACGTAATTATTTATTTTGATTAGCTCCGCTGTAATTGGTCCAGTTCCCTCTTTTATCTTAGGCCCACACAACAACAGCCCGATTCTCATTATCCTAACTCGTTATCCCGAGCATATGCCCAATTTTTCTGCCTCTTTTTAAGGTTAAGTTCAAATCGGACTCAGGGGCATCTGACTGTGGGCTTAAGATTTACTATGTGCCCTCGGATTCCCGCCCATGCCATCAACATCATCCGCCCTGCTGGACATCCTCTTGTGGGTTGTATTGATAGGGCGTTTCGGAGAATCGGTGCTGGCGCCAAAATCACTAAATCGCGAAAATTTGGGCGAGCGTATGTGTGGGCAACTGGGAGGGTTTCTGCCTGCGCAGGTACGAATACAATTAAGATATACGTGGGTATGAGCCATAACCGTGACGCCGATGATATGTCTATCAATTTCTACCGGCCAAACCAACCCCTAAGGCATCGCGACATCAATCACATGAGTTTCCAGTTTTTATCTCCCATTATCATCAAAACATGTGTCCTCCTTTCACACCGCTCACGAGAGGCGAGGTTCCAGCCTGGTGCTCCTTCAGCACCTCATCCAGGCACCCGATACTGGCCGCGACAAAGCCGAGGTACGGTTTCTGTTATTGGGTGTCAGCCCATTAATCTTTTATTTGCGCGGTCTCGTAACTTACGCTTGGGTCGAGAACTCGCGACTGATACTCGGCATGGAACTGGGTTCCTGGTTCCAATGTCAGCGTGCCCTCGCGTGGAAACATGCCTTCGTCAACCTACCTATGTAGTAGGGGTGGTCCTTCAGCTCGAAAACGCCCATGCGCTCACCCTTAGTGTCTTTACCGGTAAAGTTCATACCAGCCTTCACCAGCCGCTCGACATACTCTGGGTTGACCTCGTATCTGTGGCGGTGTCGCTCCTCGATCACCTTGCCGCCGCCATACAGCGCACGGAGCTTTGACCACCTAGTGTCTTCCTCAAAGATGGTCTTGTGCAGCCCAAGGCGCATCGTGCCGCCCATGTTCCGCCGGTCAAGGTCGGGCATATGAATAATGACCTGGTCCTTGGCAGTATTGTCAAACTCCTGCGAAGTGGCCCCGGCAAGGCCACAAATGTCCCGAGAATACTGGATCACGGCGACCTGAAAGCCTAAACACACTCCCAAGAAAGGTGTGTTATTCTCCCTCGCCCACTTGGACGCCAACATCATGCCTTCCACGCCACGTACGCCAAATCCTCCAGGAACGATGATACCTGAGGCGGCCTTGACCGCCTCCCACGCCTCTTCGTACTTCTTGGGTTCCTCGACCTTAGTATTGGGCTCGAGGTGCTCAGAGTCGACCCAGTGCAGAACGAGTTTGCGGCGCAGGCGCATCGAGGAGTGTTCCAGTGACTTCACGACAGATATGTAGGCGTCATGTGACTTGACGTACTTTCCGACGAGGGCTATTTGAACCGTTTCGTCGAACACCTGGGTAGTCACCGCCTTCCACGTCTCGAAGAGCTCCTTGCCACGGGCCATCAGAGATGGCGGGACAGTTACGGCATCAAGGTTGAGCTTCGTTTGAAGCAAAGGAACGAGGCCCTGGTCGCTGAGTAGAAGTGGGACCTGATAGACGGTCGGCATATCACGAACGACCATGACCTGATCCTCCTCAACCTGACAGTGAAGAGCAATTTTGCTGATAGCTGAATTGGGCAGTGGCTCTTCAGCGCGGCAGGCAATCTTAGACTGATATTAGCGATATCTGGTTTGCATTTCTCACAGGCCCTGTACACACCAGATCTGGAATTAAGCCATGGCTGCGAACTGTCTTAACGGCGTGCTGTGTCGGTTTGGTTTTGAACTCGTTGTGGATAATAGGCACGTAGGAAACGAAGACACTGAAGAAGTTAGAAGGCCCAGCCTCATGCCGAACTGTACAGAGTCAACACTGAATCAAGAGTGGGAGGTTTGGAGGTGGGTTCAGGGGAGGGGGGCACATTGTGGAGCCTGCAACGTACGCTGAGTTAATGCTTCGACGAAAGGCATCTTGATACTCTAGTGTCAGCAAGAGGTGATGCCTAGGCAGTAGCATGCCATTAAGAAGGAGGGGGTTAGCGGTACATTTTCGATATCACCAACCGTGCCGCTATCCAGTGGGGTTAGCTTCGGACCAATACTGGGGGCGCATTTTGGTCTGAGGACACTTACCCGAGTTCAATGATACAAACGTCTGGCTCCTCATCGGAGTCGGGGTCGACCGATGTCTTGGCCACTCTCTTTATCCAATCTTTTATGGTGTCGACGACATGAGGCACTATCTGCACAGTTTTGCCGAGATAGCCACCTTGCCGCTCCTTCTGTAGGACGTGGGTGTAGATCTTGCCGGTGGTGATATTATTGTCTCCCGTCAGACGGATCGACAAATACCCTATGTCCACAATGTTAGTGGATTACTGTCACGGGGGATAATTAAATCTTTCGGTAAGGCCAGGAGAGGGTCCGGACTTTCATAATTTCCCAGGTCGAGGTCTACCTGGCTGGAGAGTTAGCATCTTTGGGTTACGAGATTGGAGGGTGACAAACCTCGTTTCCTGAGCCGAGGACATACGTCTCACCGTGCTCCGCTGGATTCATCAATCCGGCATCGACGCTGACATATCTAGCAAGTGGCAACGTTAGTTCCATACCGGGCGATGAGGGTTGGTAGTGGTGATGGTGATGTTGGGTGCCCATACGGATCGATCTCCATAATTGTCAGAGCAACTTCAAAATTTACAAGCAGCAGACGGAAATACCTTGATGCAGGTAACTCGCAGTCCCAGAGTCTTAAGCAACTGGAGGCAAACAGTCAGAGTCTTGCAAGGCAGAGGTGCACGTGTTGGGCAAATCTACGAGGCCTAGACTGGAAGCGATGATCCCCTTGCCGACCCCTAATGGTGTATTAGCAAGTGTTGAAGCATGCTGCATTCATGGAATTACTCACCAGATATGACACCACCGGAGACCAAAACATAACGCATCTTGGCGAGCTTAAAGTTCTCTCGAAATGATCACAATGGCAAAGGTCGAGACGGAGCGTGAAAATGCGTTGGAGAGCCATCTGTGATTTTGTGTCAAGATAGACTTTTTTTGGGTCACTCCACCTCAATGACTCACTGGTTGCTTGCCGAAGATATTCCGGCTTCCAAATTAAAACCACTGGCGTCAAAACGCACGAGTATAATGGGGAAAAAGAGTGATGAATTACCCCCGAGGGTAGAGTCCGATAATTAAAACGCAGAAGCTACGGTATCCGTTTGAAATGCTGAAATCCCGAGGAAGAACGGGGGCATGCAAAGCCCAAATTAACACGACCGTCTGATCTTCAGAGGACGGACACGAAGCCACAGTGTGGCTGACATCATGACGCCACAATTTTCCAACTCGATGCCCCGCGATTGGCTTCGAGGCATCGCAGCAAATCGGCGCTATGGCTCATAGTTTCAGCTAGCAGGGGGTGCTCTAGCACCCCATATACTGAAGATTCCCTCTGATCGGAACATATATGTTCCGGGATTAGATCACTTTAAAGTGCAGTACGCGTTCTAAAGCACCTGTAACTAGTTATAAATATATATAATTAATATCCCTTATATTTGATAATTAAAAATCTTATTCGTTTAATTAAGGCATATATCAATTAATTAGCTGCTGTTAAAACGATATAAGCTGTATATCAATTATAATTATGGAAATACGCCCATAATAATAATAACGACCGTATCGTTAACATCCTCCATTATTTATAAGGGACCTAAAAACTGGGATCGTTATAAAGGGGAATTCCAATCTAAAATATACGTATTCGATATTTGGAATTATATCGATTTTAATCAAAATCCTTAGTAATTTATTAAATTTAACGAATTCAATATAGCTTTTTAATTAAAGAAACAAATTTGTTATACGATATCCTCTTGAAGGCAACAAGGGGCTAGCCGCAACAATTGTTTCTCTAATTTCTCAGCACTCTTTTTTGATTCGCCATATTGACCCAATCAGCTAACATAGGAAAAACTCCCTTTAGCCACATTTATTCTACATTATGATACAAATACCAACACCGGTCATTGTTATAAATCGCAACACCACATTTAACGTAACGAAATATTATATATTGGGCTAATTACCGATTAATAGCATTATCATCTCCAATTTGAAACCTTACTTGCCGCATATTACAATAAAAATATCCTAAACAAACCTGATACCTTAAAAAGGATTTCGCTGAAATTTTCCGGTATTAATTAATAAGGATTTCCATATTACCAATACGGAAGAAATTCGTTAAAACTTTTTGTCAGCCATTAAAAAATAACCCGAAATATCGAATACCTTTATTAATTAATGCTTTACGGAAAGTAATTATATTTCGATATAATTTCCATATAGGTTTGCCTTATTTCTGCAAAAGGAAGCACTTATTAACGATAACGTAAGGCAGGAAGTTATACATAAAAACCTGCGCTACGTTACTTCGAAATTTGTAATCCTATTTAAATCTAGATTTCCGTTAATTACTAAAATTAATACCATTTATATTAAAGTTATATTTATAAGTAATTCAAAATATCATAACCGTTTTTTCCATTTTATTTCCGAAAAAATTACGGGCAAAAATCTTATATTTGCTCTTTATCTTAAGCTTTTTTCGAACTAATAAAATCCGTTTTTTCGCCGTCCACCTAATACTAAAAAATAAAGCGATCGAATTATCAGCCTAAATAATTTAATTTACCTTATTATTAGGCGTTAAAAACTTTATTACCTAATTAAAAGGCAAAGTAATACCTTTAGCTTTTTTCCAATCAATAAGCTACTTCGTTATTTTATATCTTTTTCGGGCTATACCTATTATTACCAAACCGTTTTCGCGTAACTGCAAAAATAATTATAATAAAAAAATTATTAAGGAATATATGATACGGAAAATTATAAATATTCTGAAACTTATCCATAAGGTAAATAATTACGCGTTAAATTAAATTTAACATATTATTATCTTTTCAATTAATTTTTTTAATTTTTACCCGTAAAACGCTTACAGGATCTCCGCCTTTACCTGGATAATAGCTTGTTTATATTATAAATAACCCATAATAAGCCAGGATCCAGGTCTTAAAGCCCGTATTATCGGCTTTATTCGGGATTTTAATATTAAAAAGCGATTTGCCGTTATATCTTACGATATACTATCTACATTAATATTAAATCCTAGGACGTAAAACTTAAGTATTTTCGTTTATACCTATTTAACCCATTTATCATAACGTTCGAAAGGTGACCTAAATTAACGTTCGTAATTCCAGATTCGCAACCGTCGATAGATAACTTGCTATCGATCGCAAAAAAAAAGCCAATAATCGAGTAATCCGGGATGAAATCCGAGCTGATCTAATACGTATTAACCGACGTTTCCTTATAATTATACATATAAATTAAGGTAAAAAAAAACAGATATAACTTTTTAACATACGTATCGTACCACAAATAACCGCGTACCCGTAACCTTTTTTCTTCCTATTCGAGTTCAAAGCTATTAATCCATTATACCCATTTTTTAACTAGCTAACATAACATAAAAATAAGAAATAATTTTAACAAAATAAGTGGTAACGGCCTTATTTAAATCTTACGTTTATCGATAATTAATAGCTTAAAATAAGTCCTAATTAATAGATTAAATAGCGCGTTAAGGCGGAAAATAGCTTTATTTATAAGGTCTTCTTTATACGCATCGGGATCCAGCTATACCGCAGGAATTTGTGATTCTATTTCAACGTTTGCAGCTTTCCGTTTCCGTCCTATTTTGGCTTGATTTTGCACTGAAAATTGGCAAAAAACATGGTATAAAACGGAAAAAAAAGACAACAATATCCTTAACGTTAACACTTAAAGCACCTTCGCACTCACGTTTCTGTGAAATAGCGCAACCTTAATGAAGTTTTAATGGGCCTAGTTTCTGTTCTAGGCTAATTAACTCACTAAAAAATTGTTGCGGCTAGCGCCCTGTCGCCTTCAAGCGGATAAATTAATATTTCAAATAATTTTTCCTCTATATTTATATTTTCCGACAAAGTTACTAAAGAAATCGATTATACCAATTACTTAACGAATACTCTTTAAATAACGACCGAAAATAAATAAGCTTATAATTAGATGTAAGATAATGGACAGCTGTGAGCTGGATAAGGTGATCTCCGACTAGTCGTAACGCAGATTTCAAGAAATAAGTGTATTAGGTTATTTCTATTTGGCGTTTCCTATTAGCTGCCAGATAGTAGATTTATATTAGTAAATGGGTCGGTGGTTAATCGGTAATTGGTCGGCTATTAGCTTTATCCTTATAGGGGTTATATTTTTATAATTGTGTCCCTTTTTTAAATTATTAATTTTTAATAACGTTATTATTAATTTGATATAACGAGTTTCGTAAATCTGGTTGCGTATATTTTTTAATAATTTACTGTTATATTATATTATAAGTAATTGCCGTATTAATTAATACGTATTATATTACGTAATTAATTATTTTTTGCTTAGTTTTTTATTATAATCCTTTGTTAATTTTACCATATTTCCTTTTTTTCCTTTTTTTTCGCGTTTATATCTTTATTTTCTTTTATGTACGGGTTTCGCTTGGTTTCCTTTTTTTAATTTTTATTTCGCTTTTTATATTTGTGTTACGTATTATTTGCGTTCGCCATATATTTTTTCGTAAATAGTTCCAACAAAAATAATATTTTAATATTAAGGTAAATTAGGATTTTTTTAAAGTTATTTTTTCGACGCCGATAGTAAAATAAATATTAATTATATTACGGGCAGTAATAAGTCATATTATATTTACGTAATATAATATTATTTCGATTACCGTATGGTTTGTATTTGGGTTCCGGACGCCTTAAATTAAGTTATAATTAATTATTATTATAAAATCTTTTACGTAATGAATAATTATTTTTAATATTATTAATATTATTATTTAAGTTTTATTTAAATTTCGATTGTTTTTTAAAATATTGTTTAATTAATTTTTTAATTCGGTACCGATAATTAAGAATTAATCGATCAATTCGAAAAGGTTTATATTATAAATATTTAATATAAACGTTTTAACGTAATTGCGGTCGGTCGTCGACTTAACGTTTTTTGCGAAGCCGAATTTGCCTTTAATACGGTTATTACTAAGGGATATTATTTCCTTAATATAATTAAGGTCGATTTTCGATTATTTGAAATCATTACGGAAATCCAGTTTTAATATTATTTTATAAGTTTATAAATATAAATCTTTTGTAATAAATCTTATAGTGCTTTTTTTATTATTCCGTAAAGAATTTTTATTTAGGCCTAATTTTAAAATACCTCCACAAATAAAGTAATTTTTGAAAGCCGTTATAGTTTTATATTTTTTATTTACGAATACCTTTTGCCCATTTTCCAACGTCTTAACATAATTTCGATAGTTATTAAATATTAGAATTAAAAAAAGCTTTATTTGGTAAAATTATTATCAAATTTAAATATCTCAAACGTTTTAAAAATAACAACCAATTTCCGATTAATAACAAATTATATTTTAATTATTTATGCCTTGTTTTCTATAAAATACAAAATATTGTTAAAACCTTTCAGGTTTTACGATTAATAAATTTAATAAATATATCCGCTTTTTATTGTTATATATTTTTCCATTATTTTGTGATATTCCTATATTAATGTCTTTAATACGTTTATTAAAAGTTAATTCATGTAAGTTTTAATAATTAAGCGTAAAAATTTATTTTCAAAAAAAAGTTTATTTTTTTATATTATTTAGAAGTTTTTAATCCGTATATAATAAAGAAATTATGTAGCCAAAATTTAAAAATTATTATATAATTAAATAATATTTTAATAGTAATATTTTTTAACCTTATTTTTTATAATTTTTGAAATTATTAAATAATTAATTTCCGACCGCGTTATTATTATTTTTTAACTTTTAAATGCTTCTATTTTTTATATATATATTTAATTTCTTTTCGTAACGTTATAATATTTTAAGTACATATTCAAAATATTTCCGTGATTTTTACGTATTATATTTGGCGGGCCAGCCTTTTTATTTAATTAAATATTTATATTACCTCCGGTTATTTCGGTAACGGACAATATTTTTTATTACTTTTTTTTATTTCTTATTAAATCCGATAACGCTATTTAGACGTCGCCCGGTTTTCGTTTATATTACAGTTTTAATAAAAATGTTGGAAATATATTATATATCAATTATTATTTAATAAAAGAATTACGTTATACGTTAAAAACTCTATTCATCTTTTAATCGTAATCTATATATAAATAAATATCAAGTTTTTATTTTTTAATTTGAAATTTTTAATTAATATATTTACTTATTATTTCAATCAAAAGTCTATAGATATATCATATTAATTATAATACTCTTTTCGGTTATTATCATTTTTTATTACTAATCGTATATGATTTAATAAATAATATTTTTTTGGAAAAGTTTTTCATTTTTCATATTTATTTTTTAAATTTTTATAAAACATATTTTATTATTTTTAAATAATACTTATATAAAGTTTCGAACGAAAAACGGGCAGTAAACATATTTCGCATATTATTATATACGAAATTCTTATTTTGTAATAGCTTTATTTAACTATTTTAAAATTTATTAAAGTAATTACTAAAATAATATTTCAGGATTTAATAAATATGTTTTATTTACTTATTAATTTCCGGATAATAAATAGTTAATATTTGCGGTTTCATTTTTGTTTTCTTATAAAGTTCTAGCTAAAAATTATTTATTTAGCATTTAATTTTATTATTAATAATATCGGCAGACGTATTAAATTTATATTTAATCTTAATATAAAATAATCGGATTAATTCTGTTATAATGAGGGTTTTAACCGTAAAAATAAATGATTTTAATTTCGCAAAACGGTTAACGATTACCAGGATTACGTTATATTTTAGCCTGTTACAACCTAAGGTTTTAGAAAATTCTATCATAAAATTTAAAAAAATTGTTTAAAAAGTTTATTTAAAAAATAATGAAAGTTATAATTATTTATATGGTTTATAACGTAATCTTATTATGCTCTAGTAATTTGGATATTATTTAATATATTTTTAAATATTATTTATCATATTCTCCTAATAAAATCTTTTAATTATTAATTTTAACATACGGATATATTTTATATATTTTATTTCTAAATTACTATAATATTATTTAATCAATTATTGTCGTAAAATCTTTTATAACTAAATTATAAATGTATCCCGAAATTATAAAACTTTATTTAAATCTAGAAAATATTTTTATTTTATTTTAATTTAATATTTAATTATTCGTATTAATTTTATAATATTGAATTCCTAGTTTATTATTTTCGAACTTAATTATATAATTATTTAAAAACCTTTAAATATAAAATCATTCCGTTTTTAAGCAGTTTTTTTATTAAAACAGGTAAAATATATTAATTATAAATAATAATTTTAATATTAATTTCGCTTTTCTTAAATTCTTTAAAATCAGATTAAAATATGGTTATAATCTTCGGTTATTCTTATTTAATTATTAATCGTATTATTATTACGATTCGTACTTATATTATTATTTATAAACTTTAAATTTGGCATACATATAGGTTTCTATTTATTTTCGTTTTTCGAAAACTTTATATAATTATATAATAAAAGTTTTCTATTTTTTTAAATAAATAATAATTACTTAAATTTCCATTACTTAAAAATTATCTGGATATTTTATAATAAATTAATCTTGCGTGATTTGTATACGGCTTTTTATCTTTTTATAAAACTTTAAATTACGTTATATATTTACAACCTGTTTTTGAATATTTGTTCACATATTATTCGTAAATGCGAAGTTTTAAATAATATAAGGATTACATTTTTATACATAATTGTTTTTAATATATAATCCGAGTATTGAAATAGCCTATTTGCCAGATTAACGGCGTCCGGTCGATATTAAATCTTAAAATTAAATTACGGAAAATAATAAATTTATTAAGTAAATTTTTTTTAAGTTACGAGCCGGCGCCTTCATTATATCCTTTAACGGTATATAATCGGTAAATAATAAAAAAACTTTTTCGTACCCTCAAGATATTACAGTGAATATTTTAAGCTTTTTATAATTATTAATAAATTTTATTACTTTATAATTTACCGTTTTTCGGTCAAATTTAATTTTTGCAATTAATATATAATTAGGCGTTAATGATTTCTGTATTTTTATACAAATACTTTTACTATAACTTTTATTAAGCCGTTTATTTTAACCCTGGTATTTTTAACGTTATTTTAATATCAGAAGATGGTCGCCGATTAAAAAATAATTTTTAAATTTGGAACATTTCTTTAATTTTTTCAGGTTATCAGAATTTTATTATTTTATGTTTATTTTATACTATTTTTAAAAACTTAATAATAAGTTCGGTAATATATAAATAATAGGCCATAAATTTCTAATAAAAATTTTCAAATCTTAAAAATATTTAAATATTATAAATTAATTTTTGCTTTAGTTATATTTCGATAATATTAACCCGTCGGCGGTTCATTTCCAAACCGTGAATATTACTTACAAATTTTAGGAATTTTATTTTTTTAAAAAGGATTTGTATTTAAACGTTTTAGTAAATCATTAATATTATAATAACCGTTTGTAAATCAATTAAAAATATTTTGTACATTTTTTTTCGTTTACAGAATAAATAATTATATTATTTAAATAAATTACGTATATATAATCGATTGACGTAACTAATACCTTATGTATATAGGCTTTAAAAGTAATTAACGCATTACTAAGGTTAAATAATATAATTATATATTTAAATTGTTCTTAATACATTTGGAAAACCGTTATTTATTATTTTTTTTATTCTTAATACGGTAATAAATATTATTAAAATTAATTTTCAAAAATATTTTAATGAATTTTAAACAATTTATTATTTTTATAGTTAAAAATAAAATGTATTAGTTTTTTATCGTTTCTTAATTTAGCCGTGTATATTTGACGTATAATCAAAAATTACCATCCTTTTTAAGTAAAAATAATATTAAGATTTTTAAGTTTATTTTCGAATAACGTATCCGATTTACTTTTAGGTTTTTTCTAATATATTTTTCGAATATTCTTTGGAGGTTTCCGAAATAAGATAAAGTAGGCCGAATAAAAACGTTTTCCTTGAGATCAGACTTATTATATATTTTGTGCTTAATAATTCAGGTATTTCTTTCGTTATTTTTTCGAAATATATTTGCCGAAAGTTTTTTAAGTATAAAAAGAGGTTAATTAATTCTTATTCTTTTATTTCCCGCATTCAGGAATATTTAGTTTTTCGGTTAAATTTATTAAATTAATAATATAAATTTGTTTACTGGAAAATGTTAGGTTTGAGATTTTTTATTTATCAACCTTTTATAACCGCCTGTATAATTATTAATATATAATTATATTTAATAAGATTTGTAATTTATTTATTTTAGATTTAAATAATAAAAAATCGGGCGTTTTTCGATTATGGCAATGTAAAAAGTAAATTTATTTAAATCTTTATTCGTTTTTATTATTATTTATTATATTAATACGAAATTTGTACGCTTTACAATATTTAATATACGTATTATTACGGCCGATCAAACCTAGAATATTTACCGAAATTAATTAAAGATTAAGCTTTTCGCTTAATTTTCTTTTTATAATATTTATTTATATTCCCGTTTTCATATTTATTGATATTATTATATTTTCCGTATTTCTTTTTAATAAATCTCTTTTTTTAAAAAGCGGTTTTATTCCGACCTTTTCATAATTATTAGCCGAAATAAATTAAATATATATGTTTATTCCAACTTTTCTTTAGGTTTACGTTTAAGATTTAATTTGATTCATCGTTATATATTATAACGTTTTATACGGTTTTCGGAAATCGGTTTTTATATAAACGGGATAATAATGTTTTTATATTCCTTTAATATATAATATACGTTTTTATAATTGAACTTTTTATAATTATAGTACTTAAATATGGTTTTTTCAAAAATTAAAGGTATTAAATTGTTCGGATTTATTTTAATCGGAATTATATCGGCGATTATTTATTTTTCGAATATAAAAACGCCTATAATTCTTATTGTTTTTATATATCGCTATTAATTGATTTTGCCAATATCTTTTCCCGAAAGCTTTAAAATAAAATTATTTATTTTTAATAATATTTTTAACAGAAAATAATCGCTTTCTTTTCGTTTTTTCTAATCGTTTTAATAATATTTTGCCCTATTTAGTACGTTAGTAATTCGTTTTAATTTAAAGTTTTTTCGTGATAAAATATTTGGTCACTTTAATATTAATTTATAAAAATAATTAAAAATAAAACGTTTATTATTTTGATTATTTGCCGGATTAAAAACGTACGTAAGCTTTATTTTATAAATTAAGAACTTTTGTTTAAAGTTAAAATTTAACGGTAATTAATCGGATAGTTATTATAATTCTATTAATCATTCTTTATATTCCTTATTAAAAAAATAAAATTTGTATAATGTCTTTAAATAAAAATCTATAAGCTTTTTATTTTTAATATTTTTTCCTAATTAAAGTAATTAAGCGTAATATGGTTTAATCGTAAAACATTCGTAATAAAAACGTCCATATAACTTATGGCCTATTAGATATAAATAAAAATATTTGGCCTTGGCCTTTCGGCGTAAATTTCCGTAATAGTTTTTATTTAATTCTTTTTTTAATTAATACCTATTCGAAAAACTTCTAATAATTATGATGCGGTATTTATTTATCGCCCTTAAGTTTTTATATCAATATCGTAATTAATTTATAAAGGTTTATTTTTTTAACTTATATTATTACTTATTATTCGGCTAATTATCGGAATAATTCTGAATATTATTCGTTTTGTTAATAAATAATTTCTAAAAGTTGGTTATTACTAAATGGTTTAACTTTTTTTATTTTAAATTCCGGGACGCGGTTATTATATTACGTTTATTTTCCGACCGTTTAGCTAACGGTTAACTGGATATATTCTTATTATATATATAATATAGTTCGGGATTTCGGAAATTATAGTCTTTTACTTGTTAAAATTCCGTTATAGGCTTTTTTGCCTGTTCCCGTACCGTGATCGATTGTTCGTCGGTTGGGTTCCGATCGGCAGTTTTTTCGATTAATAACCTAAGTTTATTTTGCAGTCGGCGAGCTTTGCTTTTAATAATTATTACCTTATTTTTTATAGTAAATGGAAAATGTATAAAATAATAGATAATTATAAGCTGGGTAAGGTGGTCTTTAACCAGTTATAAAGCAGATTTTACGAAATAAGTGTGTTAGGTTATTTCCATCTCGCATTTTTTACTAGCTGCCAAATGGTGGATTTATATTAGTAAGTGGGTCGGTGGCTGATCGGTGGCTGATCGGCTACCAGCCTTATCCTTATAGGGGCTGTATTTTCACAGTAGAATTTTACGGCATATACTTATAAGGATTAGAAATACGATAATTTTTGCAAATGTATTAACGACCTTATAAAATAAGTTTTAAAGTTAGTATTTTTAACAATTAAAAAAAATTAATTTTTTTAGAAAGAAATATACGAAAGTAATATGTTAACCTGGGCGAATTTCGTAAAATGTACAATAATATATTTTTAATTAATATTCAACGGAAATACCGTAAAACAGTAAAGTAACCTTCGAAATTTAGCAAAAGGTTAAACGAATAAATCGTCAAATAGCAAAAGATTATGGTTTTAGAATAACGATATGGTATTCTAGAAACGAAAATGACGATTATATGAATTAATAACTTATGCATAATATTAGATCTTATAGTTGGGATATGGATTATTATTTTCCAGATAATAATAAAAACCAAAACCGATAACGATACGTTTAATTTCTAGAAAGCGATAATTAACTTTCTGGATTATTAAGCTATAGCCCATCTTATATTTATATTACGAAACATTAAAATCACGTTTTTAACGTTTTACGGGATATTTGCAAACTTTTCTAACTAAAACGATTTTAATTAGGAAAATCCCAAGGATATTAACTTTTAATTGCGAGAAACAAGCTTAAGCGGCAAGCCGAAATAAAATAACCGTAAAAACTCTGATATAAACCGAAACGGTAATAGGCGAAAACGTCAGAAATTAAACGTATAAGGTATTCGTTACAAAACGTACCTAATTAATTATTATATATTATTTAATTATTATTATGTATTCCATTGCAAAATTTTAAAAAGTTTTCGTTTTAACGATGAAATAGTAATATATATCTAAGGACGAACTTCTGCCAATTAATCTTTAAAAGAAGAAATCAACTACTTATCGAAAATTATAAAAAAATCTATTATATAAAAGGTAGATTAACTTTTAAAAGAGGTACGACGAATATTAACATATTTTTTGATTATTAATTAATGTGACGCTATAAATACTGTATTTTACATTTTAAAGAATTTAATTATTTTAGATTTAATGTTTACGATATATATTTTTAACTTAATTAACAAATTCCTAAACTTTAAACATATTATATAAGGTTATAAAATATATATAAGTAATAACTTTATCCTAAGTAAGGGGTATAAAAGAATTAATATAATTTTTCGAAACCCTAGCGGTATAAAAGCGTTATTTTTGTATAACGAAACTGGTTACGAAAATCTCGTATATAATTTGATATTATTCCGGCAGTTCTGAAAAAATAGTATTAATAAAATAATAAAGGAATTAATAATTACATTTTAAATAAATATAATTAAATAATTATTACGTTATTAAATAAGTCTAATTAATTCGTTATCGAAAATATTAACGTAATAATATCTTATATAACCTTAGTTATTTATAACTGAAACGTTAACTTCAGGATCATAAAATCATTACGGATCGGTAACAATACTATATAGTATTTAAAATTAGACCATCCAGATCTCGAAGTAATCGCTTAATTATAACCCTATACGAAAAGAATCCGCTTGAAAGATCTTATAATAATCGAATACTAATCATATAGCAAGGCGAAAGCTAAAAGGCTAATATGCCGCGAACTAAAAAAATTATTTCGATTAAAATAAAAAATTGCTATTTGATTTTATAAAGTTTGAAAAAAATCCTAAAAAATATAGATACGTTATATTTACAATCGTCAGATACTTAGGTTTTATTTAGAAAAGTATCTTAAAAACGGAAAACAGAATATATTAATTACAGTATTTCGATATTTTCTAAGAATCATAAAATAACAAAATAAGGTCCTCTTATAAGTAATGGAACGCGATAACGAGATCCTAAAAAACCACCAATTTCAAAATATGTTTTAATCGCCTTTTTTGATATTAGACTTCAACCTTTAATATTATATACCCAAGTTCAAAACGGAGGTATAAAAGGTTTAAAAAGTGTAATTATGAAAAAAACGATTATAATATAAAATAACGCTAAATTATTTCCGTTCTTAATTATATATATTTTTGAAGTACTAATATATTTATATAATCGTATTTCTAAATACGTATTTCTTTTGGTAAACCTCTATGAAATCTATTATATTTATATAACGTACAAAAACGGCGTTATAATACTTGATCAAAAGCCTTAATAAACTTACTTACGATTATACGGCTGTATGGCTTACGTTATAATAATTACTACTATAAAAAAAATAAAAATTTCAAAAGCTAAATCACAAAAAATAGATTAGCTATTTCGTCGGTGTGATGACCCAACGAACTACGGTCTCCAGAAACGGTCTGCCATGACCCAACCACGATTGTGTAGTGGGATAAGTAATCACGTGACGGTTTACCAACTTACTAGTAGTGAGCCAGTGAGCCGGATTATCAACTTACTAGTGGTAAGGCAGTAAGCCACATCAAAATATATACGTTTATTATTTTCATTGTTTAAATAGTTCTAACTCGCAATATAATATCGTTACCTAAGGTACTTTTGGTATTACGAAACGTAATACGATACCGTATTTATTATTCAGATTTTTACGATACTCTTATTTATATAAACCCGTACGATTAAGGTTTAATAATTAATTAAACCTTTTAACCGTTGTACCTTTAAAATTCTTATTTAATAATACCGTTAAATTTTAAACAATATTGCCAATATTATATTTACTAGCAAGCAACCCGAATAACTTATTTACCAAATCCTTAACTACCGGATAATAAAATTGAATCCGAGGACGAAAAAAAAATCTCGCTTTTTTTGCGAAAATGTTTTTCGACGTCTGGATATCATAAACGAACGCATTATTTAATTTGAAAAAATAATAATAATCTTACGATATCACTTTAAGCCGCTTAAAAAAGATTTAAGAAAAGAAAACCTTCAGAAACCGGAAAGCTTTTTCGAATAAACCAAATTATTTAATTAAATTCCATTAAGAAATTAAAAAAATGGTTTTAAGATTTTTAAGGCAGATTTTTTCGACGGGATTTCGATCAAGTTATAATTATTTTTGATTTAATGCCATATATGTTTTAAGTATTTTTTTATTTAATATATTATATTTATTGTACTAATAGAATTTATAATTAAATAATTCATTAAAAATACGGTTATTGCATTTGAATCTATCATAAAAAATATAATATTTTATTAATTGAAAAATAACATCTAAAAATAATACGAATTTATAACGATTTACGAATAATTGGAATGAATATTAACGAAAACCTTTGGAATAATAAACGAAAAGATAAAAATTGAAATATAAATTTAATAATTATAATAAAAAAGATTTATATTTAATTATGATAAAACATTAAATTAATCAGCCGTGAAGTAGAATTAGGAATACAAAATCTTAATAGTTATATTTTTTAATAATTTAAAAAAGGAAATAACAAAAATGTGTTTTAAACTTAATCGTCCTTATTATATATTAAATTATATTTTTATAATAAATAAAATCAACGATTAAGTATACCTAAAATATATCAAAGGTATAAAAACACAGAAAATAATAAACCCTAATATACGATTAATATTAACATTTTTCGATCTTATAATATTGTATAGAACATAAAATTCAAACTTATAAAATTAAAAGTTATTTATAAAAAATATTAAAGCCAAATTAAATGCTATAATTATAATCAAATGGGATATAAGGTAATATAATGTAAGGTATATAAAAACCCCTATTAAAATAATTGAAAACTTATACCTAAAGGATAATTTAAAAGGAATTAAAAAACCGAAAATAAATCCATTAATATAATTGGGCCTAGGTACATATTAGGTCCCTTATGGTAAAAGGTTTAATAAGGATTATTACGATAAAGAATGCGACAAAAAATACGAGAAATCAAAAAGCTGGTTTAAAAAATATTTCGAATATAATCAAGAGAATTATAAGGATAATTATGCAAATATTAGAACTAAATAAAAGATATTTATCCCGAAACCTTGAATCGACATAACAAAATATACGTTATATATTTTCGACGAAGAGAATATTCTAATTACGAAAAATAGAAATAATATATATATAGACAAATTACTTCTATATATTATAAAAGATCAGACATTTTTATTTATATCGGAAATAATAAAAATAACGATTAATAATATCGATACTTTCGATTTATAACCTTAAGAAATATTTAATAATCAGCCGAAATACAAAAGTTGGTCTAAAAGAAAACAATATGAATAAAAAACCCTTTTATGATTTCTAGGAATATAATTATTAAACAAAAAAGGCCTTAATTTAATCCATAGCAAAAAAGAATTATTAAAAAGCTATTACGGACTTTCATTTTTAATTAATATTTATTATAAACCTTGACGAAGAAAATATTATTTAAGGAAAAATACACTAATTTATAAAAAAGTTTCACAATCATAATTAAGACGACATAAAATAAAATATAATCGTAAATATAAGAAAATGATATATTCGATAAGAAAAAGGATTGTAGCAAAATTAAAAATAATTAATAAAATTTAAAAAAGCAATATGGCGGTAATAACGATGAATAGAGCAACTTCACGCGTTAAACAAAAAAATAGAAATAAAACTTAATAAACTCGAACAGAAATTAAAAGAAAAAGGTTACGTATAAGAAAGCTGTAAAATAACAAAACCTAGAAAAATTAAAAGAAACTTTTAAAAAACGCTTTAAACGCGACGAATAAAGCCGTTAATAACCTTATTACTTTAGATATACTAATAAGAACGTATTAGTATATTATAATAATAAATTACGGAATTCTGGGCAATCGTTATATTATATCGGATTTGGTTAATAAGCTTAGATTGCTGTAAAGATATAAATTAAAACCATATATAACGATAAATACCATAGATAAAGAATTAGCTTACGATAACGAAAGAATTACAGGCGAAATTAATTATTTTAACATTTTTATTTAAGGACAATACCAAATAATTAATTTCGATATCGTTTTAATTAGGAATTACGACATAATCATATGATTACTATGGATACGCCAATGCGGAGTTTTAATTAATGGCGGAATTAGTCAAATAAGGTTTATTTTATATCACATTAACAGATTAAGGAAAAACAAATTAAGATTTTAATATTTAATCGATAATAACGACGAATATAGGCATAGGAATACTGTTATGACCTAACGGTCTTGGCTTCCTAGCGGACGGTCGGGCCCACGAAAAAGACAAACCCCGACACCCGCCAAGATATTACGTAACCTGGTTAAAGGTCTTAAGGTGCCAAGCATCTTAAGCCCCTTAAGGCAGCGAAAAGGTTTAAAAGGTTCAACGAACTTAAGGGTTTAAGCCGTTTACGGACCTTAATATAAAAAAATATATATACGTTTATTATTTCTATAATTTAAATAATTTTAGTTTATAATAATAATTAGTTACTTAAAATACTTTTGGTATTACAAAACGTTATACGTTATTATATTTATTACTTAAATTTCTAGGATACTTTTATTAATATAAACACGTATAATTAAGAATTAATAATTAGTTAAATCTTTTAAATATTATGTCTTTTAAAATTTTATTTAATAATACCATTAAATTTTAGGTATTAACGCCGATATTATATTTATTAATAAATAATCCAAATTACTCATTTATCAAATCCCTAATTACTTCGATATTACAATTAAATCCGAAAAAGAAAAAAAAACCTCGTTTTTTTCGTAAAGAAACTTTTCGATATCTGGATCTTATGAACGAATGCATTATTTAGCTTAAAAGAGATAATAATAATCTTAAGACATTTTTTAACCCGTTTATAAGGAATTTTAAAAAAAATGGTTTTCGAAATTAGGAAACTTTTTCGAATAAACCAAATTATTTAATTAAATTTTAATAAAAAGTTAAAAAAGGTTTTCAAAATTTTGAAACTAAAACTATTCAACGGAACCTTAATTAAATTATAATTATTTTTAACTTGATACCGAATATATTTTCGGTATTTTTCTATTCGATTTAATATACTTATTATACGAATTAAATTCGTAATAAAATACTATATTAAAAATACAATTAGTTAATTTAAATTTATTATAAAAAAATATGTTATTTTGTCGGTCGAAAAACGAAACTCAAAAATAATGCAAGTTTATAATAATTACGAATAATTTAAGCAAATATTAACGAAAGTTTTCGGAATAATAAACGAAAAAATTAAAGCCGAAATATAAACCTAATAATTATAATAAAAAGGATCAATATTGAATTACGGTAATACGTTAATCCAGTTAGTTAATAAGCTAAATTAAGAATACGAAATATTAATAATCAAGATTGTCAACGGCCTGAAAAAAGAAATATCAAAAAACTTTTTAAGCTGTACTGACCTAATTATTTATTGGATTACATCATTATAATAATTAAGATGGGCGATCGATAATATATATAATATATTAAAGGTACTAGAAGGAAAAACGATAATAAGCCCGGAGTTACGGCTAGTATTAATATTTCTTAACATAATAATATTTTTTACGGCATAATATTAGGATTTATGCAATTGGAAATTACTTATAAAAAAGTTAAAGCTAAAATAAATAATATACTTATAATAAAACAGGACATAATGTATTATAATATAAAACACCTAAAAAACCCCGTTAGAATAACTGGAAACATATACTTAAAAATTAATCTGGAAAGATTTTAAAAAAAAACCGAAAACAAATCTATTAATATAATATAACCCAAATATATATTAGGTCCGCCATAGCAAAAGGTCCAGCAAAAACCATTACGGTAAGAAATTCGACGAAAAATACGAAAAACCAGAAAGCTGCTTCGATAAATATTACGAATATAACAAAAAGCATTACATTGATAATTACGCGAATACCAGGACTAGATAAAGGAAATTTGTCCCGGAACCCCTAATTAATAAGGCAAAATATATGCGATATATTGTCGACGACGAGAATATCCCGATTATAAGGAATAAAAATAATACATATACGGACAGATTATTGTTACGGATCCCCCAGCAGACCCATTCTGAAGGCCCCAGGGCTGTAAAAATGGAAAAGCTCCACATTCTAAGTCACGTGACTTAGAGTAATCTAACTGATTTATTAGATCACATACATCGCTGTGATCTAGGTGATCTAACAGATCCAAAAGATCAGTATCACACTAGTAGAATAAAGAGAGATATAAGACTTCAAGTTTCTTATGTAAATAGCAACCTACTTGGTTTTTCGTTCCTTAACTATCAATCTAAGTGCCCAATTAAGAGATAACTGCACCGTTTTTTAATTGAGGAAAAAGTCTTTAAATCTCTTTAACGAACAAACCACTGAATCATTCTTCGCCCTATTGTTACCTGCAAATCAAGACCCCATTTCGAATACGGCTCATATCTCCAGGTGGATATCTGACAGGTTGGTTACAATTATTTGTATGTATTTTAAACAATTTGATTTTCCATACTCTATCGGAAATAATAAAAACGATAAATAATAATATCGCTACTTTTGATTTATAATTCTAAAATATATTTAGCAACTGGCCGAAATAAAAATCTAATTACAAGGAAAATAATATTTAGAAGAAAACCATTTTTAATATTCCTAGTAGTCTAATTATTAAACGAAAAAAAATTAATTTAATATATAATTAAAAATTATTATTAAAAAGTTATTATAAATTTCCATTTTCAATTGGTATTTATTACAAATCATTTCGAAAAAAGAATAGTAAGAAAAAAATCCGTTAATTTATAAACGAACGTTAAAACAATAATTGAAATACCGCATAATAAAATGTAATTAAAAAATAAGGAGAATAATTTATTCGATAATGAAAAAGATTATAATAAAATAAAAAATAATTGATATAGTTCAAAGAAATAATATGCCGGCAATAATAATAAGTATAATAGCTTAATGCACTAAACGAAAAAACAGAAATAAGTATCGATATATTTAAATAAAAATTCAAAAAAGGTTTTTTATAAAAAAGCCGTAGGATGATAAAACTTAAAAAAGTTAAAAAGATTTTTTTAAAAGGAGCTTTAAATGTAACGATAAAAACCCTAAATAACGTTATTATTTAAACTATACGTATCGGAACGCATTGGTACATCGTAATAATGGATTACGAAACTTTGAGCGGATATGATATTGTACTGGATATGGTTAATAAGTGTAAATTCTTATAAAGATATAAGTTAAAACTCTATATAAGGACGAATACCGAAAGTTAAGAATTTGCTTACGATAACTGAAAAACCATACGCGAAATTAATTATTTCAAAAATTTTATTTAAGGACGATATTAAATAGTTAATTTTAATATTATTTTATTTAGAAATTACGATATAATCTTAAAATTACTCTAAATACATTGATACGAAATCTTAATTAATGTCAGGATTAACCAAATTAAATTCTCCTTATATCTCATTAACAAATAAAAAAAGAATCTTAATATTTGATGGATAATGGCGATAAATGCAAGCATAAGAATATGATAAAAGCCTTATCACCTGAAGGGATAAAATACACGAAAAGAAACTGGTATCAAAAAAAATATGACATATTATTATTATTCTTCAAACGAAAATAAAGCAACAAATAATAATATAAAATAATAGAAGTCTTAAAAGTCAGAAAATTTAATTAATATATTATTATAATAATATAAATACGAACAGTTTTTTTAAAAAAAGGCTCCATTAAAACTTATTAAATTATAACGAATAAAAGCATAAAATAATTCTTAAACAAGACCTTGAACGAAATTTTACCTTACTTAAAATTTTAGCGGAAATAAATTATGCATTTTTAAAAAATACCTGAAAAATCGGTTATAAAAGGAATAAATTCGATTTTCGAAATTATTAACAAAATTTCGACATTTTTCGAATTTACAAAAAACGAGAAATTACGATTTATAATTAATTATTTACAATTAAATAATGTTACTGTCAAAAATCGAATATTATTACTTTTAATTACGGAAATAAAAAACGGATATTACGGAGTCAAATAGTGCTTAATATTCAATCTTAAAAATAAATATAAGTTTATTAAGATCAAAAAAAGATACATATACAAAATAACTTTCAAAACAAAATACGGATTATTTAAGTATTTGGTTTCGTTAATAAAATTTACGAACGTATTAATATTTTTTAAGAAAGAATTAATTACATATTATAAAAATAATTTGATATTTTCGTTATTTGCTATTTCGACGATATTCTTAATTTTTTCAAATCGGAACGGATATATGCAAAATTCGTTTATAAATTTATTTAAACCTTATAGGATGTAAACTTATTTATAAACGTAAAGAAAAGTTAATTTACGTATAAAAAACAAAATATTTAAAACATATTATTTTCCCAAATTATATGAAGATAAATTTTGAAAAAGTCACTGTATTTATAAAACAACAAATGTTAATTATAATTAAAAAAGTACAGGTATTTCTTGGATTCGTTAATTATTTTAGGAATTTAATCGGAATTTTAGCAAAATAATTTTACGTTTCGCGAACTTTATAAAAAAATTAAAAAGATTTTGATAAACGTTTAAAACACATTTTTTTTAAAGTTTTAAAGATACGATTATTAATAAATTAATATTAATTATAAACGACTTAAATTACCTTGTTAAACTAAAAACCGATATTTCGGATTACGCGATAAATACAGTAATCGGATAAAGAAATAAACAAGGCAAATTATATCTTATCATATTTTTTTATATAAATTTAAAAAAAACCAAACTTAAGTAGTGTATTCCAAATAAGGAATTTATAGTTATTTTTATAATATTTCGAAAGTTTCAATATTTCTTAAAAGGAAATTTACATTAAATTAAGGTTTATATTAATTATTAAAATCTTATCCGATTTATTACAACTAGAAAACTTATAAAACGATATTTTCATTAAGTGAAGAATTGGCGAATTTTGATTTTATTATTATTTCTAAGAGTAACTTAAAGAATAATAAAACAACTATTCTGAATAAATAACCAGATTTCGAAAAGATATTAATTAAAATTAACTATAATATTTTTAATATTATTATAAAAGCATATTTACGTCTATAATGAATTGCGTTAATTCGAGTAGTACTCTTAAAAATATATTAGAAAGTTTAATAATATAACGCTAATTGTCCAAAGAACTAAAAAACGGATAAAATATAAGTTTTAAAAAATGTTAAAAGGATTTAATACAAGAAATATATTAATATCAGTTACACGTATATTTAAAGATTTGGAAAACTCTGAAACGGTTTTCATATATATATTTTCGTTATAAAATAAAATTAACGCCACAAACATTTATACGGTAATACGATATATGTGCCAGAACGTAAATTCGACGATATAAATTATACGAAAAATTATAATTATTATTAATCGTAAAATAATTATAGTATTTAATTATATTCTATTTTATTAGTATGCTTTTTATATAAAGAAAACTTAATTATATGAATATATTATAATAATATTTTCAGAATTGTTAACCGTTTTAAAAACTCTTTTTATTTCATGTTATATTATAAGAATATAAACGCCAAATACATAATATATATATTTTTTTCCATATATTTTTAGCATATACGGATTATTAATAAGATTTATTTTAAATAAAGGATTAATATTTCAATTGAAGTTTTACGAAAGCCTTATACTATAAATCGGCCTTAATTATAATTTATTTATCATATTTAAACCTGAAACACATAAATAAAAAAATAAATAAATTAAATTTTAAAAGTTTGTTTACGATATTATATTAATTACGAATATAATAATTACGTTTAAAATTATTAATTATATTCTTAGCTTATAATGGTAATTATTATTAACGTATTAAAATAATATCTATACATATGAATTTTGATTTTTTTCCAAATATTTTTAAAAAAGTCCGTAATCACGGTTTAATTAAAATTAATGAACGTTTAGGTTGAATTAATTATAACAATTATATTAAAAAAGTAAAAGGGTAATAAAAAGTTATACGGAATTAAATAAATAAATATTATAACTAGAAAAACTTTAAAAAATTAATTTTCGAAAAAAAGGAAATAATTTCCCTTATTACTAAAAATATTCAAATAAAATAATTTAGAAACAAACTGGATTTAAAGTATAACGGTTTATATAAAATCGTTAAGAAAACTTCAGAAAATAGGCATCAAAAAAGAATACGACGTATTGTTATTATTATTAAAGCAAAGCTAAAGCTACTGAATAACAATTTAGAATAGTAACTTTAAAAATTAGAAAATGTAACTAATGTGGTATTATAGTATCACAAATACACGCCATTTCTCAAAAAGGAACAAAATACGAAATTATTAAAATATAACGGATAAAATTATGAAATAGTTTTTAAAAAAGGATTTTCGACAAAGTTTTACCTTACTTACAACCTTAGCGGAAATAAATTACGTACTTTCAGAAAATACCTGGAAATTCGGTTATAAAAAATTAAATTCGGTTTTCCAAATTTTTAATAAAATATTGAATATTTTTTATACTTAAAAAATAGAAAATTACGATATATAATTAATTATCGGTAATTGAACGATATTATTATTAAGGATTAAACGTTACTATCTTTAATTACGGAAATAAAAGATTAATTTTATAAAGTTAAGTTAATTATAATATTTGATCTTACAAATAAATATAATCTGATCAAGATTAAAAAAGAATACCAATCAAAAATAACTGTTAAAACGAAATACGGATTATTTAAAAATTTGGTTATATAAATAGGACTTACACATGTACCTGTAAAAGGTTTCACCTAAGCGGTCTGTAATTAATTGCCAATAAGAATTTATTTTTTAGCTGAGGAGAAAAAAAGGGAAAATACAAATACAGTTATATGTATTTACATATAAGGCGCTGCGTTAATACTGCTTGGTACCGGCGTTTATCCGGTGCTTTATAATAAGGCTCTATACAGTTTTATTATATTATCTCTTACATTTTCCAAAAGTGGTTAATTCATCGCAAGATTAATAATTACGTTAATTTTGAAGTTTTAATTAATGGGAACTTCGAAAATTTAGTGATTTCTCAATTAAATTTAGCTTAAGTAATTAATTATGAGCTAATTATATATTAAGTAAACATATATATAAAAACGCATTTATATTTTTTTTATTTTTGAGTTTGTTTTATAATCATCATTGAAGTCGGTAAATTAATTTTTATTAATATTTATTAAAACATTTTTGCATGTTATTCTATAACGGCTTAATGGTTAATTAATCCATTATACTGCCGCGAACATTTCTTATATAAAAATATGTTTTTACGTTTTCGGATTTTTTTACGAAATCGGAATCCGTTGAAACTTTTCGTAGGTTACGTAATTACGTTACCCTGGACGAATATTTTACCCGTATTTGCGATATGCCTTATTTTATTTATATAATTTATTTTGCCGAAAACTTAAATAGGATTTATTTAAATTAACGAAACATGTAATTCGTTTATATATTATATATTTATTATTCTTAAAATATTTATTATTATAAGTAAAAGGTAATCTATTATTAAATTTACGTTAATTATAATTATAAATATCTCGAAATACATATCTTTCTTATTTTTGGTGGTATATTTTTTTAATGTAATTCCGGTACAATTTATGGATATTCCCTAATTTAGTTAAGCGGTTGATACGTTTTACAAAATTATTTGTAATCACGATTACCGAAACCTTAAAAACTCATTTTTACGCATTTTTCGTATTGCTTTCTTGTTGTTAACCTTAATTTAATAATTATTTATATTTAGAAAAAAGCGGGTACCGAGGTTTTACGGTTGTATTTTAAGTTTTCGTATATCGTTCGTTTCGAAATAAGTTTACGCTTTTAAGTTTTTGTTTATGCGTTATTAATGCGTAAATTAGATTACCGGTTTTGCCAGTTTTTCGGTTTTGCGTAAAAAAATATATTAAATATAAAAATAATAAATTTTATTCTATAAAGTTTTTGTAATATTTTTATTTTTTTACGTTGTTTATTTCGTTATATTACAAACTAAATTCATAGCCGTTAATAATTATATTATTAAGCTTTTCGGAAAGTTTATAATTATAATTTTGATAATGAAAAGAAATTCCGGTTTGCCGGAATTTAATATAAATACAGCCGAATAATCGCCTGGTTTAAGTATGGAACTTTTGCGTAATGTTAATATTATAAATTCGTAAAATAAATAATTAAATTTATAAACTTTTAAAATCATTAAATAATTTCATTACCCATATACTATTTTTATAATTTCTAATTCCTTTTTAATGTATTTTATTTGTAAATAACGAAAACGTTATTTAAATGCTTTTTTGCAAATTATCTGGGATTATTCCTAAATAGTTTCCCTAAATTTTTTACATTGTTTACGCGTCGTCCTGCCGGTATTTTTGAGCTTGATTTTTATCCGTCCGTTTTCTGATGGTACGCTGGATTTGGGGTTTGTTATTAATAGCTATAATGCTGTATTTCCTTTCGAATTATTATAAAGCTGCCGTATTTGCGAAATTTTCGAACGGCTCCTAGGTCGGTTTTAGGTAATTTAATTATTTTATTTAGATTTGGCGTATAAAACCTTTTTTTTCCTTTTTGGGCCGGGTTTGGAAAATATTTTTAATTTTAAATTCCGGTTTCATATTTTTTTTAACAATAATAAAAAAAGGTTATATATTTACGTTCATTTAAAACGGTAAGGAATTATTATTTTTGTATTTTAATATTTTTAAATAAATTTAATTTCATAATAAAAAAATTCCTTTTTTTGGTTATTTAATATTTAATTTAAAGTTACCGTAGTTTTTTCGATGATTGAACAGTAATAGTGTTTTTTAGATATAATTAGATTTTGTCGTTAATTTCGTATTCTTCGGCAGGAAAACGACGTTTATTCGCTATTTTTTTGGGTTTGCTAGGTCGCCGCCATCGTCGCTTAGGCGAATCTTGTATCTTTTCGTCATTTTCTAACGAAATTTTCTATTTTTGTACGTAAATATTTCTTAATTATTAAATTATTTTTTATTTAGGAAATTAAATTAACGTAATATTCGTACAATAGGAAAAAACTATTTAAATTTATTAAGGTTATATTTTAATTATTATTTATAAATATCGCCTCTGAAAAAATTTATTTTATTTTTATTACGAATACGTTACGAGCATTTATCAATAAATTAATATTTTTTAATTAACCTTTTCCATAATATTATCGGTTTTTAAGTAATATATGGTAAAAAAACTGTATTTTATTTTTATTAATTTATACAATCTACTTTATAATTTTTTTACTTAATTAATTTCCTTATGATTGGTAATAGTTTTAAGAAAAATATAGAATTTCCAATATATGTTTAAAAATACCTCTGTATATATTTTTGCGTTTATCAGAAGTGTTATGTTTAAAATTATTATTTTAAATATTATTTTATTATAATTACAAAAATAAATATAAATTATATGTAGTAATAATTCATAAAATAATTATAAAATAAAGCGATAATGCATTATAAATTCGTTGGAAAATCGGGAATAATTTTAATAATCTTTTTTTCCTATTCTTTCCACGTTTTTATAGCCGTATATATTATAATTCCTACAAAATTACCTTATTATACGATATATTTCTGGCCAGAAAAGGCTTTTCGAAGATATCGCTAGCGTAATCTTTTTATGTAAATAAGTTATTATATAAAAATCGTAAATGTTTTATATTTACAACCGTTTTAAACAACCATTAATTTAAAATTTAAAAACATTTGTAAAATTAAAGAAAATCTTTAACGTACATATTATATTTAATAATTAATATTAATAACTTTATTTTTATAAACAAATTATGTTTCCTGTTTGTAATAGCTTTAATAATACGGGTATAAATTTTATTATATTTTAACGTTGCGTTTGAAGGCTTTTAAAAACTTTCGTATTATTAAAATATTTATTTTTTTCGAAATAACCCGTTACCTTTAATTTTTATATTAATAATCCTTATTTCATTTTTAGTATATTTGTAATATTTCGTAAATAATATAAATAATCATTTATTTTTTGTCAATTAGAATTCTCGTATAATATTTCGGTTATCGTTTTTCTTTATAAGCATAGTATATTTTTTCCGCAAAAATATATCGGCTTTAATATTTAAACAGCCGTTACGAAATCCGAAATAAAAATTATAATAAAATCATTTTTTAATTATTTTTTTAATATTTATTTAGCGTTTTTAATAATTATAAAATCTTTTAAATTTTTGTAATCGGTAATAATATTAAATGAAGTTATTATATTACGTAATTTTATATCCCATATTTTTAAATAATTATTACCATTAGAAATTCGTTATTATATATTTCGTAATTAATTTTAATAGAACTTAATTTCTTAAAATAATAAATAACTGGGCATAATATTCTTAACGTATTAACCTGGGATAAATAACATGTATATATTATTCTTAGATAATATACTTTTAATATTGTAAAACTTTCGAAATTTTATTACGCCAAAATTAATTCCGTTATAAAAATGTTTTTTAAAACGTTTAAACATTATTCTTTTCCTTAACAGGACAAAGTTTTTTGCCAGATTAAGGTTAATAACAATACCGATATATTTACGTAATAAGTTATAAAGCTTTAATAACAATTTGCGAACTTTAAAAAACTTCAGACTTTTTTAAACGTTTTAAAATTTTCTTATTTTTTAATTACGTATAGTTTTTGGGGTTTATTCGTATTCTTTTTCAGGTGTCTATAATAAATCCAAGTTATTTTCATATTTTTACGGCGAATTCGCATTTGAAAATATCTAAATTTAAACCTGTTATTCTTAAACGACTTAAAACTCTTTTTAACTTTTATATATAATCCTCCTTAAATTCGGAGGAAAAAATAAGAATATTATCCATATACGCTAAGCAGAAAACGTCAAAATACTTCTTTAGAACCCCGTTAACGTGTTGTTAAAAGGTTGCGCGAGCCCCGTATAAGCCGATCGGTATTATTAATTATTTATATAAGCCGAAACGCGTTCGGAATTGCATTTTTTATTCGTTTCCCTTTTTAATCTTAATTTTATGAAACGTTATTCGAACGTCCATTTTCGTAAATTATTTAATGTAAAAAAATAACTTTAAATTTTTGAAATAAAGGATAAAAAATAACGGTCTTTTTCGGTTAGTATATTCAATATCCGATAATCGTATTAAAAACGCAATTTTCCGGGATTTTTTATAAATAAAACCAGAATCGTTATCTGTATGTTATTTTCGTAAATATACTTTTTATTTAAAAAATCCGTTAAAACTTTCTTTAAACCTAATAATTTGTCCTTAATTATATTATATAATGGCCTCTATAATACTGGTATTTTCTTTTTTATTTTATATTTACGTAATAAAATCGCACAATTTATTTTAAAAGCAAGTAAAGGTAAAATATCGCCTAATTGTATATTGAATACCTTCCGAAATATTTTTAATTTAAACGCAAACTGTTCCTTAATTTTCATTGTTTTCTTTAATAGTAATACCTTATTAATATCGGCCAAAATAAATAAAAATAACTAAATTTCTTATTTAATCTTTTTAATTTTTTTGATTTTTCCAAATTCCGTTTCGAAAATAGCAAAATGTTTTTCGTTTTGCGAATTATCCGTATCTTAATTTTTGGATTTCGTATTTTCTTTCGTAAACCTTTATACAACTTATTACGTGTACAGTCAAAAAATACTTTTACATTACGTATATAACGTTATAGCGCTTTATTTAAGGTTTCCTCAAAATCTAAGAGTAATTAAGATTATTCATAATATATACAAATATCTAGTTTTAAAACCGTTGATATCTGTTTCTATATATATTATTTCCTTAATTTCTTTTGTTTATTATCGATTTTGTTTTAGATTCTTCTTAATCCGCATAATTCTATTAAAATATATAATTACCGTAAATATTTTACGAACCATTCGTTTACTGCGACAAAATATTTATTTCTTTAATTAATAAAGATTTTTATTTATTTTTCTTAATTAATAAATATATCGATAATAAATAAAATACCGTCTATATTTTGTTTCGAAATTTTTATATCGGCTCAAGCCGCCTTTCGTTTTTAAGCGCGCCGATATTCAAATTTTTTTTTTCTTTTTTCGTTTTCGGTTTCCGATTTTTCGTTTTCGTACGTTTTTAATCAACCTATCCTTTTTTACGGTTTTTTTGCTAATAAAAACGGGTAACGGTTCGCCTTATAATTAGGACGCCCATAAGGGAAATAAAAGCTTTTCGCTTCACGGGCGTTTTATTCTTTTTAAGTTATTTATTAAGTATATTATCTTGGCGTTAAAAATAACGTTTAAAATTTTTGTTTTTACCGTTTTATTAACGAAATATTTATTATATTCATATTATTATTTAAGTTATTTTTCACTTAATTATTAATGCCGGATTAAGTTATTAACAGATTATTTGCTTTTTTGCCGTATTATTTCTTTAAGGCGTCCAGTAATTTCCAATATTATATTTCCTTATATATTGTAATTTTTAAATGAATTCATTAAAATCAGAATTTGGGTAAAAATCTTATTTAATATTCCTTTTAAAATACAAATTTCGCTTCGGTAAACCAAATAATCTTTTTTTCATTTCTTAACATTTTATCGAATAAAAAATAAAATAACGAAAACGTTGTATTATCTATTCATTTTAAATTCCGAAAATATTCGGTCATTTGTTTTATGGCGATTATTATATTATTCGTATAATACCTAATAAAGACCGACGGAACTAGAAATATTATTTAGACCTTTGGTAATAAAATAAGTAATAACCGTATGTTATATATTAATTTAGAACGTTTCATATATAATATAAAATTACTTTTCAATTTCTTTTTGCAAAATCATGTTTATTTCGAATTTATAAGTTATAAATACGTATTATCTGGAGAACCTCTTTTTTAATTCATTAAACTTCTCCGGTCAAAATAACGGTTTCTATTTAATTTCTATTATTAGTTTGGTTATTCCTACCATTTTTACGAAATGGTCTAATTACGTTTCCGATCGTTATTAGGTCGAGGAAAAATCGGTATTCGTAAAAGCTATCGTATTGTAAATTTACTATTAAATAATAAATTTTTATCAAGTAATGAAGCCATTTTTAAATTATTTGGCCGTTTATATTAATTCATTATTTGTTTTATATTACGCTTTTATATGCTTACGAAACTTAGTTGTTTTTTTTTTTTTGCGTTTTTCGAACCTGTAATTTATGCCTTATTCCATAATTATTATTAAGCCTATTTAGGGTTCCGTTAAAACGTTAAATATCTTTTGTAATTTTAAGTTAATAAAAACATTTTATTAGGCCAAGTAAAAAAGTTCGGAAATTCAAATATCTAATGCCGAACATTTTTTATTTTATTAAATAAAAAGTTAAAAAATATATAAAAGGCTTTACCTGAGCAGTTTCAAATTAATTACAAATAAAAATTTATTTTATAACTAGAGAAAAAAAAGAAAATAAAAATACAATTATATACGTTCGCATATAAGGCGCTGCGTTAATGCCGCTTGGTACCGGCGTCTGTCCGGTGCTTCATAATAGGGCTCTATAAAGCTCCATCACAGTACCAGGAATTTTTTAACCCATAATTAACCATATATTACGAAAATACCTTCATATTTTTGTCGTTTACTATCTCGCCAATATTTTTATTTTTTCAGACACAGAAAGAGAATATGTAAAACATATTTATAAAGTTCTTTGAGTTTTATAGGACGCCAAGTTATTTATTAACGCAAAAAAAAGTTAATTCTACGTATAAAAAAGGAATATTTGAAACATATTATTACCTTAAGACATATCCGGATGGACCTTAAGAAAATCGCTGTAATTACAAAATAGCAAACGCTAATTACGGTTAAGAAAATACAGGTATTTATCGGATTCGCAAATTATTAGAGGAAGTTTATTCGAAATTTTAACAAAATAATTATTCTTTTGTTAAACCTTACGAAAATGGTAAAAAGTTTCAAATAGATACCAGAAAGAAAAAAAAGGTTTCAGAACATTAAGGATACGATTATTAACGAATTACTATTAATTATATGCGATCCAAACAGCCTCGTTAAGCTAAAAACAAATATTTTAGATTAAGCGTTAAACGAAATAATCGGATAACGAAATAATTAAGACAAATTATACCTTATTATATTCTTTTTATATAAGTTAAAAAGAACCGAACTTAATTACGGTATTCCAGATAAAGAATTTATGGCCATTATTATGGCATTTCGAAAATTTAGTTATTTGGTAAAGGAAAATTTGTATTAAGTTAAGGTTTATACGTATTATCAAAATTTTACCCGATTTATTACGATTAAGGAATTTATAAGATAATAACTCCGTTACGCAAAAAGATTGGCGAACTTCGATTTTATTATTATCCCTAAGAAAGGATAAAACAATAACAAAGCAAATACCTTAAAGCAATAATCAAACCTTAAAAAGAAATTGGTTAAAATTAGCCATATCATGTTCGATACCACCATAAAAAGATATTTAGGCCTCCGAACAATTACGATAATTCGGGCAGTGTTTTTCCATACGCATTAAAAGAATTAATAATATAACAATGAATTTTTAAAGAATCAAAAAATAAACAAAATATAAGTTTTAAAAATATTTAAAGGGATTTAATACGAAATATATATATATATATTCATTATAGGGATATTTAAGGATCTTCACAACCTTAAAAGGACTTCAACGTATATATTCCTTTTTTAAAATAAAATTTATAATATAATAATGTAATATTTGCGCCAAAACGAAAGTTCGACGACACAAATTATACGGAAAATTGAAGCCATTATGAATCGGAAAACGACCATAATATTTAATTATATTTGACTTTGTTACTAAACTTTTAATATTAAAAGATATAAACGCGCAACAATTAACATACATTAACTTTAAAAATCTTTTCAGAATATACGGATTATTAGTAAAACATATCTTAAATAAACGATTAATATTTGCGTTTAAGTTTTAATAAAGCAGTATACTATAAATCGACCTAAATTATAAATTATTTAATATATTTAAACCTTAAATACATAAAAAATAAAATAAATAAATTAAACTTTAGAAATTTGCTTCCGATATTATATTAAACAGGAGTAGGATAATTAGGTTAAAAAATTATCAATCGTATAACTGTCTTATAATACAAGCTATTATACAAATCTTAAAACCATAGCAGGGAACTTGAATTTTAATTTTATTCAAAAATTTACAAACAAATACGTAATTGCGGTTCAATTAATATTAAAATAATTCTTATATTAAAAGATTTACGATAATTACATTAAAAAATAAAAACGGAAATACAATTGGTATATAATTCAAAAAGAAAATATTACAATTAAACAAGATTAGAACTATTAAGCTTCGAAAAAGGGGAAATGGTTTTCCTCGTTACTAAAAATATTTAAACAAAACGACCTAATAAAAAACCTAATTTTAAATATATCGGTCTATATAACATCACTAAGAAAATCTCAGAAAAAACTATTAATTGGAACTTTTATAAGAGGTTAAACTTTATTAAATATTTTATATTTTTTCTTCGAATTAACAGCTAATAATGATAAATATATACGGCACAGGATGATATAAAAATAAAAAACGAATAGGTATACGAAATAGAAAAGATTTTCGATATGCGGATATAAAATAGATTTAACCAGTACCTGATGAAATGGAAAAGAAATCCGGAATCCGAGAACAGCTAGAAATCCGGAATCCGAGAACAGCTAGAAATCCGTTAAAATCCTTATTAACGCTTAACGCTTATTGAAAAACTTTTATTAATACAACGGAGCTATCCGAAATAATCGTATCTTAATTTAGATTATTTAAAAAGCTTACGGCGCTTTAATCAATAATATCTATACCGCTAGTAACCTAAACGACCATAATAAATTACGTTTTGTATAATATAGGTTTCGGATTTTTTTTTAGCGATTAAAAAATACGATTTACGAGTTTCGTAACTTGTGATTAATAATATTAATGCTAACGGCGTATTCGAGAAAAACGCGGTAAGGTTTCCGATAAAGATTTTTCGGCCGCCAGTTTTTTTCCTTTAATTCTTTTGATTTTGCAATATTACGATTAATAATAAAAATAGGGATTTCCGTCCCGTTATACGAACGATTTCGACAAACATATTTCTTATAATAAAAAATCCCGTATATTATCTAATAATTTAGCTGCCGAGCGGAACAAAAAAATGAGTATCCCGTCAGAACTTTCGAATTTGATTAAATTAACTAAGGCAAGCCATTATTCAGATTTGCGGGAACGACGTATAGTTATATCGAAAAATATATTAAATAGATTCCCGCAAAACTTAATAAGAAAAAAAAGAAAGTTTTAAAGGTAAGATTTATGAAATAGGGAAATCGTATTATGACCTAACGAATTACGAGCTCTAGAAACGGTTTGCTATAACCTAATTACAATTACGTAATGGAGCAAGTAATTACGTCACAGATTATTAACTTATTAATAGTAAACCAGTAAGCCAGATTAAGATATATACGTTTATTATTTCTATAATTTAAATAGTTTCAGTTTGTAATATAATATCGTTATCTAAGGCACCCTTGGTATTACGAGACCTAATACGTTACTATATTTATTATTCAGAATTTCGCGATATTCTGGCTAACATAAACCTGTACAACTATGGTTTAATAGTTGGTTAAATCCCCTAGCCGTCACAATCGGCTACAGATTTACAAATATTTACCAAATCTGTAACCCATTAATTAATAAGTGTTACGGCATTGGCATAGAGGCTTATTTAAGCCGCCGTTTCGTTATATATATACAAGCGCTGCCCGCTTGTTAAAGAGCTTCTTTTTTTTCGTATAATAACAAATTATCTTCTCGGAATCTCAAAGACGTACAGCGCCGTAATAATTTATTACATTTTCAAAAAAACATATTTTATGGCAATTTATATACCTTTGTTATAATACCTTTTATACCGCGCCCTAGGTCCGCCGCTATTACGTCGTTATTTTGCCATAATATTCTTAAATCTTCTAAATTTAAAAAAGGTAATAAACATATTAATACGCTTATTTTCAAATATGCATAAAATAATAACATAACGTTATTTTTTTAATTTACGAATTTCAAGGTAATTCTTGAAGAATTTCTTTATTGAATTATTATTATAATCTGGTTTATTTACGACTTTATATTATCCAGACGTTGTTCCAAATAATACAAGTAGTTTTAAAAATATTTAAAAATATTTTCGTAAATTTTAAAAAGTTTTATTAACGCCTGGAATACGAAAATACTTAAATTGAAAAACAATTTACGAACGCAAAGTAATTTTTATTTAAAAACCGTTAATTTTATAGCCGCCCAATTATTACATATTAAATTATAGCCGAACGAAATGAGCTTTGTGAATAATTCATAATTATAAAATAATTTTTATAATAAATAAAATAATTTGCCTTAAAGATTCCTATTTACGGAAACGTCTAATTATTATAAAACGGTCGTTATAATAAATAACCGTTATTAAAAATATATTATCGTGTTACGACCCGACAAGCTCCGGTCTCAAGAAACGGTCAGGCAGGGAGCACACGGGCCACCTCCCGGGTTACGTGACCGTGATCACTGCCAAGCCAGTGATCATTAATGATCAAAGGTGATCCCAAATAATTGCGATTACCCCCAACGGCGTGATCACGAATAATTAAGCGAAAAAGAAAAAAAATATATACGTTCCTTATTTCCATAATTTAAATAACCTTTATTTACAACACTTATTAATAACAAATGTTTGCATTATACATCGTTATCCAAAGCACCCTTGGCATTACAAGACGTAATACGTTACTATATTTATTGCTTAAATTCCTACGATATTCCTGTTAACATAAACCCGTCGACTTAAGGTTTAATAATTGGTTAACTTACTTAGCTGTTATACGTTACAAGCTTTTATTTAATAATACTATCAAATTCTAAATAATATTTGATATTATTAAAATATTAACCAGTATTTAAGAAACCCCTATTTAATAATTTCAAGCTCGAATTCGGAAATTGGAAAAAGAAATTCGATAACTTAAAGTTACGTTACCTACCTAATTCTTTTTCGCCCGTATAAAGCCGAAAAAAACAGAACTTTGCAATAAAAAGGGTAACCTTTAAACATTTTTAACTTAAGTACGAATTTATTTTTGTTTTTGGATCTTAACGACCTAATAGATATAATCCTAATAATAAAAATATTTTTCATAATAAATACGGTTAATTAATTTAGGTTTGTTATAAAAAAGTTTTTAAAAGTAAAAGAAATAAATAGGGAAAGTTTTATTAACGAAAAATTTTTAATTTATATCAATTTTGAAAATAAAGTATATAATAATTTCGGTAATTCGGATAAAAAACGATAAACGACTTAATAATTTTTATAATTTCGATAAAAAGAATTTGCGTTTAAATACGCCGTAATCTTCAGAAATCTTACGGCTAAGGCTGGATAAGGAAATAACCAAACTAATATTGTTATCGATATATTTTATAAAAAATTAAAAGTTAATATAAAAAATAAAATTATTCAGATTAAATACTTAATTACATTAAAACAATATATTATTAAAATAATTAAAATTAATAATCGACAATTTGAAAAATAACAAAAAAAGTAATATATTTTACATTCGGGATATAATAAATTTAATTAAGGAAAAAAAACACATTTTTTACTTTTTACAAAGCGGCGTCAGAACTGATAAAATTCGGCATTACTTACAAATAAAAATAAAACCAGATTAAATACTTTAATTACGGCGAAATAAAATATTAGGCCTATAAATACAAAACACTTAAAATATTACGACAAAATAACTAGACCCGTATACCGAAAAAATAATCCAAAAATAACTAATGAAATAATAATAAAATTATTAATATAATTTAAATTAAGTATATAATAAGGTAATATCTAAAGGTTTAACAGGGACTATAATAATAAGAAATTCGACGAAAAATATAAAATATTAAAAAGCTGGTTTAATAAGTATCGTAAATTTAATAAAAGGCGTTACAAAAATAATTATATAAATATTGAAATTAAATAAAAACAACTTTATTCCGGAATACCTAATTAATACGGTAAAATGTACGTTATATATTATTAATAACGAAAATATCCCGATTACGAGAAATAAAAATAACATACTTACGTACGACTTACCCGAATATATTATAACGGATTTGATTTTCCAAACCGTAGCGGATATAATAAGAATAATAAGTAATAATATCCATAATTTCGAACCGTAACCCCGGAAAATATTTAATAATTAGCTAAAATAAAAAGTTGGCCCGAAAAAAAATAATATCAGCAAAAGCCCACTTTTGTTATTATAAATAATATAATTACTAAACGGAAAAAGAATTAATCCAGCATATAGTAAAAAAATGTTATTACAATATATTACAGATTTCCATTTTTAATTAATATTTATTATAAATCCTAACGAAAAAAAGGTTATTCAGAAAAAAGACGTTAATTTATAGAAAATCCTTAAAACGATCACTAAATTGACGCATAATAAAATACAATTGCAAATATAAGAAAATCATTTACTTAATAAAGAAAAAGATTATAAGAAAACTAAAACAAATTAATATAATTTGAAAAAATAAAACGGCCATAAAAATAACAAATATAATAACTTAATATCCTATATATAAAAATATCACCAAAATTCGACAAATTGGAACAAAAATTAAAAGAAAAATTATTTATAAAGAAACCGCAAATAACGAAATCCAAAAAATTAAAAGAAATTCTTAAAAAAGGTTTAAACGCGATAATAAAAAACGTTAATAACCTTATTACTTTAAATATATTAATCGAAATATATTAATATATTGTAATATTAAATTACGGAACTTTAAGCGGGAATTATATTATACCGAATATAATTAATAAATTTAAATTATTATGGAAATATAAGTTAAAATTTTACATAATAATAAATGCCGAAAATTCAAAATTTGCCTATAATAACGGAAAAGTTATATACAAAATTAATTACCTTAAAATTGTTATTAAAGGATAATATCAAACGATTAATTTCGATATTATTCCATTTAAGAATTATAATATAATTTTAAAATTATTATGGATACGCCAACACCGAATTTAAATTAACGGCGGAATTAATTAAATAAAAATTTATTTTATTTTTTAATAATAAATTAAAAAAAAACGAAATCTTAATATGTGATTAATAATAACGATAAATGCAAATATAAAAATACGACAAATACCTTATTATTTAAAGCAATAAAATATAAAAAAATGGGTATTAAAGAAAAATACGACGTATTATTATTATTATTAAAACGAAATTAAAGCAATTACATAAGAATTTGAAATAACAAAAATAAAACATTAAAAAATTAAAAATATTAATTAATATATTTTTATAATATTACAGATATAAATAGCTTTTCAAAAGGGAATTCGATACGAAATTATTAAAATATAATAAATAAAATTAGAAAATAATTCTTAAAAAAGATTTTCGACAAACTTTTACCTTATTTATAATCTTAGTAAAAACGAATTACGTACTTTTAAAAAATACTTAAAAAATCGTTTATAAAAAATAAGTTCGATTTTCGAAATTACAAATAAAATACCATATATTTTTATATTTAAGAATAATGGAAAATTACGATTTATAATTAATTATTAAGGATTAAATATTATTACTTTTAATTACGGAAATAAAAAACCGACTTTACGGAATTCAATAATTTATAATATTCGATTTTAAAAATAAATATAACTTTATTAGGATTAAAAAGAAATACAAATAAAAAATAACTTTTAAAACAAAATACGGATTATTTAAATATTTAATTATATTAATAAAACTTACAAACGTAATAATAACCTTTTAACGAATAATTAATTATATATTATAAAAATACCCCGATATTTTCGTTATTTGTTATTTCGAAAATATTTTTATCTTTTCGAAAACAAAAAAGGTATATACAGGATACGTTCATAAAGTTTTTCAAATTTTACAGAGCGTAAGGTTATTCGTTAATGCAAAAAAGAATTAATTCTATATACAGAAAATGGAATATTTGGAATATATTATCACCCCGGGACATATTAGAATAAATCCTAAGAAAATCGCTGCAATTACGGAATAACTGTAACGAACCTGTCATACATCCACCTGGAGGTATGAGCAGTATCCGAAATGGGGTCTTGATTTGCAGGTAACAATAGGGCGAGGAATGATTCAATAGTTCGTTCGTTAAAGAGATTTAAAGACTCTTCCCTTAATCCGAGAACGGTGCAGTTGCCTTTAGACTGAAAGCTTAGATTGATAGCTAAGGAGCGAAACTAAGTAGGTGCTATTTACATAAAAGACCGATTTATTATATATCCCAATTTCTAAAGTGAGTATGTCGTGGATCTATGTGATCTATGTGATCTGGTCCAGATCACTTAGATCACCTAGATCACTTCCCTCCAAGTTCTAGCCAAGACCTCCCGTCCGGAGTTTAGCCGTGGCAGGTCCGCGCTAGGCCTTAAAGGTTGGTCTCCTCGAGACAGGAACCCCTGTTCCTGCAACAATAACAGACGCCAATAACAATTATAAAATTACAAGCATTTTTTGGATTCGCTAACTATTACAAAAAATTCATTCGAAACTTTAGCAAAATAACCATACTCTTAACAAATCTTACGAAAAAAAATTCAAATGGACGCCAGATACGGAAAAAATATTTCAGGGTATTAAGGATACGATTACTAACAAGCTAATACTAATCATATACGATCCAAACCGCCCCGTTAAGCTAGAAACTGATATTTCGGATTACGCATTAAACGCAATAATGTTACGACCTGACAAGCCACGGCCTCCAGGAACGGCCGCAACGGAGAAGGCCAAGAAAATTATGTGGATCAGGTTACGTGATGGATCATTAGCTTACTGGTGGTGAGCCAGTGAGCCGGATTACCAACTTACTGGTGGTAATCCAGTTAAAGGAAAAGGATATCTACGTTTATTAATTCCATAATTTAAATGATTTCAGTTTATAATAATAATTCGTTACCTAAAGTATTTTTGATATTATAAGACGTAATACGTTATTATATTTATTATTTATATTCCTATAATATTTCTCGTAATATAAACCCGTTGACTTAAGGTTTAATAATTAATTAAACCGTTTAGCTGTTATATGTTATAAGCTTTTATTTAATAATACCGTTAAATTCTAAACAATATTTAATATTGTCAAAATATAGACCAACATTTAAAAAACCTTTATTTAACAGTTTTAGGCTCGAATTTGGGAATTAAAAAGAGAAATTCGATAGCTTAAGGTTACGTTACTTGCCTAACTTTTTTTTACCCGCATAAAGCCGAAAAAACCAAAACCTTATGACAAAAAAGATAACCGTTAAACCTTTTTTATTTAGATACGAATTTATTTTCGCTTTTTAACCCTTAACGATTTAGCGGATATGGGCCTAATAATAAAAATATGCCTTATAAAAAATACGGTTAATTGATTTAAATTTATTATAAGAAATATTTTAAAAATAAAAGAAATATATAAGGAAAATTTTATTAATAAAAGTTTTTCAATTTATATTAATTTTGAAAACAAAATACGCGATAATTTCGGTAATCCGGGTAAAAAACCATTTACGGCCTAATAATTTCTGCAATTCCGACAAAAAGGATTTAGATTTAAGTACGCCGTAACTTTTAAAGATTTTACGGCTAACGCAGAATAAGGAAATAATAAAATTAATACCTTTATCGATATATTTTAAAAAGAGTTAAAGGATAATATAAAAAATAAAATTATTCGGATTAATTAATTAATTACGTTAAATCGGTATATTATGAAAATAATTAAAATTAATAACGGACAGTTTAAAAAATTATAAGAAAAAAAGTAATACGCCTTACGTTTGAAATATAAATTTAATAAGGGGAAAAAGCGAAACGTACCTTTTATATCTTATAAAACGGCGCCAAAACCTATGGAACTTGGCGTTACCCATAGATAAAATTGGAACCAGATTAAGTACTTTAATTATAATAAAATAGGACATAAGCTTTACAAATATAAAAAACCTAAGAGGTTATAATAAAATAACTGGACCACTCTATCGGAAGGATAATCTAAGAATAATTAAGAAAATAATAATAAAGCTATTAACATAATTTAAACTAAATACGTATTAGGTCCTTAACAAAAAGTCCAATAAGGATTATCATAATGAAAATCCGACATAAAATACGAAAAACTAAAAAACTGGTTCGACAAATTTTACGAATATAACAAAAGGCGTTATAAAAATAATTATACGAATACCGAAATTAAAAAAAAACTTTATCCCGGAATACCCGATCGATATGGCAAAATGTACGTTATATACTGTCGACGACGAAAATATCCCGATTACGAAAAATAAAAATAACATATTTACGTACGAATTACCCGTATATATTATAAAGGATTTGATTTTCCAAAACGTACCGGGCATAATAAAAACGATAAATAATAATATCGACAGTTTCAAACCATAACTCCAGAAAATGATTTAGTAATTGGCCGAAACGGAAAATTAACCCGAAAAAATAATGTCCGTAAAAAAGCACCTTTTATTATTATAAATAATATAATTATTAAACGGAAAAAAATTAATTTAACATCCGGTAAAAAAATCATAATTACAAAATTATGGCGGGTTTTTATTTTGAATTAGTATTTATTATAAATCCTTAAAAAAAACCATTAAAGAAAAAATACGTTAATTTATAAGGAATCTTTAAAACGATAGCCAAAATAACGTATAATGGAATATAATCGTAAACATAAAAAAATAATTTATTCGATAGAAAAACAAACGCAAAAAAACCAAAAATAATTAATACGGTTCGAACAAATAATACGTCAATAATAACGATAAATATAATAACTAAATACGTTTAAAAAATATAAACAAGGTTTAACCAATTCGAATAAAAGTTAAAAAGATTACTTATAAAAAAGCCGCAAAATAACGAAACCTAAAGGAATTAAAAGGAATTTCCGAAAAAGGTTTTAAAGGCGAAAATAAAAAACGTTAATAACTTTATTACCTTAAATATACGAATCAAAACATATTAATATATTATAATTGTAAATTATGGAATTTTAGGCGGAATTATATTGTACCGGATGTGGTTAATAAACTTAAATTATTATAAAATATTAAATTAAAATCTTATATAACGACGAATACCAATAATTAAAAATTCGTTTACGATAACAGAAAAATTAAACGCGAAATTAATTATTTTGAAATACTTATTTAAAAATAATATTAAACGGTTAATTTCGACATCGTTTTATTCCGGAATTACGATATAATTTTAGGATTACTATAAATACGCCAACACAAAATTTTAATTAATAATAAAATTAACTAAATAAAATTTGTTTTATACTCTATTAATAAATAAGTAAAGAAAATTAAAATCTTAATGTTTAATCGATAATAACGACGAATATAAGTATAAAAATACCATAAATATTTTATCACCTAAAGAAATAAAATAAAAAAAATAAAGTATTAAAAGAAATACGATATATTATTATTACAATTAAAATAAAATTAAGGTAATTAAATAACGATTTGGAATAATAAGAATAACAGCTTAAGGAATTAAAAAATCTGATTAATATATTATCATAATATTACAAATATAAATTGTTTTTTTAAAAGAAACTCGATACAGAATTATTAGAACATAACGAATAAAATTATAAAATAATTCTTAAAAAAGGATTTTCGATAAAGCCTTTTACCTTATTTATAATTTTAACGGAAACTAATTACGTATTTTGAGAAAATACCTGGAAAATCGGTTATAAAAAAATAAATATAATTTTCGAAATTATTATCGGAATATTTAATATTTTTCGTATTTTAATAAATGGAAAATTCTTATTTATAATTAATTCTTAATAATTAAATAACGTTACTATTAAAAATTAAATATTATTACCTTTAATTACGGAAATAAAAAACCGACTTTATAAAACCAAATAATTTATAATATTTAGTTTCAAAAATAAATATAATTTTATCAAAATAAAAAGAAAATACGAATAAAAAAATAATTCTTAAGACGAAATACGGATTATTTAAGTATTTGATTATATTAATAAGACTTACGAACGTACTAATAACCTTTTAGCGCATGGTAAGTTATATATTACGAAAATACTTTAATATTTTCGTCGTTTATTATCTCGACGTTGTTTTCATTTTTTCGGAAATAAAAAAAACATACGCAAAATATATTTATAAAGTTCTTTAAATTTTATAGGACGCAAAATTACTTATTAACGCGGAAAAAAGTTAATTCAATATATAAGAAATAAAATATTTAGGATATATTATTACCTTAGCACATATTAGCATAAACCTGAAAAGATTCGCTATAATTACAAAATAACAAACGCTAACAACAGTTAAAGAAATATAGGTATTTCTTGGATTCGCCAACTATTACAAAAAATGTATTCGAAATTTTAGCAAAATAATTATATTTTTAATAAAATTTACGAAAAAAAATTTTAAATAAACGCCAATTACGGAAAAAACATTTTAAGGTATTAAAAATACGATTATTAACGAATTAATATTAATTATGTATAATTTAAACCGTTCCGTTAAATTAAAAACCGATATTTCGGATTACGTATTAAACGCAGTATTTGGATAACGAAATAATTAAAGCAAACTGCACCTTATTATTTTTTTTTCGTACAAATTAAAAAAAGCCGAATTTAATTACGGCATTGCAAATAAAAGATTTATAGCCATTATTATGGCATTTCGAGAATTTAAATACTTCCTAAAAGGAAATTTATATTAGATTAAGGTTTATACGGATTATTAAAATTTTACCCGATTTATTATAACTAGGAAATTTACAGGATCATAATTTCGTTACGCGGAAAAATTGGCGAATTTCGACTTCGTTATTATCTATAAAAAAAGGTTAAAGAACGGCAAAGTAAATACACTAAATAAGCGACCAGATTTCGAAAGAAAATTAGTTAAAATTAACTATATAATTTTTGATATTATCATAAAAGGATATTTACGTTTACGACGAATTACGACGATTCGGGTAATATACTTCGATATATATTGAAGAATTTAACAATATAACAATAATTTCACAAAAAACCAAAAAATAAACAAAATATAAGTTCTGAAGAAATATCAGAAAAATCTAGTATGAAAAATATACGAAGATTAATTATACGGATATCCAGGGATTTACAAAACCTTAAAATAACTTTAACGTATATATTATTTTCTTAAAATAAAAATAACGGTATAAAAAATTATACGGCAATACGATATATGCGCTAAAGCAAAAGCTCGACGATATAAGCCATACGGAAAATTACAGCTATTATTAATTACAAAACCACCATAATATTTAATTACATTCGATTTTATTATTAAGTTTTTTATATCAAAAAGTCCAATTACCGGAATATATCACGATAACTTTTTCGTAATTATCGATCGATTTACGAAATCTCCTTAGGTTTTACCATATTATAAAGATATAAATGTTAAATAATTAATATACAATTTTTTCATTATATTTTTAATATATATAAATTATTAATAAAAATTATATTAAGTAAAAATTAATATTTGTATTTAAGTTTTAAAAAGACATTATAATATAAGTTAGCCTAAATTATAAATTATTTAACATATTTATACCTTAAATGGATAAATAAATAAAACGAATAAATTAAACTTTGGTAATTTACTTCCGATATTATATTAATTATAAGTATAATAATTAAATTAAAAAATTATGAATTATTTAATTAATTTATAATACTAATTATTACCAAAGTATTAAAATATTACTTACGAACTTAAATTTTGATTTTATTCCAAAGGTTTATAAAGAAAATACGCGATAATACTTTAATTAATATTAAAATAATCCTTACGTTAAATAATTACAATAATGATATTAAAAAATAAAATTAAAATTAAAATATGTACAAAATTAAATATATAAATATTATAATTAAAAAAATTAAAAAAGTTAATTTTCGAAAAAGGGGAAAGAATTTTTTTTGCCATAAAAAATATTTCAATAAAACGACTTAACAAAAAACTCGATTTTAAATATATCGGTCTATATAGAATGGCTAAAAAAATTTTAAAAAATAATTATTATTAAAATTTGTTTCAAAAGTTAAATTTTATCCCATTTTTTATATTTCTTTATGCGAATTAATAGCAAATATAATCAAAGTACATCTGGTACAAAATAACATAAAAATAAAAACCGAATAAATATACGAAATGGAAAAAATATTTAATATATAAAAATAAAACGGATTTACTTAATACTTAATCAAATAAAAACAATACCCAAATTCCGAAAACATTTAGGAACCCGCCAAAAATCTTATTAACGCCTAACGCCTATTAAAAAACTTTTACCAGTAACGACAGAACCACCTAAAATAATAACATCCTAATGTACGAGATCCACGGAAAAAACCTTTTAGTCCACCGTATTCCAATTAATAACGTTTACCCTTTTTAAGGCTTAAACGTCGATTACGGATTCCGATTCCAACTGCGTAAAGTTATTAAAATTATCCAAGGATTAAAAGGCATAATTAACAAATTTCGCACCCTAAAATTAATAATATTAATGTTAACGATGTGTACAAAAAAAACATATAAAAATTTCGGATAAAGAGTTTTCGGCCGCCAATTTCTTTTCTTTTAATTTTTTCGACTTTATAATAAAACGATTAATTATGAAAATAAGAATATTTATTCCGTCATACGAACAACCTTAACAAATATATTCCTTATAATAAAAAACCCCATTTATTATTTGGCATTTAAGATGCCAAATAGAAGAAAAAATAAGGTATTACGTTAAAACCTTCGAATTTAATTAAATTAATTAAGGCAAATCGCTGTTCAAATTTGTGAAAACGACGTTTGTATATACCAGAAAACATATTAAAAGTATATGAAAAAAATTTACCAGGAAAAAAGAAATCTTAAGGATAAAAATGTGGGAAAAAGAAAATCATATTACGACCTAACAAGCCACGGCCTCCAGGAACGGCCGCAACGGAAAAAGCCAAGAAAACTATATGGATTAGATTACGTAATGGATTACCAGCTTACTGGTAGTGAGCCAATGAGCCGGATTACCAACTTACTAGTAATAAACTAATAAGCCGGATTACTAACTTATTGGTGGTAATTTAGCTAAAGGAAAAGGATATATACGTTTATTAATTCCATAATTTAGATAGCTTTAATTTGCAATAATAATTCGTTACCCAAAGTACCCTTGGCATTACGAAACGTAATACGTTACTGTATTTATTGCTTAGATTCCCCCGATACTTCTGGCAACATAAACCCGTCGACTTAAGGTTTAATAGTTGGTTAAACCGCCTAGCCGTCACATATCGCCATTTTTAAATATTTTATTTGAAATAATTTTATTATTCGGCATTATTTAATCTTTAACGGATTTACGATATACCTTTTTCGAAATAATAGATAATAACCGTTTTTACAGTTTTAAACCGGTTATATTTTAAAGCAATATTAAAGATCCGATAATCCGATAAAAGAAATATATTAATTGGTATTTCTTAATGCACTTAACATTTTTAATTAAATAAAATATTTTTTTTTTATCTATAATCTGTATTATATATATAATTTAACCGTTTTAAGATAATTTTTATTGAGAAATATCCTACAAAACTAATAATATAATTATATAACTTCCGAATTCTGAAATATAATTATAAACATAATAACATAAAAAAACATTTTTATTTTTAAATTATTTTATATTGTTATTAATATATTAACTCAAGTTAATGAAGAATCTTAAGTTTTTCAATAAAGTTTAATAATATTCATTAATTTTATTCATAATTTTATACTCTTAATTAATTCAAATCGATAACCGTTAATTTTATATATTATTATATTATAATAAAAAAATTAACAGTATATTTTAAAAAACCTTCGTTTTATAAATTTACCGTTTTACCTTTAAAAATAATAAAGGATAAATAAGATTTTGTAAAAGCTTCTTTAATAATACAATAAATTGAGTTTTTGGTAAATTTATAACTAATAATTTAACCGCCAATAAAGTAGTGTCGTAATATTCGCCGAACGCCCCGGTATATACCGAGCTTAAGTTTATGTAATTAAATATAATATTAATTAAAGTTATGAGGCCCTGCCCCCCTTTAACTGAAAAAAAAAGGTAATGCCGGTATAGGCTAAATTTTGATATATATTGCTGACAAAAGGGATATTACTTTTTTATATGTTTTATCCGGTGTCCGTAACTTATAATAATTAACATAACACTTATAATGCTGTAAATAAATATTAATATAACATAATAACGAAATATTTGATTTTTATAAGAAATCGTAATTAAAAGTAATTATTAAATTATATAACTAATAATAAATCAAATTTCTATATGTGTTTATAAATGTTAATATATTTCTTTCATTTTATCATGATTAAAATTTAACGATAATGTAATATTATCGGTACATTATATAATAAATTACGGATATTTATTTAATAAAGTGTATTAATAATAATTTATTACGCTACAATAATACCATTTATTATTTAATTTTTTAATATTAAGAATTTAAATTAAGAAATAAAATTATAATCGGATTAATTACGACTGTTTATGCGATATAATTCCGTATAAATTCCGGTACGAAAAACTTTGTTTTTTATTTATAACAGTTTTCACGTGATTTTTGGAATAGCTTAATTTTGGAAAGATAACCTATTAATTTATTAAATAATAATAACGATACGAATAAATTATAAAATAATATTAAAACTTTTAATTTCCTTATTTGTAGTAAAATTACCTTTTATCCTTCTAACCTTTTTAAATTTATTTTAATGTTATATTCGTAATAATACGATTATTTTACGCTATTAACTTAATAATATATTGCCGTATATAAAACATAATAATACATTTTAATCCTGTAACCAGATATATCATTTTTACAAACGTATTTTGCGAAATTATTGCTTTATTTTTTTAACTACTATCCGTAAATAAAATAATATCGTTAATGCTTATTATAATTTTACGTAATATGTTTATTTAAAACAACCATATTAAGTCGCATACTATGACCTTTAAATTACTGACTTTTTATAATTAAATAACCCCAATACTTTAATTATGTTACGTAATCCAAAACAATATTCCAAAGTATTTTGCCGGCAAATTGCTGGTATTAATAACCGAAAATTTTAAAAAGTTATTACGTAAATACTATAATTTAATAAAGGCGTTTAGTTTTCGTAATACTTATTTTTTATTATTATATTAAATTTTTAATTATAAAATCGAAAACTTTTAAATTAGAGGTCATTATTTAATTATACGAAAATTATGTTTCTTTACGAATTAGTAATTATATAAAAATATATTGATAATTATCTAACCAAGGGCTTTATCCGCCTTATTAATCTTTTAATTATAACTCTTATTTTATACGCAAAGAAACCAACATATAAGGTACATATTTATTTAATTATTACGGCCTTAATAACGTTATGTTAGTAAACCGTTATTTTATTCCTTTAATCCGGAAAGCTTTAAACGTTTTTTATTTAATACATGTATTTACGAAACTTAAAATCGTTATAACTTTTAATTATTTATGAATTATTTCTAAAAATAAATAAAAAATAGTTTTTATGATATAATTCGGATTATTCGAATATTTTGTTATACATTTTGATAGGATAAATATTTTGAACATATTGTAATATTATATTAATTATATATTATTTAGCGTTTTAAAAAAATACGTTAGATCTTATTTTATCGATATTTTAATTTATAATAAAAATAAAGCAAATATAAAAGTTTATATGCGAAATAATTCGAAATTTTATAAAGGCGGAATTAAAAATTAATATGCGCCAATATAAATTTAAATTAACAAAAATATGTTATTTACACTTGATAACTTTTATTAATATTATTACAATAAACTTTAAAAATATTGAAATTATTTAATAACAAAAACTTTCGAAAGTTATAAAAATTATAACGTTTTTTGGTTTTGCAAATTTTTACCGCAAATTTATAAAATGCTTTTCGTTAATTGCAAAATTTCCAATTATTCTAAGAAATAAGTGAAATAAATAAGTTTTTTAACGCAAAATACCGCAACGGCTTTTTAACGTTTCAAAAACTTTTTATAATATCGGTTTTATTATATTATAACTTTTAACATAAACGAATTTTAAAAATCAACATTTCCGATTAAACGTTAGGAAGAATATTTGCGTAATACGATATATTAGGCGTTTTATATATTATCGCCGTTTTTGAATAAAACATAATTTTATAAAATATAATTTGGAAATTTAAGCTAAAGAATTATTAATTATTTTTAAAGCTTTCGCAAGATGATACTTAAATATATAAAATGGCGAAATATCCATTTAAAATATTATGGATTACAAAATCTTATAATGTTTTATTATTATAAGGTTTTTAAGTTAATAAGAAATATATTAATTTTAATTTTTTTACCATTTTCGGTTTTAAATAATTTATAATCTAGGAAAAAGAATTACGATGCCGGACATATTATCGTACTAGCTCGGCGTTTAATTTACGGACAGCCATAATTTAACTAACGATAAAATGGCATACCGATATCGAACGATATCTTAATCCGAATAATAAGAAATTTTCTTTAAAGTATACGTTATAAATATCAACCAGCCGATAAACGTATTAATTAATAGTTTTTATAAAGCGTTTATATTGATTAACGATATTTTAACGGCGTCCTTAAATTTAATTTGCAAATAATTTAAATTAAATAATCATAAGGCACTTAAAATTACAAAACTTAATTATAAAGGGATATAAAAATATATATGTATTAAAGATAAATTATTTAAAATAAGCGATCAATTTTTAAAATTATGAATATCGTACCGTAGTTATAAAATAATTGTTATATATTATTTAAAACGTTTTGAAATATATAATTTGTTATTGTAAAAGATTATTAATTACGTTTAATATGAAATATGGTTACGTTTATATAAAGTGCCAATTTTGCCGTTATATTAAGCCGTTTAGAATTTTGCCCATAAGCTATTTTAATTTTTTACCCCTTCCTTTCTACTTATAGAATGATATTTTCGTAAGTTACGTTAATTCGTTTCTTTTTTGTACCAAATTTGGATATATTTACGAATACGTTATTATAATAAATAATAAATTTATAACAATACGGTATTTTATCGTTATTACGAATATATCCGACATTATTTTCGCCGACGACTTTTTCTCGATATATATTATTTATATAATTTTCCAGTTATAATTATATCGAACTACGGCATATGATTTATCCTAATCTTTTAAAAAAATTAAATTAATATTTACCTATTATATTTCGCGTTTCGTTAATATATTATCTTTAAACCGATAATTAAATAAAAGTTATTAATACAACGGTGAAATAATCGTTAGGATGTTATTATTCCTTTTACTAAAATAATTAAATAAATTAATTTTCTTAGCCGAATTTATTCGTAATAATTACGTATTTAAAATTATCAGCGTGTTGTTATTGTTTATTAATTATAACTTTTCTGTTATTATAAATACAGAAATATAACGGTTTTCCGAAATTCCTAAAATGCGAACCTATTAAAAAAGCTATATTAAAGCGATAAATTATGCGGATAAATTAAAACGAATTTTAAAAAAGGTTAAAACATTAATAATAAAAGCGCAAAACTGATATAGGGAATAAATGAATTACTACAGTAATAACGCCCGTATATTTATAGAAAAACGGGTTTAAATTAATATACGTTATATGAAATTAAAACGCCGTAATAATAAACTTAATAATAAGTAAATACACTTTTTTATTATTATTGAAACATATTTTGATACCGTAATTATATAATTATTAATAAAATTTAATTTATTTTTAATATCTTATATTTTCTTAATTTTAGGTTATAAATAAAGCTTTTTAAAGTAAAAATAAATAAATAAGAAATAGGACTTTCCGGCTAAAAGCGTTATTATTAAGAATACGGACGATATAAAAAATATCGAATAAGATTTTAACAAAATTCTGAATTTTCAAAATATTAAATGCGGGTTTTAATAAAAGGTTAACTAACCGTGATTATATCATATTATTTAGGAACCAGTTACGAATTTTGAAAAATATAATTTTCATAAAACCGAACTATATAAAAATAATTTTTGTAAATTTAAATTACTTAATTAATATTAAATAATACTAAAATATTAACTGAAAATACCGTAAATATTGATAGAAAATTAAAATTATAATAGGTTGTAAATATAAGATTAATATTATGATACGTACGATTTAATATTTAATATACCTTTTGACATTTAATGCAAAATATATATTTTATTATTACGATCTATATCAAATAACAGCGCAAAAAATATTTTTCAAATATTAATATTATAATTAAAATTATATATTTAAAATAAATTATATATAACCGTTTTTCGTAAAGGGGTATTACGTAAATAATATAAGGCCGGAACGGTATTATTACGGTAATAAAAAGGAATTAAAAAACCGAAAATACGAAAACGTTATAAAAATAATAAAAAAATAAAAAACAAAAATTAAGGGGGAAATCTGGTATTTATATTACAAACACGGTAAAGGCGAATATGCGACAAATTTTAATTAGGTTTATCATATCCCGTACGACGATATTATTATTTTCGTATTCGAATTATCGTTATGCATTTCTTATACGGTATTTTATTACCTGGTTATTAGCGCAGCATTATTTCGGCTACATTGCGTATACGCTATATTAACGCTATATTGTTTTACGATACCAAATATATTATTAATTAGGTAAGGTTCAAATTCGAAAAAAACAGTTTGTATTTTTTATTTGTTTCTATGCATTTAAGAATAATTATCTTAAAAAATCAAGGTTATTACTACGGTAGTAATAAAGCAGCTTTTTTAAGCCGCCGTTTCGCTATTTATATGCAAAGGTTACGCGCTTGTTAAAAAGCTTTTTTTTTTCGTATAATAACAGAATATCTTCTAAGAACCCAAAAGACGTACAGCGCCGTGACAATGAGGTTATTGCTATTCAAAATATATAATTTAACGAAAATGCCACTTTTTTAAATAATATCAAAAACCTAAAAAACATCATTTTGTATATTATAGAAAAAAAGCCCCAGAAAATAATCCGACAAGTAAAAATACCTGATTAAAACGATAACTATCTAATTTATATACAAAAAGATTAAAAACCTAAATAAAATAATTTTAGTACCGGCTAAGCAGAAAAAATAACTTTAAAAAATACTAACGTAATATACGTACGGAATAGAAAAAAATAAGCCTGTGGGTGAAAAACTAATTATTCTTATACGACCGCTATATTTGAATTATTTCCGTCCCCTGGACCATTACCGCTACCAGGGTTTACCCTAATAACTATTGCGATCATTACGCCAATGGAAAAAGTAAAAATAGCTATAAATTCCCCTTACATTATTTAACCCATAATAACAATAAAAAAGGAAAGGTCTTTACGGGTTGTAAACGTAAATATTTCGTATATTCTATATTAAGAGAATATTATCCAAAACGAATAGAAAATATGAAGATTTCCATTTAATATAAGATATTGAAGCCTTTTTATAAATATAGACGATAACTGGCCGATAAATTACGAAAGTTTAAAAAAATTAATTACCCGAAATACGTATTACTTTAATCTGAAAAATAATAATATTTTAATATATAAAAAGGTATTTAAGTTACAAAACCGGATACATAACCGTAACTTACCGCCACCGCCGTAAGGCCATAAAAAATAAATACATAGCCGTTAAAGGAAATATTTAAAAAAGCCGAAAAAGCTTATCTGTAAAGCTATAAGAAAATACGATCCTAAGAAACCGTTAATTAGTTTTCTATTAAAAAACAGATTTTAAAATATATATAAGTATACGTTTATAAATTTAATGAATACAATTAACTTTAAAACTATAAACCTTATTTTATTATACGAAACCATTAATATCTTAAAACTATTTATAACGATATATACGTAATTGCTTCGTTAAAAATCGTTTCGAACTTAAATTATTATTTCAGTTAATTTTAATTTAAAATTTAAATAATGTAACGCTGTAAACGCGTTTATAAATATTAACTTATTTTATAATATGTACGGAAAAAAGCCATTAAGATATTTATAACGTAATAAAGGTTTTCTAATTAAGAAAGTATTATATGAACTATGGGAATTATTTTTGTTATAACAAAAAAATTCTATTAAAACGTTTAAACAATTAGGATTTAACCACGTTTCTTATAAACCTTATTATTTTATTCGGTAAAAATATTTATTTTCTTTTTTATAAATATTTTTATTATTATATATCGCAAAAAAGAATGGGATTTTATCGATTAATTAATTTAACAAATATAAAAACGATATATTTTAATAAGGGGTAAAAACTTATAATAATGTTTCGATATCGAAATAATTAAAATTAAACTAAATAAAAAAATTGAATTATCCTAAGTTAACTTTGTAAATAAATTAATTAGTTTAGTATTTAAAAAGTGTAAATTATTTCCTAATAATATTTGAAGTTAATATTAAATTATTGCCAAATCTTGATTTAACGTACTTAAATTTGTTTACAAATACCAAAAAAATCGGTTATACTTTCTGCGTAAAAATTAATATATAACCCGATATATCCTTTACGGTATATCGATTTGCCTAATTTAACCAAAACCTTAATAATATATATTATAAAATTACCGAGCGAATTATATTAAATTTAATTGGAATTAAAGCGTTAACGTTATAGTTCGGGGGTAAAAATTTGTTAAATACTTAAAACAACTTTTTTTTTTCGCAGATAATATAATTAACTGAAAGAAATTTTAAATTTATTTGATAGAATTATTCGAATAAATAATAAAATAATAAATAAATAAATAAAATATAGTAATTACTTTAATAACAGAAACAAAATTATTATTCTTTAAATAAGTTATAAAAAAATCTTATTTAGTTTTCAGTTAAATCAAAACCTAGAAAAATATTTTAAATTTAACTCTGTTAAATATATAATATAATAATTAACAAATTATACAGTTTTTTAACGTTAATATTACGGTATTAATAACACAATTACAACATATAAATATATATAATTATTAATTATAATAAATCGCAATACAGAACTTAGTTAAAATAAATTATACGTGTATGCCGATATTTTAATTAACGACTTAACGAAAACCTTATTACGCGAACATTTCAAATATTTTACAAAGGAATTAAAATTAATAAATATTACAAAGACTTTTAATTAATAAAAAAAGGCCTTACGAAACGTTTTAAAAAAGGAATTACTTAATTAAGAACATTTGATCGCCGAAAATAAAATAAAATAAATAATTATAACTTCAAGAATTATAACAATTAATACCGTAAATGCTATAAGATATTAAAAGGGTATGTTAATTAGCAAAAGGTGCTTTAATACCCTATATACGGAAGATTCCCTTTGATCGGAACATATATATTCCGGGATTACATTACCTTAAAGTGCAGTGCGAGTTTTAAAGCACCTGCAACTAGTTATGAATATACATATAACTGATGTTCCTTATATCTGACCCATAGCATAGCTGGGCAGCTCTATTTCAAAACGTGGTCCGTATATTAAGCTATATAATTATTTTCTCGTTATAGGGATAAGTTAACCGATCGTTTCTGAATATAATTAACATATCTTTGTAATCTTTAAATTTTGGGAAATTAATAAAAAGTATTAAAAAATCAAACATATTACACAAGGCAGCTCAACACACAAATAAGCTGGATACTTTCTTTTAACAATTCTACCATCCGACTTCACTTACTTATTTCTTAACAACCACGACATGGAACGGCTTATAAAAAAATCAAAAATAAACTTGGCTGTTCAAGATAAGAAAAATAACCTGAAAATTAATTATAAAAATATTAATTCTATTTATAAGATCTGATATTTTACTCTAAAGACTCAATATGATGGTATACGCGCTCGAACCGATATTATCACTCCTTTACAAGAATTAACGCTAATCGGAAAAAAATCGATTATCGAAAAAGTCCTTAACCTAGATGCGCGAACGTTTCGTATCTGGTTTTAATACGTTAAAAATATGGCGAAATTGCTGCTTACGTAATGTTATGACCCGACCAAGGGAGGGTATCGGAAAGGGTCATTTAGTGACCAAAACAGGACCTAAATAAGTCGAAATCACGTAACATGGATCCGAAATAATCTAAAAGAGTTAAAAGAATCTATGGAGTTATTCGATATAGATTCGAAATGATCTAAGGGATTTAAAAGGATTTATGCAGTTATTTCATATAGATCGTTAATAATCTAAAAGTTTAACGGGATTTATAAAAAGATATATACGTTTATTATTTCCATAATTTAGATAATTTGAATGAATAATAATAATTGGTTATTTGAAAAAGTTTTAATATTACAAAATATAATTCGTTATTATAATTATGATTTAAAATTTTTAATTTTTTTATTACTATAAATCCGTACGATTAAAGTTCATTAATTAATTAAATCTTTTAGCCGTTATATATAATAAACCTGTATTTTGTAATACCGTTAAATTTTAAACAATATCGCCGACAATATATACAAGCAAGCAGCTCGAATAACTTACGTATGAGGTTTTTGATTACCCGGATACTGGAATAAAATCTGAAAGGAAAAGGAAAAACCTTACCTTTTTTGCGAAAAAGTTCTTCGAAGTTTAAATATTATAAATAAACGTATCGTTTGACTTGAAAAAGATAATAATAACTTTATGACGTCTTTTTAAGCGAGCTATAAAAGATTTAAAAAAAAGAAAAGATCTACGAAATTAAAGAACCTTTTCGAATAAATTATGTTATTTAGTTGAATTTTACCAAGGAATTCAGGGATGTTTTTAAACCATTTAAGTTAGAGCTTTTGGAAAGAACTTCGATTAAATTATAATTATTTTTAATTTAATACGGAATATACTTCGGGTATTTTCCTACATGATTAATTTTATTTATTATACGAATAAAATTCGTATTCTCCCAAGTTATCGCAAATACGTTTATTTAATTTCAACCCGTTCTAAAAAAACATATTATTTTGCAAATCGAAAAACAAAATCCGGAAAAGGTACGATTATGTAACGATTACGAGCAATTTGAACATATATTAACGAAAGCTTTTAGAACAATAAACACAAAAATATAAACCGAAATGTAAATTTACTTATTACGATACACAGAATTAATATTTAATTACGAGAATACCTTAATCCTATTAGCTTTTACTGTAAATTAAGGGCAAAGAATATTAATCATTAAGTTTTTCGACGGCCTGGAAAAAGAAATTTAAAACGAATTTTTAACTTAATCGGCCTAATTATTTATCGGATTATATCCTTATAATAATTAAGATCGACGATCGACAATACCCCTGGCGTATTAAGGGTACCAAAAGAAAAAATAAAAACAAATCCCGATATATAACTAATATCAGAACTTTTCGACGCGGAAATATTTCTTACGGTACGGAATTAGGACGTATGGAACTAAAAACCATTTATAGGAAAGATTAAAATTAATCCAAATATTTTAATTATAATTCTAACGGCCAAGGGTTTAACCAACTATTAAACCTTAGTCGTACAGGTTCATGTTAGCAAAAATATCGTAAAAATCTAAACAATAAATAACTTAGTTACGTCTTTTAATACTAAGGGCATAAAAGTATATTGCCAACGATTGATATTAATAAAGATTACAAATTAAAGTTATTTAAATTATAGAAATAATAAGCATATATATTTTTCTTTTTTTAAATTATTTATAATTATGCAGTTAAGGGTAATTATAATCGCTTACAATCCCTTTTACTTACTTTTAATTATTAGTTTGGCAGTAATTACCGTTACGTAATCCATAAAATAATACGTATAATCCTTGTTTAACCGTTTATTAAAGCTAGAACTTATTAAGTCGTAATACGATGTTCCTTTTCCCAAACTCTTGCCCTTAAAATTTCTTTTCTTTTTTTTTCGTTTAATAAATATTCCTTTTTTTATTTTTAATTATATCGTTTTATATTTTCAAAATCCGATACGCTCTTCGTTCTTTTACTGTATATCATACTGATTTCGTAAAAGCCTTTAACGAATATAAATACGAAATTATGCTTTACTTTTTCTATTTTTCGAAAGACCCAAGGTATAAAATAATAAAACACCTTTTGAAATATAAAAAATATATTAATCGAAACCAATCCTATAATAATACCAACGTACATATTTTTTCTTTACAAAACATTCGTGGCGAATATTAACGTTTAAAACGTAAAAGAATACTTACTAAAAAACAATTACTAAAGTTCTAAAAAGTTTACCTTAAGCCTTAACGTCGTTATTAGAAAAAAATAAATATAGTTTTTTTTCATCTTATTCGCTTACGTAAACAAAAAACGCTAATTCATTTAAAAAACATTATTATAATATAACGTAAACTTTAATCGTTAGACGAATTAAAAGAACAAAAACGTCGGGAATAAAAACAATTAAAGGCTACCGTAACGGTTACCACGTTAATACATATCGCGGTCGATTGGCCCAAAATCTCGGCTATTAATTGGTCGGTTATTAATTAGAACGCGCCTATCGTTATTATTAAAAATTCTTTAACAAACGCTAAATGCCAATCAGGTTTTTAGCGGGTTCCCAAATATTTTGAAAATCCGGATACCTTTTTTCTTTAAACAGGTAATAAATAAATTTATTTTATTTCCGTATATCGAAAAGTTTTCCATTTCGTATACTTAATCGTTTTTTATTTCCACATCGTTTTATACTATATATACTTTAATTATATCCGTAATTAATTCGAATAAAAAAACGTAAAAGATTAAATAAAATTTAACTTTTACAGAAAGTCCTAATTAATACTTATTTTTTAAGATTTTCTTAATAATCTTATATGAACCGATATACTTATTATCGAATTTTTTGTTAAATCGTTTTATTTAAATATTTTTTATAACGAAAAAAACTATTTCCCCCTTCTCGAAAATTAATCCTTTTAACTTTTTCTAATTATAATACTTATTTATTTGATTTTGTACCAATTCCAGTTCCGTTTTTATTTCTTAATGCAATTATAGTACTTATGTTAATATAGGGATTATTTTAACATTAATTAGACCGTTATTGCGTATTGTATTATAAACTTTTAATATAAAACCAAAATTTACGTTCGCTAAGATTATCTTAATACTTTCATAATAGCTAATAATATAAATTCACTATATAATTAATAATTTCTTAAGCTAATTATTTTATTTATAATTAAAATACTATCATAAATAAACCTTTAAAGTTTAATTCATTTGATTTATTGATTTACCCATTTAAGGTTTAAATATATTAAATAATCTATAATTTAGCACAATTTATGCCGTTAAATTGTGCCAAAGGTTTAATACAAATGTTAATCCTGTATGTAAAATAATTTCAATTAATATTCCGTATATGTTAAAGATATTTCTAAAAAATATATACGATTTATTCGGTATTTATGTTTTTATAATATATTAAAAATTTCGGAGAATTTTGTAAATTAATAAATAATTACGAAAATATTATCGTAATATATTTTCGTACTTAAATTTTTTAATAAAAAAACTTAATAATAAAATCAAATATAATTAAATAATACGGTTATTTTATAACTAATAATAATTATAATTCTCCGTAAGGCTTATATCGTTAAGTTTTTACGTCAACGCAAATATTATAATACTATATAATTTTCTGTACGGGTAATTTTATTTTAAAGAAATATATACGTTAAAACCGTTTTAAAGTTTTATAAATTCTGAAATATCCATATAACTAATATTCGTATATTTTTTACACTAAATCTTTTTAATATTTTTCTGGAATTTATATCTTATTCGATTTTTAATTTTTTAAAAAATTATTATTATATTATTAAATCTTTTTATATGTATCAAAAAGTATTCCTCGAATTATTGCAAACTGTTATAAACTTAAAGATTTTTGTTTACTAATAACGAAAATTATATGGCTAATTTTGACCAATTCTTCCTCGAGGTCTAATTACTTGCTTAAGAAATTTACTTTGCCGTTCTTTAAATTTTTTCTATGGATAATAATAGAGTCGAAATTCGCGAATTTTTCTACATATCGAAATTATCGTTATATAAATTCCTTATTCGTAATAAATCAGGTAAATATTTAATGATTTTTGTAAACCTTAATTTAATATAAACTTCCTTTTAAAAAATGCGTAAATTTCCGAAATACCATAATAACAATTAAATATTCCTCATCTGGAATACTGTAATTAAATTCGGCTCCTTTTAACTTAAACCAAAAAATATAATACGATACAATTTACCTTACTTATTTCATTATCCGATTATTGCGCCTAACGCGTAATCCGAAATATCAATTTCTAACTTAACGGGGCGGTTTAAATCGTACATAATTAACGTTAATTCGTTAATAATTATGTCCTTAATATCTTAAAATATTTTTTCGATGTTTAACAGTTATTGAAATTTTTCTGTTCGTAAAATTCACTAAAAGTATCCCAAATTTACTGAAACTTCGAATAAATTTCTTATAATAATTAAGAAATCCAAAAAATATTTATGTATCCTTAATTTTTCTTAACATTTATTATATTATAATTAAAATGATCTTTTTAAAATTTTATTTTTATGTGTTTTAAAATAATAACAAATCCTGGATATTTTACTTTTTATTTATAAAATTCTCCTTTTTCCGCATTAACAAATCATTTTACTTCTTATAAATTTTAAGAAATGTTATGAATATATTTTATATATATATTCTTTTATTTCCAAAAAAATAAAAGTATTATTAAAATAACCAACCACAAAATTATTAAGGTATTTTCGTAAGACATAATGTATTATTTGTTAAAAAATTATTAATACGTTCATAAATCCTACTAATATTATTCAATATTTAAATAGTCCATATTTCGTTCTAAAAATTATTTTTATTTATATCCTTTTTTAAATTTAATGAGGTTATATTTATTTTTATAATTAAATATTACAAAGTATTGAGCTCTATAGAATCTGTTTGTTATTTCCGTAATCAAAAATAATAATATTCGATTTTTAATTATAATATTATTTTGTTATTATTAATTAACTATAAAGCGTAATATTTCATTTTTTTATGTACGAAAAACATAAGGTATTTTATTAGTCAATTCGAAAATCCAATTTATTTTTTCTGTCGTTAATTGTTTCAGAATTCTTTAAAAATGGGATAAAACTTTGGCGAAAACACGTTTTTAAAAATTATTTTATAATTTTATTCGGTATAGTCTCATAATTTCGTTTCAAATTTATTCCTTAAAAACTACTTATATTTATAATATTATATTAATATAATAATCAAATTTTCTAACTTTTAAGATTATTATTTTCATTATTTCAAATCCTTATTTAATTACCTTAATTTCGTTTTAGTAATAATAACGATACGTCGTATTTCTTTTAATACTCATTTTCTTTTTTAAATTTTACTTTCTTAAGTAATAAGGTTTTTATTATATACTTATACCTGTATTTATCATTATTATTGATCGAATATTAAATTTTAATTCTTTTTTATCTATTAATAAGGTATATTACAGACCGTATTTAATTAATTTTTTTATTTATTAAAATTCCATATTAATATATCTAAAATAATCATAACTTTATCGTAATTCCCAAATAAAATAATATCGAAAATTAATTAATTAATAATAGCTTTGAATAAAAATCTTGAAATAATTAATTCCACGTATAATTTTTCCGTTATTGTAAATAAACTCCGAACTTTCGGTCTTCATTATTATATACAGTTTTAATTTATATTTCTATATTAATTTAAACTCAATAATTATATTTAACATAATATAATTTCCGCCTAAAATGCCGCAATTTACTATTACAGTATACCACTATGTTTCAATTCGTGTTTCCAAGGTAATAAAATCGTTAACGTTTTTTATCGTTATGTTTAAAACTCTTTTTAAAACCTTTTTTTAATTCCTTTATATTTCGTTATATTACGGCTTTTTTATTAATAATCTTTTTTTAATTCCTATTTAAATCTATCGACCTCTATTTATATTTTTTTTCATTTAACGTATTAAGGTCCTATATTTATCCTTATTACCGCTGTATTATTTCTTTTAATCGTATTAATTATTTTTAATTTTGTTATAATTCTTTTTCCTTTCCAATACATTATTTTCTTATATTTGCGAATATATCCTACTATATATCGTCCTAATTATCGTCCCAAAATTCGCCTATAAATTAACGAATTTTCTTCTGTGATTTTTCTTTTATGAAAATCTCTAATAAATACTCTGTTAAAATAAAAATTTATAATAACCTTTTAATCATATTTTTTAACTGTACATTCAAACTTACTACTTTTCCGTTTAATAATTATAGTATCCATAATAATAAAAATGATTTACTAACAGGTATTACTTTTTTTTGAACCAGCTTTCCGCTGTCGCTAATTGCTAAATCTTTTTCAAGCTATGACTCAAAATTGTCTGTATTATTATTTATCGTTTTCATTGTTTCCGGTACGGTTTGGAAAATTAAATCCCTTTTAATATATATAAATAATTCGTTTATAAATATATTACTTTTATTTTTCGTAATCGGAATATTTTCGTCGTCGACAATATATAGCATATATTTTACCACACCGATCAAATATTCCGGGACCAATTTTTTCTCTCCAGTTCTAGCACTTACGTCACCATTTTTATAACATTTTTTATTATATTCGCGATATCCGTTAAATTAATTTCTTAAGTTTTTGCATTTTTTCTCGAACTTCTTATCGTAATAATCCCCGTTAAACCTTTTGCCATAAACCTGATATATATTTGGCTCAGATAATATTAATAACTTTAATCTCGTTTTTTTAATTATTCCTGGATTTTTTTTCCTATATAAAAATTTAATTATCTTACCGTAAATTTTTAAATTCTTTATATTTATTAATTTTAGGTCCTATTTTGCCGCAATTACAACATTTAATCTAGCTCCAATTTTATCAATGAATAACGCCGAAGTCCATAAATCCTGGCGCCGGTCCATAAAAAATAAAAAGTACGTTTTATTTTTTCTCCCATTTAAATTTGTTATATTTCTAACGTAAAATATATTATCTTTTTTTTAATTTTTAAACTGTTCATTATTAATCCTAATTAATTTTGCAATACTGGTTTAAAGCAATTAATTACTCAATTCAAATCATTTTATTTTGTATATTGTTTTTTAACATTTTATAAAATATATTAATAAAAGCGTTAATTTCGTTATTTTTCTATCCGGCTTTAGCCATAAATCTGTAAAAAATTACGGCGTACTTAAATACAGATATTTTTTGTCGGAATTATAAAATTTACTAAGCCGTTAAGTGTTTTATTTCGGGATTACCGAAATTATCGCGTATTTTATTTTCCAAATTAATATAAAATAAAAAACTTTTATTAATAAAACTTTCCTTATCCGATTTTTTTATTTCCAGAAATGTTCATATAATAAGTTTAAATTAATTAGCTGTGTTTCTTATTAACCATATTTCTACTGTTAAAGCCTGATCTGCTATCAAATTAAATTTTAAAAAATAAAGGAAAACATATATTTAAATTAAAAATATTTGAAATTTACCTTTCTTATCGTAAGACTTCGGCTTCCTAAATTTTATAAGCTCGAAAAAAGCTTAGGCAAATAGCATAACCCTAATTTATTAATTTTTTTTAATTACCGAATTCGAGCTTAAAGCTACCAAATACAGGTTTCCTAAATACTGGTCAATATCTTAATAATATTAAATATTATTTAAAGTTTCACGCTATTGTTAAACAAAATTTTATAACGTAAAACGGCTAAAGGTTTAACTAGTTATTAAACCTTAATTATATAGGTTTATATTAACAGAAATATCATAAAAGTCTAAGTAATACGGAACTTAATTATATTTTTAAATATTAAAAGCGCAAAAATATATTACAAATGATTTATATTAATAAATATTATAGGTTGAAATTATTTAAATGATTGAAATAATAAACGTATATATCCTTTTTTTTGGCTTAATTATTTATAACAATAAGGTTAATTGTAATTATAATTATTTGCGATTCTTTTTAATCACCTTGAATCATTAGCTTAGCAATGATCACCGTTACGTCACCCATGGGGTGGTCCGTATAATCTTTGTTTGACCGTTTTTTAAGGCCGAAGCTTGTTAGTTCGTAATTATAATAAAGTAGGGTATAAAGTAATATAACGCAAAATATCCACAAAGTTCTGTTAAAATAACTGGAAAATGAATTCCGAAAATAATTCAAAATTAATCAAAAAAATAAAAACAAATGTATTAATAAAATTCGGCTTATGTAAGCACCAGGCCCCCTATGGCGAAAAGTTCAATAAGAAAAACGAAAGATTAGGAAGCTGGCTTACTAAATATCGCGAATATAATAAAAAATATTATAAAGATCATTACGCGAATACTAGGATTAAATAAAAAAGGTTTATAGCGGCACATTTTATGGATACGGCATAATATATACCATATATTGGTAACGACAAAAAATATCCTAAGTACGCATAATAAAAATAATATATTTAAAAAGAGATTACTGGTGTATATTACGAAAGATTGGACTTTCCAAATTGTACCGAAAATAATAAAAACAACAAATAATAATATTAATATTTTCGACTAAAAACTCTACAATATACTTAATAATCAGTCGAAAAAAAAAGGTAGTCCGAAAAAAATATAATACCCGTAAGAAAACTTTTTTTTGATATTATGAGTGGTATAATTATTAAACGGGAAAAATTTAATGCAACATATATTAAATCAAATATCAAAAAGTTATTATAGATTTTCATTTTCAGTTAGCATTTATTACCAACCCTTATAAAAGAAAAACCATTAAAGAAAAAATTCATTAGTTTATACGACATAAAATAAGATATAATCGAAATCATAAGTAAATAATTTACTTAATAGAGGAAAACAATTTAATAAAATCAAGACGAATTAATGTAATTCGAAGGAATAATATACAGGCAATAACGACAAATATAATAACTTAATGGCATAAATATAAAAATACAAATCAGGTTCGGTAAATTCGAATAAAAATTAAAAAGAAGTTTACCTTCAAAAAGGCTGCAAAAAAACGAAATGTAAAGGAATTAGAAAAGATTCCCAAAAGGGGTTTTAAACGTAGTAATAGAAACCGTTAATAATTTTATTACTTTGGATATACGTATCGCAATGTACTGGTAAATCGCAATAATAGATTACGAAACCTTAGACGAAAATTGTATTAAATTAAATATAATTAATAAACTTAAATTATTATAAAAATATAAGTTAAAATCCTATATAACGATAAATGCCGAAGTTTAGAAATTCCCTTCCGATAATAGAAAATTATAAGCAAAATTATTTATTCTGCGATTTTTATTCAGGAACGATACCAAACAGTTAATTTCGGTATCGTTCTTTTTGAGAGTTACGATATAAATTTAGGAAAGTTATAGATGTATTAATATAAGGTTTTAATTAATCCAAGGATTAATTAGGTGAAGTTGGCCTTAAATATTATAAACGGATAAGAAAAAAAGTATTAAAATCTTAATACTGGATCGAAAATAGCAACGAATGTAAGTATAAAGATATGACAGAAACCCTACTACTTAAAAAGGCAAAATACAGAGAGAAAATAGGTATTAAAGAAAAATACAAAATATTATTATTATTAAGGCGAAATTGAAGCAACTAAATAAAAAGTTAAATAATAGGCCTAGAAGTTAGAAAATATAATTAAAATGTTATTATAATAGTATAAATAATAGAAATTTTTCAAAACCGAATTTGAAACGAAATTATCAAAACACAGCAAATAAAACCATAAAGTAAGCTTAAAAAAGGTTTTTCGCCGAAGTTTTACCGCATTTATAAACTTAGCAAAAACGAATTACGTATTTTTAAAGAATACCTGGAAAATCGGTTATAAAAAATGCAGGCGACTTTCTAAATTATTAATAAATTTCTTCATATTTTTCGTATCGAAAAAAAAAAACGAACAGCTTGGATATGTAGTTAATTATACATAATTAAAAGATATTATTATTACAAATTAAATATTATTACTTTTGATTATAAAAATAAAAATCTGATTTTAAAACATTTAATGATTTACGGCATTCGATTTTAAAAATAAATTTAATTTTATAAAGATTAAAAAATAATATGAATAAAAATAAGTTTCAAAATAAAATACAGATTATTAAACGATTTTGTTATTTTAATAGGACTTACGAACGTACTAATAATTTTCTAACGAATAATTAACCATATATGACAAAAATACCTTGATATTTTCGTTATTTGTTATTTCAACAATATTTTTTTTTCAGACACGGAAAAAACATATGTAAAATATATATATAAATTTTTCAGGCGTTACAGAAATTAAAGTTATTTGTTAACACAGAAAAGGTTAATTCTATATATATAAAGTAAAATATTTAAAACATATTATTACTTTAGGATATATTAGAATAAATCTCAAATAAATCGCTATAATTATATAATGGCAAATACCAACTACCGTTACGGAAATATAGGTATTTCTTAAATCCTCCATTTACTATAAGCAGTTTATTTGAAGTTTTAGTAAAATAAATATATTCTTGACGAATTTTACGGGAAAAAAAGTTCAAATAAGTGTCCTAAATAAAAAAAAGTTTTATGATATTCAAAATGCGATTACTAGCGAACTAGCATTAATTATATATGATTTAACTTGTACCGTTAAATTAAAAACCGATATATCGGATTATACCTGAAGCGTAATAACTGTACAACGAAATAATTAAGGCAAATAATATTTTATTATATTATTTTCATGTAAATTAAAAGGAATTATGGTGAATTACAGTGATTAAAATAAAATTTTATGGTTATTATTACAGCATTCCGAAATTTTAGGTACTTTTTAAAGAGAAACTTATACCAGGTCAAGATTTATGTAAATTATCAAATCTTTGCCAAATGTATTACGACCAGAGAATTATAGGACGATAATTTCGTTAAACGGAAAAATTACCGAAATTCGATTTTGTTATTATTTTTAGGACAAGTTTAAAAAATGGCAAAGCAAACGCTTTAAATAAGCGTTTGCTTTGCCATTGAGAAAATAAAAATGGGTTAAAGTTAATTATATAATTTTTGATATTATGAAAAAAATATTTCCGACCGTAAGAGGTAGCAATAATTCCGGCAATACCCTTTAATATGTATCAGAAAATCAAGTAATATAATAATAATTTTTCAGAATATCAAAAAACAAAAAAAATATAACTTCCGAAAAATTACCAAAAAGATTTAATACGAAAAATATTAGAATATTAGTTACATTAATATCTAGGGATCTATAAAACCTTTTAACGGCTTCAACGTATAATTTCTTTTCTCAAAATGAAATTCCCGGTATAATAGTTATAAGGTAATTTAATATTTGAGCCAAAACAAAAGTTCCACAACATGAGCTATCTCAAGAATTACAGGTATTACTAGTTGTAAAATAATTATAGTATTTAGTTTTATTCGACTTTATTAAAAAATTTCTTATATTAAAAAGTTTAGCTGTAAAAATATATCACGATAGCATTTTTGTAATTGTCGATTTATTTACAATAACTTCCGATTTTTTTTACTATATTATACGGATATAAACGTCGAATAAATAATATATTTCTGTTTAAATATATTCTTAACATATATGGATAATTAATAGAAATTATTTTTATTAAAGATTAATATTTGTATCTAAGTTTTAACCAGGTTTTACTATATAGATTGGCTTAAATCAAAAGCTCTTCAGCTGTTTTAAACCTTAAATAAATGGATAAACAAAATTAACAAACCTAACCTCAGAAACCTTTTTAAGATATTACTGTAATTACGAATAAAATAATTAAGTTAAAGAATTACTTATTACTTAACGAATTTATAATCCCAGCTATTACGAAAATATCGAAATTATACCTACGAACCTAAATTTTGGTTTTATTTTAAAGATTTGAAGGGAAATACGCGATAACAGTCAAACTAATGTTAAAGTAATTTTTACGTCAGAATAATTATGATAATTATATTAGGCAATAAAAACGAAAGTGGATTTCGAACGTAACCAAATAAATAAATATTATAAACCAAAAATGTTACGACCTGACGAGCTCCGGCCTTAGAAAACGGTTAACGAGGATAATACGAACCACCTTCCAGGACACGTAAGGGGTGCTTAGCAAAAATCTGCTAAGCACAAGTGATTAACATTAAGTAACTGCTTAGCAGGATTGCGCTAAAAATAGTTAAATAGAGATAAGTAGTAATACTATAACTTATATATATATACGTTTATTATTTTTATAATATAGATAATATTGATTTATAATAACAATTCGATATTTAAGGTATTTTTGACATTACGAAACGTAATACGTTATTATATTTATTATTTCATTTCCTATAATACTTTTGTTTATATAAATCCGTATAAATACGGCTAAATAATTAATTAAATTATTTAATTATGATACGTTGTAAGTTTTTATTTAATGATATTATCAGATTTTAAGCGATATTACCAACACAATGTTTATTAATAAATATCCCGAACAGCCTATTTATTAGGTCCTTAATGATTCGGATATTAAAATGGAATCCGAAAAGGAAAAAAAATTTGCCATTTTTGAGAATACTTTTTTCGACGCCTGGATGCTATAAACTAACGTATTATGTAGCTCGAGGAAAACAATAATAACGTTACGACGTTTTTTTAAGCTGCTCATAAAATATTTAAGGAAACAGAAAAAGCTCTGAGATCGGAACATCTTTTCGAACCAGCAAAGTTATTTAGCTGAATTTTACGAAGGAATTAAGAAAAGTTCTTAAATTTTCTAAATTAGAACTTTTCGATAAAACTTTAACAAAGTTGCAACTATTCTTAATTTAATGCCGAACACATATCGTGAATTTTCTTATTCGATTAATTATACTTATTATACGAATAGAATTCGTAATCGGACAATTTGTCAAAAATATAATTTTTTAATTCGAATTTGATATAAAAAAGTGGGTTGCTGAACTAATTAAAAAACGAAACCCGGAGGTAATACAAATATATAACTATTACGAACGATTTGAATAAATATTAAGAAATATTCCCGGAATAATAAACGAAAAATAAAGCCCGAAATGCAAATCCAGTAATTATGATAAAAGAGATCGATATTTAATGATAGCAATATGTCTGTTTCGCCAGCTTTTAAGCTAAATTAAAAATAAGAAATATTAATAACTAAGTTTTGGACGACCAAAAAAGGAAGTATAGGAAAATATTTTCAATTCGATTGGGCTAATTATATAACGGATTATATCGTTATAACGGTTATAATTAACGATAAAAAATATGCTTAGTGTATTAGGGGTAATAAAGGAAAAAATAATAATAAATCCCGTTATACGGCTAATATTAACGTTGTTTAACGCGGTAATAATTTTTACGATACGGAACCAGAATTTTTAGAGTTAAAGGCCATTTATAAAAAGGACTGCAGCTAAACTAAATACTTAAATTATAATAAAACCAGGCATAAGTTATCGTAGTATAAGGTACCTAAGAAACTTCGCGAAAATAACTAAAAATTAATACCTAAAAATTAATATAAAGAAACTTAAAAAAAGGATATAAATTTATTAACATAATATAAACTAGGTACGTACCAGGTCCCTTATAGCGAAAAGTCTAATAAAAAATACGAAAAGCCAAAAAACTAGCTTAATATGTATTACACACAAAATAAAAAACATTATAAGAATAATTACGCGAATATCAAGATTAAATGAAAACAAATCAGTCTCGGAACCCCTAATAGAGACGGCAAAATATATGCCATATGTTGTCGACGGCAAAAATATCCTAATTACGAAAAATAAAAATAATATATTTACGGAAATATTATTCGAATATATTATATGAAATTTAATTTTCCTAATTAAACCGCAAATAACAGAAACGATAAATAATAATATGGGTATTTTCGATTTATAACTTGGGAAAAGGTTTAATAACTGGCGGAAATCAAAAGTTGATCTGAAAAGAAATATTTAAAAAAATATTTTTTAATATTATTAATAATATAATTATTAACCGGAAAAGGAATTAATTTAGCATATAATAAAATAATATTGCTTAAAGTTTATTAAAGGTTTGAATTTTTAATTAGTATTTATTATAAACTCTTACGAAAAAAAAGTTATTAAAATAATATGCCCGCTTATAAGCAAGTTTTAAAACGACAATTAATATAACGCATAATGGGATACCATTAAAACAAATAAAAAATTGTTTTTAATAAGGAAAAAAACAATAATAAAATTAAGAACAATTAATATAGCTCGGCAAAACGGAACGCCGAGAGCAATAATAAATATGGCAGCTTAACGCGCTAAATACAAAAATACAAATACATTTCGATAAATTTCAAAAAATATTAAAAGAAAAAGGTTACTCGTAAAAAAGCCGTAAAATGACAAATTTCAAGGAAGTTAAAGAGAATTCCAAAAAAAGGCTTTAAACACGACGATAAAACCCATTAATAACTTTATCACTTTGCATATATAAATAGGAATCTATAAATATACCGCAATAATAAATTACGGAACTTTAAACGGAAATTATATTATAATCAACGTAATCAATAAACTTAAATAACTCTGGAAATATAAGTCATAACTTTACATAACGACAAATGTCGAAAATCAGGAATTCGCTTACGATAACTGAAAAATTATACGCAAAATTAATTACCTCGAGATTTTTGTCCAAGGACAAAATTAGAGGGTAAAATTCCATATCGTTTTACTTAAAAATTACGACATGATTTTAAGATTATTATATATTCGCTGGTACAGAATCTTAATTAATAAATAGATTAACTAAGCAAAGTATATTTTAAATCTTATTAACGGATAAAATAAATTAAGATCTTAGTATTCGACCCAAAATAGCGACAAATATTGAAATACAAATACGATAAAAACGTTACTACCTAACGAAATAAAATATAGAAACTTAAGTATTGAAATAAAAATGCGACGTATCGTTATTATTATGAAACCGAAAATAAAGCAATTAAATAATAACCTAAAATGACAGCCCCAAAAGATAAAATACCTAATTAATATGCTATAATAATATCATAAATATAAGTAGTTTTTCAAGAAAAAGCGTATTACGAAATTACCGGAAAATAACAAATAAAACTATAAGATAATCCTTAAAGAAGGATTTTCGACGAAATTTTACCATATTTACAATCTTAACGGAAACGAATGGTGTACTTTCAAAAAATATCTAAAAAATCGGTTATAAAAAAATAAATGCGACTTTCGAAAATACAAGCAGATTACCTAATATTTTTCGTATCAAAAAAACGAAAGATTACCATTTATGATTAACTATCGACAATTAAACGATATTATTAATAGAAATCGAATATTATGATTTTTAAAGAAGGGAAATAAAAAGCCGATTTCACAGAATAAAACAATTTATAATATTCGATCTTAAAAATAAATATATTTTTATTTGAATTAAAAAAAGATACGTATAAAAACCAGCTTTTAAATCAAAATAGGGATTATTTGACTATTTGCTTATATTAATAGAACTTTCAAACGTACCAGTAATTTTTCACCGAATGGTTAACTATGTTTTACGAAAATACCTCGATATTTTGTTGTATACTATCTTCACGACATCTCAATTTTTCCGAAACGGAAAAAACATATGTAAAATACCTTCAAAAGGTTTTTACAGCTATACAAAATACAAAATAACTTATTAACGCAAAAGGAAATTAGCTCCATATACAGAAAATAAAATATCTAGAATATATTATTAGACCCGGACATATCAAGATAAACCCCAAGAAAATCACTATAATTATAAAATGCTAAACTCTAATCACGGTTAAGGAGGTACAGGTATTTTTTGGATTCGGCAACTATTACAGGAAGTTTTTTCGGAATTTTAGCAAATTAATTATATATCACTGCTAGGGGGTTTAACCAACTATTAAACTTTAGTCGTACGGGTTTATGTTAGCAGGAGTATCGTAAAAAACTGGGCAATAAATATAGTAACGTATAACGTTTCGTAATACCAATGGTGTTTTGGGTAACGAAGTATTATTACAAATTAAAATTATTTACATTATAGAAAATAATAAGTATATATATTTTATTTCAGCATAAGGTGTTGTTGACTAGCTTAAAAATGTTTAGTAAATTAAGATGACCCCCCCATCCGCGCTCCACCCCATTAACGCTCTACCCAATTTTGAAGCTATCGCCACAACAACCTTTCTATTCAAATAACAATATCTTAACAGCTATTTCATCAATTAATTCCATACTAAGTAAACCGTACAATAATACAATCCGTTTCCACCTCGTTATTTTCGTTACTTCCGGAAAGTTCGGTTTCCTGTTAATTTTGCCGAATAACAATAAAGCGTTTTTTCGCAGGGGCTTTCCGCCCTACCTTTACCTTCTTAATTAAGATTATTTTTACGAAGCCCTTATTAGGTTCGGGCTGCATTTTCCCATATTTTTAAGCTTCGCTTTTTTAAAGGTTACAATTATTTACCTATTAAAAACCTCGGTAACAAAAAGTTTGGCGGTTTTATCGCTAAGGGCTTTAGCAAACTTACGGAATAAAAAACGTACGGTAAGATTCCCGTAAGCTAAATTAATTTATACCAGGGCTTTTTCGATCCGAACTAATTCCTTAAATAATTTAAATATTTTAATACTTAAAGCAGTTATTTAAAATAAAAAGTTAAATCGTTCTGGGGTAAAAATTAATCTTTGGATAAATATATTTATTATTTCCCCTTTTTCCTTAACGTACTTATTATTTAATACCTTCGCCTTATTAATAGGACGCAAATTTATTACTTATCAGCTTTTTATAATATATTCCGAAATTATCATAACCTTTTACTATACTTTCGCGAATGCCCAAAAAAATCGGTTTTATTTATAACCTCGGAAACCCGCCCGTAATAACGTTTACGGAACTAATAACGGTACTTCCGCTTTAAGGTAACAAATATATTTACGTTAAAAAGCCAAAAGATATAAAAAATATAAGTAAATAAGAAAATAATATATATTTTATTTTAAAAACATATCCATATAAATTCCTCGGTAATATGGTTTTTATGGCCGTTAATCATTAATAACTTTTATTCGTCCGGGTTTTTAAACTTAATATAGGGAATAAAAATTTTGCAAAATTATTTTAAGCCGATTTCGTTATTCGTCCAGCTGTTTTTTAACGTAATAAAATACCAGATTTCGTATATTTTATCGTCCGAATTATGGAACCATTATTATTATATGTTAACGCCGCTAAAAATTACGAAAAACGGTAACAATCGCCCGTTAATATTAATATAAGCAATTATAATAATCCACCCTTTTTTAAAAATATCCTTTAAAAAATATTTTTCCTAAAGGCTTTTCTAAAGACGAAATAATTTTCGCCTATACCTTTTATTATTTCGATTTCGTCTGCGTTAAATCGGTTCTTTTATTTAATAAGTTTAACCTCTGGTAAGGAAAAGCATCCGAATAAGACGTTAATAAAGGCCGGGAAAACGCCATTTAAACGTTTATAATTAATAAACCTGCCCTTAATAATCCTAATTCCAAGATAATAACGCAAAAATCGGGCTATCCAACTTTTTCTTAAACGTTTAAAGTTACCGTTATTAATTAAAAAGCATTATGCGTATAAACGGAATCGCGAATAAAATAACGTATACCCTAATTAACCTTATACAATAACCTAACGGACTAAAACTTCCTCCTAGACTTGTAATAACTTTTAACAACTTTTATCGAACTTTTTTTTCGTCCGTATACCTTAAATTCAGCATAAAATATATTTTTTGTCAACCTGGTAGCCGTTAAAAGCTGAACGCAAGGACCTCCCACGTATTACTTCGTCAATCGCCTGCGCCGCACGGAATTGAGCTAAGGGCTGCATATCGTTCGAAAGCGCAAATTCTGCTAAAGAAGAAAATAATTTTTTCAATTTTTTAAAGCGTTATTAAAAAGTTTTTTATATGGAAAGAAATCAATAAGTGGATCGACGCGCAACGCGGTTGTGGGGTGGCGCGTTGATGGGGTGGAGCGCGGATGGGGGGGTCATCTTAAGTCCCTTTAAGCCCCTTTAATCTTTCCTTAGCTTAACTGGCTTAACGTCCCTGAATTAATGGTAACGCTTAAACCTATTAAGGCGTTACGTAATTTCTTGGCGTAAATCGAGGCTTGTTTCTCTTAGGGCTCGACCGTTCGTAAAAAGCCAAAACCTTTAAGTTATAATACGATCTCCCCTTTTTCAAGATTTTTGTTCTTAAAGATTAAATTATTTATTTAATACTGGTTGGTAAATAATTTTCCATTTTCCATATTTATTATGGTAGATCGTATTAAAAAACGTCGTTTTCGAAGACGTATTAATATTTTAATTTTTTTAAAACGAATTAATCGCCTTCGTTTTACCATATTGTCGATTTTTTCCCCTTTGCGTTATAAGTTCAAAAAAGGATTTATAAGGCTCATTACAAATCTGAAGAATATATACATTATATTAAGTATGGAGGCCCTTATAAACCTTTTGGTTTTTCCGAATTTAAACATAAAAATTCGTAGCAAAACAATACGTTTAAAATTAAAAAAACATATTATTACAAAGAATTACTAACAACTTAATAACGATTAAATAAATTATTTGGCCGTTTAAGCCATTTACGAAAACAGAAAAAGGTTTTTCGTAATCGTGATATCGAAATATTTCGTCGAGCTATTTAAGATACGGAGGCCATAAAAAAGTTTGAACGCCTTGACAAAAAAGGGGAATAATTAGAGGTTGCCGTTACAGCGGTTACCTTAACGTAGGCCGCGACCGGCTAGCTCCGTATCCTTGTTATTAATTAGTCGGCTGTTAATTAAGATGCGTCTATCGTTATTAGTAAAAGTTCTTCAGTAGATGCGAGGCGCTAATAAGACTTTTAGCGGGTTTCTAGGTGTTTTCGGAATTCGGGTATTTTTTCCACTTAATTAGATATTAGGTAAATCCGTTTTGTTTTGTACATTAAAGATTTTCTCAACTTTATATTGCTCTTCGTTTTTTATTTTTATATTATTTTATGCTCGAAATACCTTTATTATATTTTCTATTAATTCGAATAGAAAAACGCAAAAATGTAGATAAAATTTATCTTTTGGTCAAAATTTCCATTAATAATTCTTTTTTCAAATTCTTTTAGCGATATTATAAGGCTTAATATATTTGTAATCGAGTTTTTTCTTATTTTAATGTATGTAAATTCTTTTGGTAATCTAAGAAATCGTTTTTCCTTGTTCGAAAATATATTTGTTTAAGTCTTTTTAATTCTAATATTTATTGATTTACTTACGTACGAATTCTAATTTTATTTTTATTTTCCCACATAATTTCCATAATTATTTTAACGTAAACATCATTTTAATGTTAAATAAATTTTCGTTACGTAATGCTTTTAAAATCTTTGGAATATAACCAAACTTTAAATTCGTAAGTATTATTTTGATATTTTGGTAATAATGAGGATTTTGAATTAATTATTTAATTAGCAAATTTTAAACTCCTTTTTTTTATTCGTAATTAATATAATATTGTAAATTTAGTTTCAAAATTTGGTTTATTCGTTTTATTTATGTATTACATAATTCGTAATTTAATTCGATTCGTATTATTATTTTTTGCTAAAACTTGAATTAAAATATTCGTTTTTATTTGAAATAACTGTTATTAATAATCAGTATATATTATCAACATATTGAAAAGGAATAAATATTGTGTATTCGGTGATTATATCTCTATATTATAAAAAAAACTAAAAGAGTTTATAAATCGATCGGCAATAACAAAAGTGATATCGTAATATATTTTTGTTCTTAAATTATTTAATACATAAAATGTAGTTATAAAATTGAATGTAATTAAATATTATAATCATTTTGCGATTAGTAATAGTTATATTTTTCCGTATAGTTTATATCGCCGAACTTTTATTTTAACGTAAACCTCGTATTGCTATATAATGTTTTGTTCCGTTAATTATATTTTAAGCAAAAAATATATGTATCGAAACCGCTTTACGATTTTGTAAATCTTTGGATATCCATATAATTCATGTTCATATATAATTTGTACTTAATGTATTTGTTAATTTTTTTAAAACCTGCATCTTATCCGTTTTTTAGTGTTCTGGGAGACCGTTATTATATTATTAGGTTTTCAAATATGTGTCGAAATGTAATGCCCGAATTGTCGTAATTCGTTACCCATATAAATATCTTTTTGTAATAATATCGAATATTCTATAATCAATTTTAACCAAATTTCTTTCGAGGTTTAATTATTTATTTAATGTGTTTGTTTTGTAATTCTTTAAGGTTTTCTTAGAAATAATATTAAAATCGAAATTCGCTAATTTTCTCGCGTAACGAAATTATTATTTTATAAGTTCTTTCGTTATAGTATATAAGGTATAACTTTGATAATCCGTATAAACTTTGATCTGATATAAATACCTGTTTATAAAATACCTAATTTTTCGAATGCCATAATAATGGCCATATATTTATAATCGAAAATATCGTAATTTAACTTAATTCCTTTAAATTTTTATAAAACGAATATAATAAAATATAATTTACATCTATTATTTCGTTATTTAATTATTATCCTGAACACAAAATATAAAATATCGGTTTTTATTTTAACGAGATAATTTAAATCGTATATAATTTATAATAATTCGTTAATAATCGCATATGAAATATCTTAAAATGCCTTTTCCGTATTTAGCGTTTATTTGAACTTTTTTCTTTTTTCGTAAAGATCGTTAAAATTATAATTATTTTGCTAAAGTTTCGAATAAATCTTTTGTAATAGTTAGCGAAACGTAACAATATCTGTATTTTCTTAATCGTAATTAACGTTTGTAATTTTATAATTATAACAAATTTCTTGGAGTTTATCTTAATATATTCTACGATAATAATGTGTTCCAGATATTTCACTTTTTACGTATAAAATTGACTTCTTTTTTGCGTTAACAAATAACCTTAGATTTTGTAAAATCTTAAACGCTTTATAAATATATTTTATATATGCTTTTTTTGTTTTGAAAAAAATAGAAATAATGTTGAAATAATAAATAACGAAAATAACAAGATATTTTGGCAATCGGTAATAAACTAGTTATTAAAAAATTACTGGTGCGTTTATAAGTTCTATTGATATAACTAACTACTTAAATAATCCTTATTTCGTCCTAATAGTTATTTTTTATTCGTATCCTTTTTTAATTCTCATAATGTTATATTTACTTTTAAAATTAAATATTATAGATCATTAATCTCCATAAAATTAATTCTGTTAATCTATAATTAAAAATAATAATATTCTTTTTACAATAATAATATTATTTATTCATCGATAATTAATTATAACCTGTAATGTTTCGTTGTTTTTCGGTACAAAAAATATTAGATAACTTATCAATAATTTCGAAAATCGAATTTACTTTTTTTGTACCATATTTTCTAGTTATTTTTTATATACGGATAATTTGTTTCAGTTATAGTTTTAAATAAGGTAAAACTTTGACGAAATTTCTTCCCTAAAGATTATTTCATAATTCTATTCGCTATATTTCGGTAATTTCTTATTAAGCTTCTTTTAAAAACTCGTTCGTATTTGTATTATTATAATAATATATTGGTTAAACTTTTTAATATTTGGGGCTCTTATTTTTAGTCGTTAATTAATTGCTTCAAGTTCGTTTTAATAATAATAATGATATGTAATATTTTTCTTTGATATTTTTTTTTATGTTTTGTCCTTTTAGGTGGTAAAGTTTCTGTGGTATCCTTATGCCTATATTTGTCGCCATTTTCGATCAAATATGGAGATTTTAATTTTTTCTTTTTTATTCGTTAATATGGTAAAAGGCCAACTTTACGTAATTAATCTCTTTATTAATTAGAATTGCGTATTAGCGTACTTATAATAATCTTAAGATTATATCGTAATTCCTAAATAAAATAATATCGAATTTAATTATTTGATATTATCCTTAAACAAGAATCTCGAAATAATTAATTTCGCGTATAATTTTCCCGTTCTTATACACTAATTTTTACCTTTTGGTATTTACGATTTTATAGAATTTTAACTTATATGTTTATAGTAATTTATGCTTATGCACTATATCCGGTAAAATATAATTTTCATCTAAATTTCCATAATTTATTATTGCGAGACCGTAATACCTTGCGATTCGTATATCCAAAATATAAACCTTATTAACGGTTTTTATTACCGTATTTAAAGTCTTTTTCAAGAATTTCCTTTGATTTCTTTGAGTTTCGTTAGTTTGTAATATCTCTATCAATAAATTCTTTAATTTCCGTTCGAATTTCTTAAATTTTATTTATGCTTTTATATTTACCGCGATAAGTTATTATATTTGTCATTATTGCCGGCGTACTGTTTTTTCGAATAATATTAATTATTTTTAATTCTTTTATCATTTTCGTTTCTATTTAGTAAATTATTTTTTTAGTATTTCGATTATAATTTATTATGCGTTGTGTTAATTATCGCTTCATAGCTTGCCTATAAATTAATGTATTTTTTAATAACTTTTCTTTTTTAAAGGTTTGTAATAATTATTAATTAAAAATGGAACTTTATAATAGTTTTCTGGTAATATCTTTTTTATTATATGCGGAATTAACGTCTTTTCTTTTTGATAATTACATTATTAATAATAATAAAAAAGGTTTCTTTACGGGTTTTTTTTTTCGAATTAATCTTTTATTTCGGCCAGTTATTAAATATCTTTTAGGGTTATAAATCGAAAATATTAATATTATTATTTATTGTTTTTGTTATTCCCGGTATTATTTAGGAAATCTAATTCTTTATAATTTGCAGAAGTAATTTTTCCTTAAATATATTATTTTTATGATTCGTAATCCGGATATTCTCGTCGTCGACAATATATGGCATTTATTCTGCAGTATCGATTAGGGTTTCCGAAATAAACTTTTTATATTTGAATTTCGTATTTGCGTAATTATTCCAATAATATTTTTTGTTATGCTTATAATGTTTATTAAGTTAGCTTCCTATCTTTTGGTATTCCCTATTAGATTTTTCGTTATGCGGTGCCTAATACGTATTTAAGTCGCATTATTTTAATATGTTTATTTTCGTTTTTTTGATTTTTTCTGCATTATTTTTCGGATCCAGGTTTCCTATTATCTTAACGGAGTTTCTTAAATACTTTATACTATGATACTTAGTACCTTATTTTGTTATAATTAACGCATTCTATCTGGTTCTAGATATTTGTGTAAATAACTTCCAATTTTATAGGGCTTGGTTTTATGCCGTAATATATGTTATTATGTTGAAAAACGCTAATATTAGCCCTATATCGGGGTTTATTGTTATTTTTCCCTCTGGTGCCCATAATATGGCAGGCGTATTATCGGTCGTCGATCCTAATTACTATAACTATATAATCCGATAAATGATTCAAACGATTAAATTTAAAAATCCATTTTTAAACTGGTTTCAAGACGTCGAAATATTTAATTATTAATACCTTTTAGCTTTCATATAGGTTAAAAATTCATTATATAAATATATAGTTATAATTGAATATTAAAAGCTTTATTGGAATTATTAAACTTATATGTCGGCTTTTATTTTTTCGTTCATTATTTCGAAAATTTTCGTTAATATTTATTTTAAACTTTTATAATCAATATCTATTTGTATTATTTCTAGATTTCGATTTTCGATTAATAAGATAACATATTTTCTTATAAAAGGCTAAAATTACATAACCGTATTTCTAATATGTTATCCGATTACTGATTTTATTTATATAATAAACGTAATTATTCGACTAAGAAAATATTCGAAATATATTTAGCATTAAGAGAAAAATAATTATAACGTAATCGAGATTTCGTTATAAACTTCTGGTATAAAAGGTTAAGGACTTTTTCTTATTTTTTAATAAAATTTCGCTAGATAATTTAATTTTTTTGAAAAAACCTTTTTTCTGGGAACGTTTTTTTCTTTAAGTCTTTATAGGCGGCTTAAAGGTATGTCGTGAAGTAATTCTTATTTTTCTTAAATTCAAAAATATGTTCGTTCATAATATCCAGCTATTAAAAAACCTTTTTGCGAAGAAAGCGAAATTTTTCTTTTTCTTCCTCGGATGTTATTTCAGTATCCGGGTTATCAGAACCCTGATAAATGGGCTGTTCGAGCTATTTGCTAGTAGATATAACATCGGCGATATTATTTAAAGTTTGACGGTATTATTAAACAAAAGTTTGTAACATATAACAATCAAAAATTTTAACTAATTATTAAATCTTAATTATACGGTTTTATATTAATAAGAATATCGTAAAAAACTAAATTATAAATATAGTAACATATTACGTTTCGTAATATTAAGCGTATTTTAAGTACCTAATTATTGTTACAAGTTAAAGTTATTTAAATCAGGGACAATAATAAGCGTATATATTTTATTTCGGCTCAAGGTGTTTTTGACTATCTTGAAGATATTCAGCCAATTAAGTGCCTTTAGGCTCCTTTAAACCCTCCCTGCCTTAACTGGCTTAACCTCCCTGAACTAATGCTAACACTTATGCCTATGAAGCCGATTATGTGATTTTTTAGCGTGGGTCAGGGCTTGTTTCCCTTGGGGCCCGACCGTCCGTGAAAGGCCAAAACCGTTAGGTCATAATATTATACCCTTGATAAGTTTTACGAAAGAAAAAGTTTAAATCAACGGCAGATCTAGAAAAGACGTTTTAGGATATTAAAGATACGATTACCAGCGAACCAATATTAATTATGTATAATCCCAATCGTTTCGTTAAATTAAGAACCAATATTTTGCATTATGTATTAAACGTAATAATCGGATAACGAAATAATTAAGGCAAATTGTATTTTATTATATTTTTTTCGGACAAATTTGACAAAGCCGAACTTAATTTTAGTGGTCCAAATAAGCAATATGCGGTTAATATTAAGGCATTCCGAAAGTTTAGGCCTTTTTTAAAAGGAAACTTATACCAGATTAAGGTTTATACGGATTAATAAAATTTCACCCAATTTACCAAAACTAAAGAACTTATAGGACGATAACTTGTTATGCCAAAAAACTGCTGATTTTGGATTTCGTTAATATCTATAAGAATAACTTAAAAAGTAATATAATAAACGATGTAAGTAAACGACCAAATCTCGAAAATAATTGATTTAAATTAGCTATACAATTTCCGATTTTACTATAAAAGGATATTTACGCCCGTAATAAATTTTAACAATTCGAGTAATACCTTTTGATATATATGAAAGGATCTAATAATACAATAACGGTCTTTTAGAAAATCGAAAAACAAACAAAACATAAATCTCAGAAAATTACCAGAAAGGTTTAATTCAAATATATACGAATATCTGTTATACGGGCACCCAGGAATTTACAAAATCTTAAAACGATTTCGACGTATATATTTCTTTATTAAAATGAAATTAATTATATAGAAATTTTATAGCAATACGATATTTACGCCAGAGCCAAACCTCGACGACATAAGCCATACGAACAGTTACAGTTATTACTAGTTGCAAAACGACTATGGTATTTAGTTATATTCGACTTTATCATTAAAGCTTTTATATTCAAAAAGTCCAGTTTGGAAAATGCATTATGATAATAATTTCCTTATTGTTAATCGATTTACGAAATTCTTTTATTTCTTATCATATCATGAGGATATAAACGCTAAACAAATAACATATATTTTTTAAAACATATTTGTAATATATACCGATTACGTATGGAAATTATTTTGGAAAAAGAATTAATATTTGAATCTAAGTTTTGGCACAGTATTACAACATAGATCGGCTTAAATCATAAATCATCTACCCCATTCGAACTTAAAACAAATAAATAAATAAAACGAACGAATTAAATTTTAAACACTTATATACGATATTAAGTTAATTACGAAAACAATAACTAAATTAAAATATTACTTGTTATTTAAATAACCTATAATACTAATTATAACGACAATATTAAAATAATATTAATAAACGTATATTTATGTTTTCGTTTAAAGATTTACAAAAAAGGATATAATAATAATCCAATTAATATTAAAATAATTCTTACGTGAAAATAATTACGAGACCTATATTTAGAAATAAAAATAAAACTGGAATTCGTAAGAAATTAAATAAGCAAATATTATAACTAAAAAAGATTAAAAAAACTTATTTTCGAAAAAGGAGAATATTTTGCTCCGTTATCAAAAATATTCAAATAAAACGTAACAAGAAATTTGATTTCAAATATATCGGTTTATAAAAAATCACTAAAAAAATCATAAAAAAATATTAATTGCAATTTTTACTAAATATTAAATGCTATTTATGTAATGACCTAAGTGTTTAACTAATTATTAAACCTAAGTCGACAGGTTTATGTTGGCAGAAGTATCGTGGGAATCTGAGTAATGGATATAATAACCTATTATGTTTCGTAATACTAAGGGTACTTTAGGTAACGAATTATTATTGCAACCTGAAGTTATCTAAATTATGGAAATAATAAACGTATATATCTTAGTTTTGGCTTAAGGTGCTTAAACGGCTTAATCCCTTAAGCCCGTTAAGCTCTTTACGCTTTTTTGCTGGCTTAAGGGGCTTAAGGTACTTGGCGCTTTAAAACTTTTAAGCCGGTTACGTAATTTCTTGGCGGTGGTCGGGGCTTATTTTCTTCGTAGGCCCGACCGTCCGTAAGGAAGTTGAGACCGTTAGGTTATAATATGATTTTTTCTTTTTTAAGATCTTTGTCTTTCAAGATCAAATTATTCGTCTATTATTTCTAATCCATAATTTTTCCATTTTCATTTTTCGTTATATCGAATTGCATAAAAAAATGTCGTTTTCGTAAACATATTAATATGTTTATTTTTTTAGAACGTATTGAACGTTTTGATTTTAAGATGTCTTTTTGTTTTCGTTATAAAAAAAAAGTACAAAATGTAAGGCTCTTCGGGGTTTTTTAAAATATGTGCGTTATATCTATTATTACGATTTTTATAATATTTTTGATCCTTTAAAAATTAAATATCAAAAACTTTTGCACGAAGAAAATCGTTTAAAACGTAAAAAGAAATAAGTTCGCGAAATGTTACGAACGGTTATTTATAAATTGGATCGTTTGCAAAAATAATAGCGGCTGTTCGGTCCTCGTGGTGTCGAAATACTTTGTTGTGGCATTAAAGGCGTAAAGGCTATGGAAAAATTCGAGCGTTTCGATAAAAAATAAGAACAATTAAAGGCTGCCGTTACGGCTATTACATTAACGGAAGCCGTGGCCGACTGGACCGATATCCTGGTTACTGATTAATTAATTATTAACTAGAACGCACCCGTCGTTATTACTAAAAGCTTTTTAATAGTCCTTAGGCGTTAATAAGGTTTTTGGCAAGTTTCTAAGTGTTTTCGGAATCCGGATACTTTTTTTATTTAATCAGTTAATGGGTAAATCCGTTTTATTTTCGTATATCGAAGCTTTTTTTATTTCGTATATTTATTGGCTTTCCATTTTTAGATCGTTTTATACCTTATATACTTTAATTATATGCGTTCTTAATTCGAATAATGAAATATAAAGAATCAGATAAAATTTGACTTTTATTAGAAATTTTAAATAATAATTATGTTCTAAATCTTTCTTGGCGATTTTATATAAACCGATATATTTGGAACCGAATTTCCTATTAGATTATTTCATTTAAATATTTTTGATAATAAAAAAAACTTTTTCCCCTATTTCGAAAATTAGTTCTTTTAATATTTTCTAATTATAATATTTGCTTATTTAATTCCGCACAAATTCCAGTTCGGTTTTTATTTTTTATTATAATTATCGTAATTATTTTAACCTAAGGATTAATTTAATTTTAATTAGACCGTCGTCTCGTTCTTTTTTGTAAATTTTTAAAATAAAACCAAAATTTGCATTCGTTAATATTATTTTAATATTTTTATAATAATTGATATTATAGGCTAATTAGGCGATTAATAATTTCTTAACATAATTATTTTGTTCGTAATTAATATAATATCGAAAATATATTTTTAGGGTTTAATTTATCCGTTCCGTTTATTTATCCGTTTAAAGTTTAAATACTTTAGATAATTTATGATTTGGATTAATTTGTATTATTAGGATTCGTGAAAGTTTAAATGCTAATATCGTTTTTTCATTTGAAATACTTGTTGTTAGTAAGTCGTAAATGTTAAAATGGTTTTCTAAAAAATATATATTATTTGTTCGGCGTATATATTTTCGTAATATAATAAAAAATAGAAAATTTCGTAAATCGATCGACGATTACGAAAGTACTATCGTAATATACTTTTCTAACTGAATCCTTTAAGATAAAAGGTTTGGTAATAAAGTTAAATATAATTAAATATTATAGTCGTTTTACGATTAATAATGGCTGTAAATTTCCGTATAGCTTATGTTGTCGAATTTTTGCTTTAATGCAAATATCGTATTTCTGTATAAATCTTTATACCATTAATTGTATTTTACGAAGGGAATATATGCCATAAAACCTTTTTAAGGTTTTATAAATCGCTGGATATCCGTGTAACTGATATTTATGTATTTTTCGTATTAAAGTATTTTAATATTTCTTTAGAATTTATATTTTATCCGTTTTTTGGTTTTTTAAAAATCCGTTATTATATTATTTGATTTTCTAGTATATATCGAAAGGTACTGCTCGAATTATTGAAATTTATCGTAAACCTTAATAGTTTTTTGTAATAATATCAAAATTTATATGGTTAATTTTAACTAATTCCTTTTCGAAATTTGGTCCTTTGCTTAAGGCGTCCGCTTTATTATTTTTTAATTTCTTCTTATAAACAATAACGAAGTCCACGTTTGCTAATTTTTCCGCATATCTTAATTATCGTTTATAAATTCCTTAATCGTAGTAAATCGCGTAAAGTTTTAATAATTAATATAAATCTTAACCTGGTATAAATTTCCTTTAAAAAAATATCTAAATTTTCGACATACCATAATAATAACCATAAATATTTTATTTAAAATACCGTAATTAATTTCGGCTTTTTTTTAATTTGTAAGACAATAATATAACAAGGTACAATTTACCTTAATTATTCCGTTATTCGATTATTACGCCTAACGCATAATCTAAAATATCGGTTTTTAATTTAACGGGGTGGTTTAAATCGTACATAATTAATATTAGCTTATTAGTAATTGTATCCTTAATATTTTGAAATACCGTTTTTGTATTTGGCGTTTATTTAAAAAAGATTTTCGTAAAATTTATTAAAGATATAACGATTTCGCTAAAGTTTCGAATAAACTTCCTATAATAATTGGCGAATCGAAAAAATATTTTTATTTCTTTAATTATCGTTAAGGTTTGTTATTTTGTAATTGTAACGATTTTCTTAAGGTTGATTTTGATACGGTTTAGGGTAATATTATATCTTAGATATTTTATTTTTTATTTGTGTAATTATCCTTTTTTTGCGATAAGAAATAGCCTTATATTTTATGAAGCTTGGAGAATTGTATGACCGTATTTTGCTTATATTTCTTTTATTTCCGAAAAAATAAGAATGTCCTCGAAATAGCATACGACCAAAATCTCGAGGTATTTTCGTAGTATTTAATTTATTATCCGTTGGAAAGTTATTAGTACATTCGTAAATTCTATTAGTATAACCAAATATTTAAATAATCCGTATTTTGTTTTAAAAATTATTTTCCATTTATATCCTTTTTTAATTCTGATAAGGTTGCATTTATTTTGAAGGTCGAATGATGTGAATTATTTGGTTCCGTTAAATCGGTTTTGTATTTCAGTAATTAGGGGTAAAAATATTCGATATTTAATAATAATATAGTTTAGTTATTGATGATTAATTCTTTTGGTACCAAAAATATCGGGTAATTCGTTGTACTGTCGAAAATCAAATCTATCTTTTTTGTAACCGATTTTCCAGGTATTTTCTAAAAACACGTAATCCGTTTTTGCGAAGGTTATAAATAAAATAAAGTTTCGTCGAAAATCCTTTTTTAAAAATTATATTATAATTTTATTTGTTATATTCTGGTAAATTCGTATCAACATTTTTTTACAAGCTCTTTGTATTTATAATATTATAATAGCATATTAATTACAATCTTTAATATTTTCGGCTATTGTTTTTATTATTCCAAATTATTATTTAATTACTTTGATTTCGTTTGAATAGTAATAACGATATGTCGTATTTTTCTTTAATACCCGTTTCTTTTTTATATTTTATCCCTTTAAATAATAAGGGTTTTATCGTATTCTTTTACCTATATTAGTGGTTATTATCGATCCAATATTATGATTTTCATTTTTCATTTTTCCTTTATTAATACGGAATAAATATATCTTATTTGGCTAATTTTTCCGTTATCAAAATTCCGTACTGGCATATTTATAGTAATTCCAAGATTATGGCGTAATTCTCGAATAAGACGATATCGAAATTAATTATCTGGTAACGTCTTTAAATAAAAATCTTAAAGTTATTAATTTCGCGTATAATCGTTTCATTATCGTAAACGAATTCTTAACTTTCGGCATTTGTTATTATATAAGCTTCCAACTTGTATTTGCAAAATAATTTAAATTTATTAACTATATTTAATGCAATATAATTTCCGCCCAGAACTTCGAAATCCATTATTACGATATATTAATACGTTTCGATTCGTATTCTTAAAACAATTTCAGTATTAATATTATTTATTATCTTGTTTAAAGCCCTTTTTCAAAGTTCTTTTTAAGTTTTTTGGGTTTTACTATTCCGCGGCTTCTTTATAACTAATTTTCTTTTTTTAATTCTTTTTCCAATTTATTAAGCTTTATTTAGGTTGTTTGATTTAACGTATTAAATTATTATATATATCGTTATTACCGGTGTACTATTCCGTTAAATTATATTAATTGCTTTTAATTTTTTGGAGTTTCTTGCTTTAACGAATATATTATTTTCTTATATTTACGATTACATCTTATTTTATATCGTCCAAATTATCGTTCCAGAGATTTCTTATAAATTCATGTATTTTTTTCTTAATAACCTTTTTTGCGTAAGGATTTATAATAAATATTAATAAAAAATAAATATCTATAATAACTTTTTAATAATATTTTTTCTTATACGCTAAATTAATTCCTTTTCCGTTTAATAATTATATCATTTAAAATTATAAAAAGAATGTTCATACAGATATTATTTTTTTTCGGACCAGTTTTCTGCTTCGGCCAATTATTAAATATTTCTTAGGGCTATAGTTCGAAAACATCGATATTATTATTTATCGTCCTTATTATTTCCGGTACGATTTAGAAAATCGAATCCCTTATAATACATACGGATAATTCGTTCGTAAATATGCTATTTTTACTTTTCGTAATCGGGATATTTTCGTCGTCGACAATATATGGCATATATTTTGCTATATCGATTAAGTATTCCGGGACGGAGTTTTTCTATTTAATTGTAGTATTTACGTAACTATCCTTATAATACTTTTTATTATGTTTACGTTATTTATTAAGCCAGTTTTTTGGCTTTTTGTATTCCTTATTAAACCTTTCGCCATAAGGAACCTAGTATATATTTAAGCTGGATTATATTAATAAATTTGCTTCCGTTCTTTGAAATATTTTTAAATCATTTTTCGGATATAGGTTTTTAATTATTTTAATATAGCTTTTTAGATATTTTATATTATAATACCTTATATCTTATTTTGTGATAAATGTTACTCTTAATTTTGTTGAAATCTTTTTGTAAGTAACTTTCAATTTCATAAACCTTAATTTCGTACCGTAAAAGATGTTACTATATCGAAAAACGCTGGTATTAACCATATATCGGGGTTTGGTATTATTTTTTCTTTTAGTACCTTTTATTGGTTATACGTATTAGCGGTCGTTAATTTTAACCGCCATAACGATATATCCGATAAATAATTAGGCCAATCAAAATTAAAAAGGTTTTTTTGCATTTTTTTAGGCCGTCGAAACACTTAGTTGTTAATATTTTCTGTTCTTAATTTAACTTAACGGCTAACTAAACCAACGTATTACCATAACTAGATATTAATCCTTTTTGGCGTAACTGTTAAATTTGTATTTCGGTTTTTATTTTTTCGTTTATTATTCCGAAAGTCTTTATTAATAATTACTCGAATTGTTCGTAATTGCTATAAATTCGCATTATTTCCCGATTTCGTTTTTCGATTAACAAAAAAATATTCCCCCTTATTGCAAGTTTGAACCATATAACTATATTGCCGGTAAATCTTCCGATTACGAATTCGATCCGTATAAAAAACATAATAATTCGAATAAAAATGTAAATAAAGTAAATTCGACATTAAATTATGAATAATTATAATTTGGTTAAGGTTTCGTCGAAAACTTCCGGTTTAAGAAATTTAAAAACCTTTTCTGGTTTCTTGAGAAAATTCCGCTAAATAACCTAGCTTATTCAAAAAGGTTTCCTAATTTCGAGAGCTTTTTTTTCCTTAACCTTTTCGTAAACGGATTAAAGAAATGTCGTAAAATCATTATTATTTCTTTTAAGCTGGAAAATACATTCCTTTATAGCATCAAGTCGTCAAAAAACCTTTTCGCGAAAAAAACGAGGTTTTTCCTTTTCTTATTCGGATTCCATTCTAATATCCGGGTAATCAAAAATCTGGTAAGTAAACTGTTTAGGCTGTTTATTATTAAACATAGTATTAATTATTATTGCTTAAAATTTAACAGTAGTACTGAATAAAAGCTTACAACGTATAACGAACTAAGGGTTTAACTAATTATTAAACCTAAGTCGACGAGTTTATATTAACAGAAATATCTTAGGAATCTAAGCAATAAATACAGTAACATATTACGTTTTGTCAGATATAAGGGATATCAGTTGTGTGTATATTAATGGTTAGTTGCAAGTGCTCTAGAACGCCCATTGCATTTTAAGGTGATCTAATCCCGAAATATATATGTTTCGATCAGAGGGAATTTTCCGTATATGTGGTGCTCAAGCACCCCTTGGTAGCCGATATACCCTTTTAATACCTTAAAATATTTACGGTGTTAATTGTCATAACTTTTAGAGTCCTAGCTATCCATTTTATTTTTCTTCCCGTAATTAAATCTTCTTAATTAATTAATTCCTTTGTTAAAGTCTTTTGCAAGATATTTTTCCGCTAATTAAAGGTTTCCGTAATATTTATTAACTTTAATTACTACTTAAAAGGCTACAAGGATTTACGTAATAATGCTTTTATTAAAACGTTAATTAATATACTGCTCGTAAATATATAATCCAATTTAATTAAATTTCCTTTATTGTTTATCGTAATTAATAATTATATATATTTATATATTATAATTTCGTTATTAATAAGGTAGTATCGACGTTAATAAGCCGTATAATCTATTAGTTTTTATATTATATATGTAACGGTTTTATATCTAAAATATTTTTTAATTTTTTAATTAATCCAAAGCTTAATAAGAGTTCTTTTATAATTTACGTAAAAAATAAAAATTCCGTTTTTATTATAAAAGTAATTATTGTATTTTATTTATTCGTTTAGTATTTTATTATTTTTCCGAATAACTTTATAATGTAAATTTAAAAACTTTTTCAGCCGATCGTATTATTTGTAAAAAAAAAACGTTATTTTAAATATTTAATAAATTTTTATTTCCGAATTATAACGTTAATATTTTAGTTCCGATTAAGGATAATATAATTCGGTCAGCAGGTTTCTAATATGCATTATTAGGGTTTAAGTTAAATTAAGTAAGTTGAGATACCGTAAAGAATATATAGGATTACGTCTTAATTATTATGAAAAAAAGAAAACCGATTTTTTTGTAATATTTATTAATAAAGTTTAAAGAAGCTAAAATACGATTTGGCAATATTTTAATGCTAATTATAGGTATTTTTAAAAGATTATTTAAATTTTCTTTAAGTATTAAAATAATTAATAAATATATAACATCGGATTAAGATAATTAGATTTTCCTTTTAAATTTATTTTTAATTATTTCGATACCGAAAAAATACTGTAAGTTTTTATTTTTTATTAAGGTATACTGTTTTTATATTTGTTGAATTAATTAATCGTCGAAGTTTTGATTTCCTTTGCAATATACTATACTAACATTGTTTATAAAAAAATCAATATCCCCTAACAAATAAAGTATTAAGGTTCGTAAGGACCGCGGTTAAGTTCTAATTTTTTTAAATATTTTAAAAAAAGTCTCTTGCTATAATAAAAATAATTTCTTTAATTCATATAATATTTTTTTAATTACAAGAATTCTTTTATATTACGGATATTTTGAACACATTTTGAAATATATCTTGAATAATATATTAATATTTATAAAGGGGTTTATAACATTATCTTACTTGAATTTCAAGTCGAACGGAATTATAATAATAATTACTATTCAAAACGACCTTTTAATAAAAGTAATTATATACATGTTATTATAAGCGGTTTTAAATTATTAATCGTTTCGTATAATAGAACGGGCCTTATATTTTTAAAATTAATTATATTTATTAAATTTATAAACATATATTTATATATTTTTTAAACTTATTTCCATTTAGCAAAAACTTAATTAACGGCTTTTTAAAATTCTATTTCTTTGTAGCTTTGCAAAGAAAATTTTTCGGGTTTACGGAATATTTTTTAACGGTTATATATTTAACTTTTTATGGCCTTCCGGTAATAACGGTAAATTATATTTAACTACCCGGTTTTATAAATTAAATACCTTTTTATATAATAAAGTGTTATTATTTTTCCGATTAAGGTAATATATATTTTGGATGGTTAATTTCCTTAAATATCTGTAATTTACTGGCCGGTTATTATACCTTTTTATAAAAGGGGCTAAACGTTCTATATTAAATACGCCTTTTTATATTTTGTATTTATTTCGGATAATATTTGCTTAGTACCGAATATACTAAAAGCTTACGTTTATAACCTGTAGCGTATTTTCGTTTTTTACCGTTACTTTATGTTAAATAATATAAGGGGAATTTAGGATTATTTTTATTCTTTTCCACGTGATAATAATCGTAATAATTTTGAAGGCAAATATTAGTAATGGTAATAGTTTAAAAAATAAAAATGGTTGGAATATAACAGTTATATAAAAATCATTAATTGTTTATAAATAAATTTATTTTTTTATTCCGTACGTATTTTGTTTTAATATTTTTCTGAAGCCATATTCCTTATATAGCCGGTAATTAAATTATTTTATTTAAGTTTTTATTTTTCTTCTTATATATAAATTAAATAGTTATCGTTTTAATAAAGTATTTTTCTTTGTCGGAATAACTTTTATTAACTTTTTTTATAATATACAAAAAATCATTTTTTAAGTTTTTGATATTATTTAAAACAGGAATTTTTTAATTAAATTATACATTTTGAATAATAATAACTTTGTTAACTAATACGCTTTAAATTTCGTAAATATTTATAAATCGGTAACCGATAAAGTCATTAATTTATAATTTAAAATTTAACTTTTAAAACCTCTATTTTTTTATAGCGGTAATTATTATAACGTAAGCCATATAACCATATATTCGTAAATAAATTTATGAAGGCTTTGAATTAGAGATTATAATAGCGTTTTATACGGCAGATAAGTATAATAGATTTCGTATAAGATTCATTAAAATATACGGATTTAAAAATACACTTGTATAAATATACTACCGTTGCAAGGATATATATATTTATAAATAAAAATAACTTAATATTATTTGATATTATAATTATTTTCTTTTTAATTATATTTTTAAACGTTTTGTATTTCCGTTTTAAACCAAAATATATATTATTAAAAATTTAAATTTAATACTAAAAAGGTTATTAAAATATATTATAAAATAAAATAATTTTTCAAATTTTTGTTATCGTATTTGATTATTTATAAAAATACCCCATTTTGTTTTTTTACGACTTTTAAAAAATATCGAAACGCTACAATTAATATATTTTGTATTCGATGTTTAAACTAAATATTTTAAATAAAACCTAAATATCTGCCCGTAATAAACATAACGTATTTATATTTTTCAGGGTTTTTTTTAAAATTTGTAAAATCAAAAACGATTTTTTATTTTAATCGGAATATTGTTTTTAAATTCGCGGTATATTAACTTTTTAATTTTCGCCTTATTATATATTTGGTATTTAACTGTTATACAACTCTTTAAACGGACTTTTTTTGTATAAGATTATAATTAAGTGATTATTTTAAATCTTAATTATATTAATTTTCAATACTATATACTACCGTTATCGATTCGTAATAATTTCGTTATTTACGAATTAACGTTTCGTTTTTAAATTAATAAAATTCTATAAATATTTATTACGTTAATAGTTTCGATAACGAGTGAATTCAATATATCTATTAATATAATAATTACCTAATTATATTTATTTCGAAAAAATTATTAATTTTTCAATTGTTTTACTAAGAACTTCTTTTCCGGAACTGCTAAAAACATACCAGGTTATATACAAAACTTTGGTAATATGTTACATTATATATACGTCACGTTTTCGTACCGCTAGGGGTTCGAAAAATTATATTAACTTTTTCGTACTCTTTAATTAAAACAAAGTTATTATCTACATATATCTTATTACCTTATACGATAAATTTGAAATTTTGGAATTTATTAATTAAATTAAAAATATATATCGTAAACCATGAATCCAAAAGAACCAAATTCTTTAAGGAATGAAATAAAATATTTATAACGTTACGTTAATTAATAATCAAAAAATATATAAATATTCGTTGCACAGTTTTTAAAAATTAATTTATCTTTTGTACAATAAGCTTTTCTATAATTTTCGATAAACGGTCGATTTTTTCTTTTCAAAATTAATCGGCAGAAATTCGTCCTTAAATATTATTAGTATTTTATCGTCAAAACGGACACGTTCTGGATTTATCTTAAATAATATATTATAATAATTAAATAATATATAATAATTAATTAAGTACGTTTTATAACGGGTACATTATACGTTTAATTCCTAACGCTTTCGTTTATTACTGTTTTAATCTATATAGAAACCTTTACGGTTACTTTGTTTCGGTTTACGGCTTAAAAACTTTCTTTACGATTAAAAATTGATATTTTTAGCATTTTATTAATTAAAGTCGTTTTAATTAAAGGAATTTACAAATATCCCGTGAAACGTTAAAAACGTTACTTTAATGTTTCGTAATATAAATATAAAATAGGCCATAACTTAATAATCCAAAAAATTAATTACCGCTTTTTAAAAACTAATCGTACCATTATTAATTTCGGCCTTTTTTATTATTTAAAAAATAATGGTCTATATTTCAATTATAAGAGCTAATATTATGTATAAATCATTAACCCATATAATTATCGTCTTCGTTTTTAGAAAACCATATCGTTATTTTAAAATTATAATTTTTTATTATTTTATAATTTATTTATTTAACTTTTTGCCAGATTTCGCAATTTACTTTAACGTTTCGCAATATTTTCGTTAAATCTTAATCAAACATTTGCTATGGTACACTTTACCGGATTCGCTCAAGCTACCATACCATTTTCGTAAATTCTTTCTTAAAAAAATTTTTTTTTAATTAATAGAAATACAAAATTTATAACTTATTTCGTAAGGTTTTTAATATTTTTGCGGAAAATCTGGTATTTCCAATTTTTAAAAATATATGTCGTAAAGTCCTAATTATAAGCTTATTTATTTTCGGTCGTTATCTTAAAGGTTTTCGTTAACGAATTGGTATAATCAATTTCTTCGGTAAGTTTTCCGGAAAATCTAAACGAAAAACTACGTAAAGTATTAATTTATATCGTATGGCGGATTTAATTTTTAAGGAAAAAGCTATATTAAGTTTTGTAAAGTTAATAAAATATTGAAAATTTTAATTAAAATTAATATAATTCTAAATATCAAACGCGTATATTTTGAATTAGAATTTGTCTTTAAGACGATCCTAATTCTTAGGTCCCTTATAAATAACGGAGGACGTTAACGGTATGGTTGTCAGCATTATTATTAACGTCTTTCGATAGTTATAATTGATATATAACTTATATCCGCTTAATAACAGCTAAATCATTCATATATTCCCTAATTAAACGAATAAGATTTTTAATTATCAGATATAAAGAATATCAGTTATGTATATATTAATAATTAGTTATAAATGCTCTAGAACGCGTACTGTACTTTAAGGTGATCTAGTCCCGGAACATATATATTCCGATCAAAAGGAATCTTCCGTATATGGGGTGCTAGAGCACCCCCTGCTAGTCGACACGTTTCGTAATACTAAGAGTGTCTTGCGTAACGAATTATTATTGCAAACTAAAGTTATCTAAACTATGGAAATAATAAGCGTATATATCCTAGTTCTGGCTCAAGGTGCTTAAGCGGCTCAAACTCTTGAGCTCGTTAAGCCCTTTGAGCTCCTTTGCCGGCTCAAGGGGCTCAAGGTGCTTGGCGCCTTGAGACCTTTGAGCCGGTCACGTGACTTCTTGGCGGTGGTCGGGGCTTGTTTTCTTCGTGGGCCCGACCGTCCGCAAGGAAGCCAAGACCGTTAAGTCATAAGAATTTAATATTTTACGTTTTTTTATTGTAATGAATAACGGAGATATTAAAATATCTACGTTATAAAACAATATGAAAATAAAAGACGAATAGGCATATAAAGTGGAAAAAACTTTCGATATACAAAAATAAAACAGATTTACCTGATATTTGATGAAGTAAAAAAAGCACCCGGATTCCGAAAATATTTAAGAACCCGCTAAAAACATTATTAACGCCCAGCGCCTGCTATAGAACTTTTACTAATAACGACGAAACCACCAGAAATAATCGCATTCTAATCGGTATTTTTAACGGACCAATTGGTATTACCGATACCAGACTAGTCCACGAAATTAACGGGAAAAACTAATACGGCAATGGAACCTTCGGCGATGGCCTGCTTTTAACGTTTTTGCTTTTTTAATTTTTTTATCGATTATAATTCTCGTCATACTATATTTATTCTTTTTAAACGAAAAAAAGCCTTTTATTTTCGAAAACGGATTAAATGTATAATAACTTTGTTTTTTTATTAATAATGTTTTTATAATTTTAAAAACCATCTTTTTACAAAATCCTCTTTTCGTTTTAAATCTTAGTTCTTAGCGCAAATAATTTCCTGGGAGGAAAAAAAAGCCGGTTTTATTATAAGGATATTTACTTTTAACGTAGGCTTTATATTTGAAAACCTTTTCGATTAATTCGTATTTTTAATGCTTAAAAAATATAAAAAATACGGCATAATTTCAAAATTAAAATCGTTAAAAATAAAAGCAGGTTTTGCCGATAAATAATAAAGGAAACCTGATAACGACTTTTAGAAATACGATTCAATATCGTAAAAAACCGGTGATATTTACCAAGAAAAATAAAATCTTAACCGCAAAATTTAGGGAAAAAGGAGATCGTATTACGACTTAACGGGTTCCGGTTTCAGGAAACAGTTAACGAAAATGATATGAACCACTTTCTAGGTTACGTAATAGGTGCTTAGCAAAAATCTGCTGAGTACGAAAAATCAGCATTTAGTAAATGCTTAACAGGACATTATTAAACATTATTAAGTAAAGATAAATAATATTACAAAATTAATATATATATATGTTTATTATTTCCATAGTTTAAATAATACCAATTTGCAATAATAATTCGTTACCTAAAGCACTTTTGGTATTACGAGACGTAATACGTTATTATATTTATTGCTTAGTTTCTTATACTATTCCTGCTAACATCAACCCGTATGACTAAGGTTTAATAGTTGGTTAAACCGCCTAGCCGTCACAGTTCTGTCCTGTAAGTGACTGCTCTGGCGCTCTAAATCTCGTTGCTATCTCAGGGGTTACGATGGCCTTTCAACGGAGGAGGCTATATGGACAAGCTGATCGATAGATGGAAGAAAACATGACGGTGTCGAGGATCAACGTTGAATGATGCGGTCGTGTAAAAACGGAGTATTCCTGCATGCTTTCTAATCATCGCATCTTTCCGTATCCGTAGCAGCAGTGTAAACCAAAGACGTGCATTTTCGGCCACATCCTACCACCAAACATAAAACTCGCCCATGGCATTATAATCAGATCAAGAAGCCGCTTCACCAGCCAAAATCTTCGCCGCTTCCACCCCCACCGCCGGCGCACTCTTCAACATCAATTGCGGTCCCACACTAATCCTCGCAACTCCTATCTCTGTCAACTCTTTCACAGTTAACCCACCCGGCATCAACCTAAGACTCACATTCAACTTTCCACCTAAAGCCTTGTTCGCCTTCTCCACCTCTTCCCTCTTCATGCCGCCCCTTTTCCTACCACCCCAGATAAAGACATTGGTCGCTCCTACTTCGAGGAACGCTCTACCCCGTTCAATCGCATCGTCGATTGTCTTTCCAGCAAGAAGCGTGTCGGTCCGCGCATTAACGACGAAATCCGGAATGCCTTCGTCCGCCGCAACCTTCAACACCTTACGGATCCTGTCCTGCGCTTCGGAAATAGGATATAGATCCCCTTCCTGGCCTAGCTCGCGGCCGAAATCCTCCAAGTTGATTCCAACAGCGCCCAGCCGGATCGCCTTCCGTACGCCCGCTTCGAGCTGGTCGCCGAAGCCGTCTTGGAAGTCAACGGTCAGGGGCAGGTTGAACGCCTTAGCAACTTTGGAAACAGCTTCCACGGCGCGTAGATTGGCGTCGAGAGTAAGTTCTTCGTCCTCGAGGCCGGCGGCTGCGGCTACAGCGAAGGATGCTGTGGCGAGTGCTTTTGTGTTGGGGAGTTGGGCAACCGTTTTCGCGGATATAGCATCCCAGACGTTGGTTAAGATGAGAGGGTTGCCTGGCTCGTGGAGGGATTTGAGACGGAGGGCTAGGCCGTTTTGTGCGGACATTGTGGATGGCGAGGTAGATTGATTAGACGGAATGAAGAAAGGGTTATGATATAAATGGGAAGTTGTATTATTGGAAACGGTGTTTTGAAGAGGGGTTGTGTTCGTAACGGATAAGAAGTGCTGAATAAAGATGACTTGGTGTTAGTTTTCAAACTTTCAGCATCACTTGTGGGGAATTAAAATCAGCAAGCTGTTCGAGTCATTCAAAACCAGCTATCGCCACATGTTTTTGGCTAAAAATAGCTAGTACTTTTTGGCAGGCCTGGGCCAATGATGTTAATTCAGCTTTAGCAGCTTTCCAGGTGCTGGAAACGGCCGAACAATTACGCGCGAAAAGCTTTAGAGCGGGGGATGCACTAATGCACACCTCTTCATTTGTCCACCTACCAAATTATAAAAAGTTCATTAAATCGTCTAAAACCAAAAACACTTGTAATAATTTTAACAAAGTTATAATAATATTAAGTGCGGTAGAATTGCATATATAACGGCGTTATTTGTAACGGCTGGGCGGTTTAACTAATTACTAAATCTAAGTCGTACGGGTTTTATATTCGTAGAAATATCGTGGGGTTTTAAGTAATAAATACAGTAACGTATTACGTCTGGTAATACTAAAGGTATTTTAGGTAACGATATATTATTGCAAGTTAAAGTTATTTACATTATAGAAATAATAAACGTATATATTTTTTTAGCTCAAGATATTTTAGCTAGCTTAAAAGTATTTAGCTATTTAAGTCCTTTTAAGTCCTCTTAAATTTTTCGTAGTTCAGCTGGCTTAACGTCTTCGAACTAATAGTAACGTTTAAACGTATTAAGCTAGTTACGTGATTTTTTAGCCATAGTTTAAACTTATGTTTTTTGGGATTCCGACCGTTTTTGAAACGGTAAAACCGTTAAGTTATAATACGATTTCCCTTTTCCAGGATTTTTGTCCTTAAAAATCAAAGTATTTGTTCGTCGGTTTTAATAAATAACCTTCCTTTTTTTATACTTATTATATCTGGTCGTATCGAAAAACATTGTTTTTGTTAACGGGTTAATATTTTAGTTTTTTTAAAACGTATTAATCGTTTTGGTTTTATTATATTATCGAACTTTTTTGGTTCGCGTTATAATTTTAAAAGCACAATTTGTAAAATTTATTATATTTCGGGAAAATATGTTCGTTATATCGAATACAGAAATTTTTATAACTTCTTTACTTTTATCAGATGTAAATATAATAAATTTATCGAAAAAACGGATTATTTAAAATTAAAAAAATGTATTACTAAAAAAGAATTATTAAAGGCTTAATAACGTTAAATTAAATTATTTGGCCGTTTAAGTTTTTGTAGACATAAAAAAACGTTTTTCCTAATTATGATATAAAGATGTTTCGTTAGGATAATTAAGACGCGGAGGCTATGAAAAAGTTTGAACAGCTTAAACAGGAATAGGAAGAATTGGAGGCTATTGTTACGGGTATTATGTTAAAATAAATTGCGGCCAATTAACCCGATATCCCAGTTATTAATTAATCGGCTAATAATTAGGACGCGCTCGTTATTGCCGGTGAAAGTCTTTTAATAGGCGTTAAGCGTTAATGAGGTTCTTAGCGGATTTCCAGATGTTCTTAGTATCCGGATGTTTTTTTATTTGATTAAGTATTGAGTGTGTTGATTTTTTCTCCATATATCGAATATTGTTTCCACTTCGTAATTTATTTCGTTTTTTATTTTTATATTGTTTTGTGCCATATATACTTGGTTTATATTTGCCGTTAATTCGAATATAAATGGAAAAAACTTGATTAAATTTCATTCTAGATAAAGGTTTTAATTGGAAATTATTTTGTAATTCTTTTAACAATTTGTACAAGCCATTATATTTAAAATCGAGTTTTCTGCTGGGTGCTTTTGTTGAAATGATTTTTATAACAATGTAAATTATTTTCTTGTTTTCGAAAATTATTTTTCTTTAGTTTTCTGGAAGTGTAATATTCTCCTATTTAATGTTTTACAAATTCTAATTTTATTCTTATTTTTTAATATAATTATTTAGAATATTTCGATAAAAGGGTTAATTTAATATTAATTAAACCGTTATTACGAGTTTCATTGTAAACCTTTAGAATAAAATTAAACTTACCGTTTATAAATATTATTTTATCGTTTTCGTAATAATTAATATTGTAGATCAATTAAGTAATATGTAATTTTTAAACGTATTTAATTTCTTTGTAATTGTTATAATATCAAAATTAAGTTTTGGAAATGTAATTTATTTAATTCGTTTATTTATTCACTTAAAATTTAAGACGATATCTATTATAAAACCGTATTAAAGTTTAAATGTAAACGTTAAATTTTTGTCCGAAATGATTTTTATTAGTAATCGACCTATATTAAAAATATGTTTAAAGAATATATTTGTTATTTGATCGGCGTTTGTGTTTTTATAACATTGTAAAAAATAGGGAAATTGGTTAACTAGTACATCAATATTATCGTAATATATTTTTATAGCTGTATCTTTCGACATTAGGAGTTTAGAAATAAAGTTAAATATAACAAAATATTATTGTCCTTTTGAGATTAATAATAACTGTAGTTTTTTTGTATAACTTTTATTATCGAAGTTTTATTTTAGCGTGAGTATGGCATTATTGTATAATCTTTCGTATTATTGGCTTTGTTTTAGGGGGATTAATGAGTTTGTCGAAAATTCTTTAAGGTTTTGTAAATCCTTAATTGCTTATATAATTAGCATTTATGTATTTTTCGTACCTGACTTTTCTGCTATTTCCTTAAAACGTATATTTTGTTTATTTTGTGTTTTTTTAGGAGATTATCGTAATATTGTCAAATTTTCTAATATATATTAACAGTTATTACCCGAGTTGTCGCGATTTGTCGTAAGCGTAAATATATTTCTATAGTAATGTAAAACATTTTATAGTATATTTAACCAAATTCTTTTTCCACATTTGATTGCGTGTTTAAGGTATTAGTTTTACCGTTTTTATGCCTTTTTTATAAATAATAACGAAATTAAAGTTGGCCAATATTTCTACATAGCGCCATTGTCATTTTATAAGTTTTCCGATAGTAATAAAACGGATAACAATTTGATAATTCGTATAAACTTTAACCTGGTATATATTTTGTTTTAGAAAATATTTGAATTTTCGAAAAGCTATATTAATGGCCATAAAATCTTTATGTAGAATATTGTAATTAAATTTAACTTTTTAATATTAAAAGAATAAAAAGAAATAATTTATTTTAATTATTTCTTTTTCCGATTATTATATTTAACCTATAATTGGAATTATCGGTTTTTAGCTTAGTAATGCAAATAAATTGTATATCATTAGTATTAATATATTAACAATTATATCTTTGATTTCTTACCACGTTTTTTTATTTTAAGCATATATTTGATTTTTTTTTTAGTGAGGTTAATTAAGTGTATAAAAACTTTGTTGAAATTCCGAATAAACTTTTTGTAGTAGATGACGAATTTAAGGAGTGCCTGTACCGTTTTAACCGTAATTATGTGACGAGCTATAGGGTTTTACCAACTATTAAAGCTTAAGTCGACGGGTTTATGTTAGCAGGAGTATCGTGGGAATCTGAGCAATAAATACAATAACGTATCACGTCTCGTAATACGAAGAGTGCCTTAGGTAACGATGTTTTATTGCAAACTAAAGCTATTTAAATTATGAAAATAAGGAACGTATATATCCTTATCTTAACTTAAAATGCTTATTACGGCTTAACGATATTTTTTAAATTAAATCTTTCGAAGTCCTTTTAAGCCCTTTTTAATACTTATCCGGCTTCGTTAAATTCTTTATTATAATAATCCCCGTTAAACCTTTTGTCGTAAACCTGATTTGTACTTAACTTAAATTATGTTAATAAGTGTGTTATTATTTCCTTAATTATTTTTGGATTATTTTTCCGGTATAAGAATTTATTTATTTTGCCGTAACGTTTTAGACTTTTTATATTTATAAACCTTATATCCTATTTTACCGCAATTAAAACACTTAATTTAACTTTAATTTTATCTATAAGTAACGCCGAATTCCCTAAATTCTGGCGCAGTTCTATAAGAAATAAAAGGTATATCTCGTTTTTTCCATTAATTAAATTTATTATATCTTAAACATAAGGCATATTATCTCTTTTTCTGGTTATTTTTTAAATTATTAATTATTAATCTTAATCACTTTTACGATACATCAATTTAGGGCATTTAATCGCTTAATCCGAATAATTTCATTTTTTATATTACTTTTTAATTTTTTATAAAATATATTAATAACGACGTTAACTTTATTATTTCTCCATCCGGCTTTAGCCGTAACACCTTTAAAGATTACGGCATATTGGGACGTAAATCCTTTTTTTCGAAATTATAAAAGTTATTAAGCCGGAAATCGTTTTTTATCCGGATTATCGAAATTATCGCATATTTTATTTTCGAAATTAATATAAGGTAAAAAAATCTTATTAATAAAATTTTCCTTATTTATTTTTTTTATTTCCAGGAAATTTCTTATAATAAGTTCAAACTAATTAGCCGTATTTCTTATCAGGTATATTCCTATTATTAAAGCTATATCCGTTAAGTCGTTAAAATCTAAAAAGCGAAAATAAATCTGTATCTAAATTAAGAAAATCTAAAGGTTACCTTTTCCATCGTAAAGTTCTGGCTTTTTTGGCTTTATACGGGCGAAAAAGAATTAAGTAGGTGGCGTAGTTTTAAGTTGTCGAACTTTTTTCTCCAGTTCCCGAATTCGAACCTAAAGCTATTAAATAAGGGTTTTCTAAATATTAATCAATATTTTAACAGTATTAAATATTGCTGTAAAAGGCTTCACCTGAGCGGCCTGCAATCGGTTGCCAATGAGAATTTATTTTCTAGCTACAGAGAAAAAAAAAGAAAGATAAAAATATAGTGATGTGTATTTGCATATAAGGCGTTGCGCTAATACTGTTTGGTACCGGCGTTTGTCCGGTGCTCCATAATAGGGCTCCATACAGCCCTATTATATTATCCCGCACTTTTCCTAAAAAAGGTTAATTTATCGCAAAATTAATAATTACGTTAATTCTTAGTTTTTGATTAATCCGAAATCCGGAAATTTGTTAATTTCCGAATTAAACCTAGCTTAAATAATTAATTATAAGTTGATTATACGTTAAATAGGTTTATATATAAAAATACGTTTACGTTTTTATTCGTTTTAATTTTTCCTTTTTATAATAATAATTTAATTCGGTAAATTAACTTTTATTAATACTTATAATAATATTTTTATACGTTATTTTGCAACGATTTAAAAATTAATTAATGCGTTATAACGCTACGAAAATGCTCCATAAAAAGGACGTTTTTACGGCTTTAGGCCTTTTTAATAAGTCGGAATTTGCTAAAAACTTTTATATATTACGTATTCGCGCCGCCCTAAACGAATATTCCGCCCGTATTTGCAATATATCTTATTTTATTTATGTAATTTATTTTGCCGAAAACCCGGATACGTTTTATTTGAATTAACGAAATATATAATTCGTTTATACGTTATTTATTTATTATTTTTAAAATATTTATTATTATAGGTAAAAAAGCGGTTTATTATTAGGTTTACATTAATTATAATTATAAATATTTGAAAATAAATACTTTTTTTATTTTTATTAATATAATTTTTTTAACGTAATTCTTATTTAATTTATAAATATTCCCGAATTTTATTAAGCCGTTAACGCGTTTTATAAAGCTGCTTTTAATTACGATTACCGAAACCCTAATAAATTCGTTTTTTTTTACGTACCTCCCATATTATTCCTTTACCGCTAACCCTGGCTTAACGGCTATCCGTAACTAAGAAAAAGCAGGTGCCAAAATTTTACGTTTACGTTTTAAATTTTCGTATATCGTTCGTTCCGAAATAAATTTACGCCCTTAATTCCTAATTTATACATTATTTATACGTAAATTAAATTATTGGTTTTGCCGGTTTTTCCGCCCGGCGTAATAAAAAACGTATAAAATATAAAAATAATAAATCCCGTTATATAAATTCTTTTTACGATATTCCGGCGCTTTTCCCGTATTACTTATTAACTTATATTATAAGCTAAATTATTAACCGTTAATAGTTATATTATTAACGTTTTCAAAAACCGTATAATCGTAATTTAGGCGGTTAAAGAGAAAATTCCGCCTTTACCGAAATTTAATATAAATAAAGCCGAATAATCGCGTATTTTAAATATATAATTTCCGTATAACGTTAACGCTATAAATTTAGAAAGTAAATCGTTAAATTTATAAGTTTTTAAAAATAATTAAATAATTTCATAATTAATATATTATTTTTAAAATTCTTAATTTCTTCCTAATATACTTTATTCGTAAACGGCGGAAACGTTACTTTAATACTTATTTACGAACTATATAAGGTTATTTTTAAATAATTTCTTTAAGTGTTTTATACCGTTTACGCACCGTCCGGCCGGTGCTTTTAAGCTGGACTTTTACCCATCCGCTTTCGGGTAATACGTTAAATTTGGAGTCCGTTATTAATAGCTATATTGCCGTATTTTTTTTCGAATTATTATAAAGCCGCCATATTTGCAAATTCCTTAAACGGTTTCCAAATTGGTTTTGCGTAATTTAACCATTTTACCTAGATTTAACATATAAAATTTTTCTTTACCTTTTCGGTTCGGGCTTAAAAAATATTTTTAATTTTAAATTCCGGTTCGTTATTTCCTCTAAGGATAATAAAAAGGGGTTATATATCCGTATTAATTTGGGACGGTAAATAATCGTAATTTACGCGTTTAATAAATTAACGTAAAAACGGTTATAAATCTCTTTAAATATATTTAATTAGATAACTTAAAAATTAATTACTTTAATTACTTAATATTTAATTTAAAATTATTTTAATTATGTTAACGGCTAAAAAGTAATAATATTCTTTAAAAATAATTAGATTTTATTATTAATTTCTTATTTTTGGGCGGGAAAATAACATTTATTCGTTATTTCCTTTTAGGTTTACTAAGCCGCCGTTATCGCGACTTAAATAAATTCCGTATTTTTTCGTAATTTCTTAACGAAAATTTCCGTTTTTATACGTAAATTTTTCTTAATTACCAAACTGTTTTTTACTTATGGAATTAAATTAACATAATATCCGTAAAACAAAAAAAAATTAATTTTATCGAAATCGTATTTTGGTTATTAATTACAAATATCGTCCCCGGAAAAAACTTATTTTATTTTTATTACAAATAGGTTACGAAAATTTATAAATAAATTAATATCTTTTAATTAATTTTTTCCGTAACATTATCGGTTTTTAAGTAATATACGGTAAAAAAACGTTATTTTTTCCTTATTAATTTGCAAAATTTAATCCAGAATTTCCTTTCTTAATTAATTTCTTTATTGCTTATAATAATTCTAAAGAAAATATAAAATCTTTAATATATTTTTACGAATACCTTCGTATATGTTTTTATATTTATCGTACGTATCACTTTTAAAATTATTAATTTAAATAATTAATTTATTATAATTATTAAAAAATATAAACGTATTTAAAAACGGTTTGTAAATCGGTTATAAAATCGATTAATAACTTACTATAAAATCGTTCGGGAACCGGAAATAATTTTAACAGCCTTTTTTTCCTATTTTTCCATACGTTCTTGTAGCCATATACGTTATAATTTCTATAAAACTGCCTTATTATATAATATATACCCGGCCAAAAAAGTTTTTTCGAAAGTACCGCTATCGTAACCTCTTTATCTTGGTGGCTTATTATATAAAAATTATAAGTATTTTATATTAAGGCCGTTTTAAACGGCTTTTAATTTGGAATTTAAAGGTATTTCCAAAATTAAAAAAGGCCTTTAACGTTTAAAGTATATTCCGTAATCAATATTAATAACTTTAATTTTACAGAAAAATTACGTTCTTTTTTTATAATGGCCTTAATAATACGGCTGTAATTTTTATTATATTTTAATATTATGTACTAAAACTTTTAAAAACTTTCGTAATATTAAAATATTTACGTTTTTCGAAATAACCCGTTATGTTTAATTTTAATATTATTAATCGTTATTATATTTCGGTATATTTTTAATGTTTTATAAATAATGTAAATAATTACTTATTTTTTATTAATTAAAATTTTCGTACGGCTTTCCGGTTATTATTTTCCTTTATAAATATATTTTATTCTTTACGCGAAAATATATCGGCCTTAATATTTAAACGGCCGGTACAAAATTTAAAATAAAAATTAAAACGGAATAATTCTTTTAATTATTTTATTTAATATTTATTTAATTTTTTAATAATTATGAAATATTTTAGATTTTTATGACCAATAATAATTTTAAATAAGGTTATTATATTACGTAATTCCATATTTTACATTTTTAGATAACTTATTACCGTTAAAAACTTTATTATATATTTCCTAATTAATTTTAATAAAATTTAAATTCTTAGAATAAGAAGTAACCGGACGTAATATTCCTAATTTATTAACTTAAAATAAATAATTTTCGTATATTACCCCTAAATAATTTACTTTTATTATTATAAGTTTTTCGGAATTTTATTATGCCAAAATCGGTTCCGTTATAAAGGGATTTTTAAAATGTTCGAACGTTATTTTTATTTTCCCTTAACGGAATAAGGTTCCTTTTTAGGTTAAAGCTATTAACGGTACCGATATATCCGCATAATAAGCTATAAAGTTGCGGTAAAAATTTGCGAACTCCAAAAAGTTTCGGATTCCCTTAAACGTTTTGGGAACTTTTTACTTTTTAATTGCATATAGCTTTTTAACGTTTATGCGTATTCCCTTTTTGGTATCTATAATAAATCCAAAATATTTTATCGATTTTACGGCAAATTCGTACTTAAAAATATCCAGACTTAAACCTATTTCTCTTAAGCGGTTTAAGATCTTTTTTATTTTTTATATATAATTCTCCTTAAATCCGGAAAAAAAGATAAGGATATCGTCCATATACGCTAAACAGAAAACGTCGAGATATTGCTTTAGAACTCTGTTAACGTATTACAAGAAGGTCGCGGAAACCCCGCATAAGCCGAACGGTATTACTAGCTATTTGTATAAACCGAAATACGTTCGGAATGCCATTTTTTATTCGTTTTTTATTAATCCTAATTTTATAAAACGTTATTTAAATATTTATTTTCGTAAATTACTTAATATAAAAAAATAACCTTAAGGTTTCAGAAATAAGCCGTAAAACGTAACAGTCTTTTTTAATTATTATATTTAACGCCTAATAATTACAATAAAAACATAACCCTTTTCCGGGTTTCTTTATAAATAAAACCGGAACCCTTTCGGATAAATTATTTACGCGGATATATTTTTTATCTAAAAATTCCATTCGGGTTTTCCTTAAAACTAATAATTCCCCCCTAATTATACTATATAAAAGCCCCCATAATACTGGCATTTCCTTCCTTATTTCGTTTTTACGTAATAAAATTACATAATCTATTTCGGGACGGAATAAGGGTAAGGTGTCGCCTAATTTTTTGTCGAATAATTTCCGAAACGATTTTAACCTAAAAAATTTTTTTTTCGTTAACCTTTACCTTTTTTTAGGCGTTAACGCCTTATTAATATCGGCCAAAACAATTAAAAATAATTAAACTTCTTATTTAATCCCTTTAATTTTTTTTATCTTCCGAAATTCCGTCCCGAAAATAATAATTAAAATTCTTTTTGCTTTACGAATTATTTGTACGTTATTTCCTTAAGCTTTATATCTTTTTTCGTAAACCTTTATATAACTTATTACGCTTACCGTTAAAAGGTACTTTTGCATTATATTTATAATATCGTAACGTTTTATCCAAAGTTTCTCCAAAATCAAAACATAATTAAGACCATTAATAATATATGCAAATATCCTAACCTTAAAACTATTGATATTTATTTTTATATATGTTATTTTCTTAATATTTTCTTGCCGTTATTAACTTTTTTTCAAACTTTTTTTAATTTATATATTTTTATTAAAATATACGGCAACCGTAAACGTTTTACGAACGTTTCGTTTATTACGGTAAAACATTTATATCCTTAATTAATAAAAATTTCCATAAATTTTTTTAATTAATATATATATCGATAATAAATAAAATGCCGTTTATATTTTATTTCGCGATTTTTATTTCGGCCTAAATGGCCTTTTATTTCCTAACGCGCCGATATTCAGGAATTATTTTTTTTCCTTTTTCGCTTTTAAATTCCAACCTTTTATCCTTATGCGTTTTTAATAAATTAATTTTTTGTTACGGTTTTTTTTATTAATAAAAACGGGTAACGGTTCGCCTTATAATTAAGACGCCCATAATATAGGTTAAGGCCTTTTGCTTTACGAACGTTTTATTTTTTTTAAATTATTTTTTATGCGTATTATTTCGGCGTTGAGGATAAAATTTACAGTTTTTATTTTTGCCGTTTTATTACCGAAATACCCGTTATACTTATATCGTTATTTAAGTTATTTCCCGCTTAATTATTACCGCCTAATTAAGTTATTAAAAAATTATTTATTCCTTTTTGCCGCATTATTCCTTTAAGGCGTTCGGCAATTTCTATTACTTTATTTATATATACGTTATAACTTTTTAAAAAAATCCATTAAAACTAAAATTTAGATAAATTTCTTATTTAATACTCCCTTTAAAAACGTAAATTTCGCCTTTATTAATTAAATAATTTTTTTACGTTTATTAACGTTTTTTTAAATAAAGAATAAAATAACGAAAATTTCGCGTTATCGGGTTATCTTAAATTCCGAAAATATTCGGTTACTCTTTCCTTTTTATGCCAATTATTATATTATTCCTATAATACCTAAAGGAAACCGACGAAATTATAAACGTTATTTAGGCCTCCGGTACTATAATAAATAATAACCATACGTTATATATTAATTTTGAACTTTTCGTATATAGCGTAAAATTACTTACGAATTCCTTTTACGAAAATAACGTTTATCTTACGCTTATAAATTATGGATATATATTATCCGGGGAAGTTCTTTTTTGTTTTATCGAACTTTTCCGGCCAGAATAACAGCTTTCGTTTAGCTGTTATTATTAGTTCGGTCGTTCGAACCATTTTTGCAAAAAAACCTAATTACGTTTCCGATCGTTACTAAGTTAAAAAAAAATAATATTCGTAAAGGTTATTACGTTCCGAACTTATAATTAAATAATAAATTTCTGTTAAATAATTAAGCCGTTTTTAAATTGTTCGGCCGTTTATATTAGCTTTTTATTTGCCCTATATTGCGCTTTTATATGCTTACGGAACTAGGCTGCCTTTTTTTGCTTTTTTCGAACTGGTAACTTATACGTTACTCCATAGCTACCATTAAGCTTATTAAGGTTTCCGTCATAACGCTAAATACCCTCTGTAATTCTGGGTTAATAAAAGCCCCTTACTAGGCCCCTTAAAAAACGTTCGAAAATCCTAACATCTAATTTCGAACGTTTCTTATTCTGCTAAATAGTAAGCTAGAAAATATGTAAAAGGTTTTACTTAAGCGGCTTGTAATCGGTGGCTAATAAAAGTTTATTTTCTAGCTAAAAAGAAAAAAAAGGGAAAATAAAAATACAGTTATATATGTTCGCATATAAGGCGCTGCACTAATACTATTTGGTACCGGCATTTGTCCGGTGCTCCATAATAGGGCTCTATACAGCCCCATCACAATTGCTTAAAGTTTAACGGTATTATTAAACAAAAGTTTATAACGTATAACGAATTATAATGTTTAACCAATTATTAAACTTTAAGTCGACTGGTTTATATTAGCAAAAATATCATGGAAATTTAAGCAATAAATATAATAATGTATTAGGTCTTATTATATTAAAAATGCCATAGGGAACGATATTATATTGCGAACTGAAATTATCTAAATTATGGAAATAAGAGACGTATATATTTTGATCTTGGCTTAAGGTATTTATCATGGCTTAACGACATTTCTTTAGTTAAATCTCCTTAAGCCCTTTTGAGCCCCCTTTAGTGCTTATTCGGCTTAAGCCCTTTTGTCCAATCAGGGCCCTTGAGCTCTTTGAGCCAGTCACGTGACTTCTTGGCTAGGTCGGGGTCTCGTTCTTCAGGGTCCCGACCGTTTTCAGAAGCCAAGACCGTGAGGTCATAACAAGTTAGTGTTTGTTATTTTGTGATTCCAGCGATTTTTTCACAGTTTATCTTAATGTGATCTAGGATAATAATATATTTTACATATTTTATTTCTTGTACGTAAAACTGCTTTCTTTTTGGGTTAATAAGTAATTTTGTATTTTGCAAAGTTTAAAAACTTTATAAATGTGTTTTGTATATGTTTTTTCTCTTTTTGAAAAAATAAGTATTGTCGAAATAGTAAAAAACGAAAATATAGACGTATTTTCGTAATATATTGTTAACTATAAGTTTGAAGGTTGTTAGTACCTTTGCAAATTCTATTAATATAAGTAAATATTTAAAACTCCGTATTTTATCTTAAAGGCTATTTTTTATTCCTGTATTTCTTTAATCCTATTAACGTTACATTTATTTTTAAGATCAAATGTTATATTTTATTAGGTTTTATAAATTCCTTTTTCTTTCGTAATTTGAGCTAATGGTATTCGACTTTTAATCGTGATGATGTTTAATTATTAATAATTAATTGTATGTCGTAATTGTCCGTATTTCTTAAGGACAAAAAATTTAAAGTATTTTGCTGGTATTTTTCAAGGTCGAATTTATCTTTTTTGCTGCCGACTTTTCAAGTATTTTTTAAAAACGCGTAATTCGTTTTTGTTAAGATTATAGATACAGTAAAACTTCGTTAAAATTCTTTTTTAAGGATTATCTTATAATTTTAATCGTTATATTGTAATAGTTTTATATGAAACTGTTTTTTAAAAAGCTATTTATATCGGTGATATTGTGCTAGTATATTAATTAAACATTTGATTTTTGGAGCTATTGTTTTAAATTACTATTTAATTACCTTAGCTTTGCTTTAATGGTAGTAACGATACGTCGTATTTTCTTTCGATGCTTATTTTCCTTTTCTTATATGTTATCCCTTTCAATAATAAGGTATTCATCGTATTTTTATATCTGCATTCGTTATTGTTCTTAATCGAATATTAACATTTTAATATCTTTTTTTTACCTGCTTATAAAGTATAAGGTAAAATTTACAGAACCAATTTTTCTACTAATTAAAACTCTCTACTGGCGTATTTATAGTAACTCGAAAATGATATCGTAATTTTGAAGTACAACGATGTCGAAATTAATTATATAATATCGTTTTTGGATAAAAATCTCGAAGTAATTAATTTTGCCTATAGGTTTCCTGTTAGCATAAGCGAATTCCTAATTTTCAGTATTTGTTATTATATAAGGTTTTATTTTATATCTTTATAGCAATTTAAGCTTATTAACGATATTTGGTACAATATAATTATCGTCCAGAACTCCGTAATTTATTATTGCGGTATATTAATACGTTTAACTTCGTATATCCAATGTAATAAGGTTATTAACGGTTTTTATTTTTGCATTTTAATCTCTTTTTGGAAATTTTCGTTAATTTTTGGGGCGATTTCTTATTTTGCGGCTTTTTTATAGGTAATTTCTTTCTTTTAACTTTTTTTAGTTTATGGAATTTTGTTTATGTTGCTGTATATAGCCCGTTAAGCTGGTATATTTGTCGTTATTGGCGGCGTGTTATTCTTTTGGACTGGATTTATTGTTTCTGGTTTTATTATATTTCTTTCCCTATTAAATAAATTATTTTTTGTGGTTTTGATCGTGTTCCATTATACGTCGTATTAATTATGGTTTTAAAGTTTGCCTGTAAATTAACTTATCTTTTCGTTAACTGCTTTTTTTCGTTATACTGTATAAGAAATACTAAATAAAAATTGAAATTTGTAATATTTCTTTACCAATACCTCTTTATTATATACTAGCTTAACTTTTTTCGATTTAATAATTATATTATTTATAATAGTAAAAGTGAATTTCCTGTAGATATTAATCTCTTAAAGCAAGTTTTCGTTATGATTAACTGGTAAATATTTTCTTCTAGAGTTATATATCGAAAATGTCGATATTATGATTTATCGTTTTTATAATTTCCTGTTCGGCACGGAAAATCGAATCTTTTGTAATATATGGGCGGAATTTATTGTAAATAAATTATTTCTATTCCTTGTGATAACGGCAATTTTGTTATCGGTAATATATGGTGTATTTTTTGCTATATTGATTAAGAGTTCCAAGGACAATTGTTTTTATTTAATCCTCATCATTCTTCTTATTATGTTCGTAATGCTTATTAAGCCCATTTTCTGGTTTTACGTATTCTCTGTTAAATCTCTCGTTATGGAGTGTGACGGCTAAAGGGTTTAACCATTTATTAAAAATTAGTTGTACGGGTTTACGTTGGCAGGAGTATCGTGAGAATATAGGTAATGGATATAATAACGTATTATGTTTTGTAATACCAAGGGTGTTTTAGGGAACAATGTTATATTGCAAACTGAAGTTATTTAAATTATGGGAATATTAAGCGTATATATTTCCTTTAGATCCTGTGGAGTTTTTTGGATTATTTCTGATCCATATCGGAAATTGCATAAATCCCGTTAGATACCTTTGATTATTCCGGATCTATATCAGATAACTATATAGATCCCGCTAAATCCTTTGGATTATTTCAGATTTATGTTACGTAATCCTCACCTATTTAGGTCCAGTTTTAATTACTAAGTAACCGTTTCCGAAACCTTTTTTGGTTAAGTTATAACACGATTTTCCTTTTGTCTAACTTTTGCCTTTAAAATTTCTTTTGTAAATTTCTTTTTTATTCGTTACTATATCCGGCCGAATTACTAAAAATCGCAAATGCATTAACTCAAAAGAAAAACGTAAAACCTTGGTTTTTTTGATTTTTAATTCTGGTTTTGAAATTATACCTTATATGTTTTATTTTCGTACTGGCGATTGTTGTACTCTATTGGATAGTATAGCGTATTATTAATAATACATTCTAAAAAAACGTTATTACGACAGTTTTGGTATATTTCTTTTTCTTAAATAATATTAATAAAAAGATAAAACATTTATAATTAAAAATGTTTTCCGTCCGATAATATTTTCGTAACTCCCGTTAAAAGTTATTAATAATAATTCGTCGTTTAAACAAGGTATTATCCCGTTTAGAATATTTTCGTATTCAATAAGATTCTTTTCGCAAAAGAAATATAAAAATAATTAACCGAGATTTTTAATCCTGAAATAAACTGGAAAAATAAGAGAAAGCTAATTATTTAAAAGCAGAACGCAAACGTTTGGAAATTAAATTTTGTATTACGTTCCTCGAATAATTTTATTTTTTTCGATCTTACCGTAAATATAAATCAAAATATAATTATTTCCGGTCATTCCGCCGTTATTACTAAAATTCCTTTAATAAACGTTAAGTATTAATAAGGTTCTTAGCGGGTTTTCAGATATTTTCGTAGTCCGGATGTTTTTTTTATTTAATTGGGTACTAGGTAAGTCCGTTTTATTTTTACGTATCGAAAACTTTCTCTATTTCGTATACTTATTTGTTTTCTACCTTTACGTTATTTTATACTGCAAATACCCTAATTATATTTGTTATTAACTTAAGTAAAAAAATACTAAAAATTAGATGGAATTTGATTTTTGTGTCATGGCCCAACGAGCCACGGTCTTCAGAAACGGTCTGTCATGACCCAACCACAACTGCGCGGTGGGGCAGGTCACGTGATGGATCACCAATTCACTGGTGGTAAGCCAGTAAGCCGGATTACCAATTTACTGGTGGTAAACTAGCAAGCCGGATCACCAACTTACTCATAATAAGCCAGTAAGCCGAAATAAAATATATACGTTTGTTATTTCTATAATCTAAATAACTTTAGTTTATAATATTAATTCGTTACTTAAAGTACCTTGGGTATTACGAAACGTAATACGTTATTATATTTATTGTTTTGATTTTTATCATAGTTTTGCTAATATAAATTTATGCAATTAAAATTTAATAATTAATTAAACTCTTAATTCGTTATACGTTATAAATTTTTATTTAATATTACCGTTAAACTTTGAACAATACCTATTAATATATTATTTAGTAATAAATGGCCCGAATAACTGATTTACCAAAGCCTTAATTATTCGAATACTGCGATGGAATCCGAGAAAAAAAATGAAAAAAATTCTTTTTTTTTCGCGAAGAAATTCTTTAACGATTGAATATTATGAACGAACGCATCCTCCAGTTTCAAAAAAATAATAATAATCTTACGACGTTTTTTTAAGCCGCTGTAAGGGGCTGTATATGCAGTAGCTAAGGATATGGGCCATAACAGATCTATTAAGAAATCTAGGGAACAGCTAAAAAAATACGTAAGAGTAGCTAGCTATATATACGGGAGCCACGGGATTAGCGTTACGCTGATCCCTCCACTAGGGCCCTTGGCCCGTGACAGCCGCTTACGAAAAACTTAAAAAAAAAGTTCTTAAAACTAGGAAACCTTTTTAAATAAGCCAAATTATTTAATTGAATTTTATTAAGAAACCAGGAAAGGTTTTAAATTTCCTACGCTCTAATTTGTCGATAAAAGTTCGATTAAGTTATAATTATTTTTAACTTAATGCCGAACATATTTTAAGTATTTTTTATTTGACTTATTACGTTTATTATACGAATTAAGTTCGTAATCGGACGATTTACGTTTAATGTAATGATTTAGTTCGAATCCATTATAAGAAAGTACGTTATTTTGTTAATCGAAAAACGAAACACAGAAATAATGCGAATTTATAGGGATTACGAATATTTCGAATAAGCATTAACGAGAATTTTCGGAATAATGAACGAAAAAATAAAAACCGAAGTGCAAATCTAATAATTACGATAAAAGAATTAGCATCTAATTACGGCAGAACGTTAATTCAGTTAGTAATTAAGTTAAATTAAAAATAAAAAACATTAATCGCTAAGTTTTTCGACGGCCTGAAAAGAAAATGCAAGCCGAATTTTTTAAGTTCGATCGGCCTATTTATTTATCGGATTATATCGTTATAATAATTAGAATTAACGATTAATAATACGTACAACGTATTAAATGCATTAAAGGAAGAAATAATAATAAATCTCAATATATAGCTAATACCAGTATTTTTTAATATAATAATATTTTTTATAGCATAAAACCAGGACTTATAAAGTTAAGAGCCATTTAGAGCAAAAACTGGAATTAAACCAGATGCTATAATTGCAACAAAATGGAATATAAGGTATCGTAATATAAAGTACCTAAAAGGCCCCCGTTAAAATAACTAAAAACATGTACCCGAAAAATAATTCAAAAAGAATTAAAAAAACGGAAACAAATCTATTAACATAACTTAAGTTAAATACTTATTAAGTTCCCTATAGCGAAAGATTTATTAAGGAATTCGAAAAACCAGGAAGCTGGCATAATAGACATCGCGAGCACAGTAAAAAGCATTATAAAAATAATTACGCAAATATTAGAACTCGATAAAAAAAGTTTGTCCAAGAACACTTAATTAATACGGTAAAATATATACCAAATATTATTAACGAAGAAAATATCCCGATTACGAAAAATAAAAATAATATATTTATATAGGAATTATCCGTATATATTATAAGGGATTTACTTTTCCTAACCGAACAGGAAATAATAAGGGCGATAAGTAATAATATCGACAGTTTCAAACTATAGCCCTAGAAAATGTTTAACAGTTGGCCGAAATAAAAAGCTGGGTCGAAAAATAATAGTACCTATAAGAAAACCTTTTTTATTATAATTCATAATATGATTATTAAACGGAAAATATTAATTTAACGCACGGTAGAAAAGCATTACCAGAAATCCATTACAGAGTTCCAATTTTCATTAATATTTATTACAGATCCCTTGGGAAAAAAGGTGATTAAAAAAGAAATACGTTCATTTATAGGAGATCTTTGAAATAACGTTTAAAATAATATATAATAAGATATAATCGTAAATATAAAGAAATAATTTTTTTAATAAAGAAAAGAATTATAATACAATTAAGAGTAATTAATATAATTTAAGGGAATAATACGCCGGAAATAACGACAAATATAGTAACTTAACGCGTGAATAAAAAAATATAAATGAAGTTCGATAAATTCGAATAAAAAATAAAAAAAAGGTTATTTATAAAAAAGCCGTAAAATAACGAAACCTAGATAGGTTATAGGGCACTTCCGAAAATGGTTGTAAATGTAAGGATAAAAAACGTTAATAACTCTTTTATTTTGGATATAAAAATCGGAACGTAATAATATATTGTAATAATAGATTACGGAGCTTTAAACAGAAATCATATTACACTAAATATAATTAATAAGTTTAAATTATCATGGAAATATAAGTTAAAACTTTATATAACGATAAATACCGAAACTTAAAACTTTGCTTATAATAATGGAAAGATTACCCGTGAAATTAATTACCGCGAGAATTTTATCCAAAAATAATACCAAATAATTAATTTCGATATCATTTTATTTAGGAATTACAATATAATTTTAAGATTACTATAAATACGCCAGTACGGAAGTTTAATTAACGGTAAAACTAACCAGGTAAAATTCAATTTATTCCGTATTAATAAGTAAAAGGAAAAAGAATTAAGATTTCGATATTTAATAAATAATAACAACAAATATATATATAAAAATACAACAGAAATCTTATAACTTAAAAGGACAAAACACAAAAAGAAATAGGCATCAAAGAAAAATATAACGTATCGTTATTATTATTAAAACGAAATTAAAGTAACTCAATAACAATCTGAAATAATAACAATAACTCTAAAAAATTAAAAGATTTAATTCATATATTATTATAATACTATAGATACGAACAGCTTTTTAGGAAGCAATTCGATATGAAATTATCAGAATATAACGAATATGATTACGAAAGTATTCTTAAAGACAAATCCTTAACGAAATTTTACCTTATTTATAACCTTAGCGGAAACGAGTTACCTACCTTTAGAAAATACCGCGAAAATTAATTATAAAAAGGATAAATTTAAGTTTCGAAATCATTAATAGGATATCCCATATTTTTCTTAGCAAAAAAATAACCAATTATAACTTATAGTTAATTATTAATAATTATATAATATCATTATTAAAAATCGAATATTATTACTTTTGATTACGGAAATAAAAATCCGATTTTACCGAATTAAATGCATTAAAATATTCGATTTCAGAAATAGATACAATCTTATTAAAATTAAAAAAGGATACGAATAGAAGATAACCTTTATGACGAAATACGGATCCTGTTGTTACAGGCTAAAGCCTATAAGGCAGCTCGGGCTTACGGAGCGAGCTCTTTAGCCCGAATTCACCCATATGTATATAAGAAATAGCCACCTCGTTAATAGCTAGCTATTTCTCCCTTCCCCTTTTTATCTTAAATATAAACCTTTATTAGGCCGTATTTCCGTTTAATTTACGTATCGTACCCGTTATAAACATTTAAGATTACGATGTATTATAACTTCCAGGAAACTATGTAAAAATGAAACGTTTCCTAAAAATACCTTAATTACGGATAATAAATTAAAAAAGGTTTCATAATAAAGTAATTACAAAATAACATAACCGACGAAATTATAAGCGAACTTACGGTATTAACCTTATCCGGAATTATTAAGGAAAATTTATGATACCAATTATTTATAAATGTTTTTTTAAAAACTTAATATATAATAGAAAGAATTTATTAAATTAGGTTTTAATCGTAACGAAATAATAAATAACTTATTTAACCGGATAACGGAAATAGAAAAATATTTTTTTACGAAAACGGAAAAAAAGGTTTTTATAAAATATGACAGGATTTGTTAAAAACTTATAATAAACCCACCACTTAAAAAGGCGTTTGTAAAAGCAAATCATAAGCCTATAAAATGGTTTTCGTAAAATAAAAAATAAAAAACGTTCCGTTCGTTTTTCGCCATATTCTGTACGAAAATAAAGAAAGAAACTAATTAATTACCGGTTTTTTATAATAATTTATTTAGGTAGTATAATACTTATATTCGTCGAAAAACATTTATAATTTAATTATCAATTCGAAATAAAAAGATTACGAAAGGATTTTTATGTTAATAATCTTTTTATAAAAAACTAATTCGAACATAAATAAACCATATATTTTTTAAGAAGTAATTATAATATATAAGGCAAAATCATAATTACGGGTTGTAAAATTAATTATTAATTTTTAAATTTAAATTAACCTTTATTAATTAAGGCAATTTCCGTAAATATCGATATTAATACGTAATTCCGAAACTTATTAATTACAAAAAATATATTTTATAATATTTATAACCGTTAAATATATAAAGCAAAAAAAAGGAATTAATTCTTTAGAAGCTTTATCAGATTATCATATAAATAAAAAATAATCATTTGGTATTTCGGTAAAACATAAAAAATAATTAATCAAGAATAATATATCAGCTAAATTAATAAACGTGTTTAAATAATAAAGGTTCAAAAAGATATACTTATAACAGATATTCCGCAATGAATTATGTTAATTTTTAAATTTATAAATTAATAATAAAATAATTAAAAAAAACCGATCCGGAAATAATTCGCAATAAAGTTCCTATAACCGGCCTTATGCGAAATAATTTTCCGATAACGAAATAAAAATTTGGAAAGGGAAAAAATAATGCTTTTGGTACGCCGTTACGAACCATTCAAACTAAAAATACCTTAAATACAAACCTGCAAAACGGCTTCGTACGGCTAAAACACAAATTATACTAACGAATTTGCGGAATATAATTCGCAGAAATAATAATTCGCATAAAGAAAATTTAAAAAAAGGTTTTTATTAAAAATTATTAATAAAAAAAACGTAATAAAGCAAAAGTTATAAGAAATTAATAATAAATTAAATAATTCTTTTTATACTAGTCGTCTTAATTAACAATATTATTTCAATAAATAATTTATTATAAAATAAAAATATTTATTATTTTGTATTTAATTAATAAATAATCTGCCGTTTAAAATTATAACGTATATTTATTATATTCCATTAATTGAAGCTAGGCAAAAACAACGAATTTACAATAATTACGATCCGAGAACTTATTTACGTTAATATAAATTTGGACGGCCGCTTAAAACGAATTTAAAAATACGTAATTAAAGATTTATCCTATCCTTTTATTTTAAAAAAACCCTAAATAAAATATAATAAAAGCGTATATAAAGCGAAATAACGGTTTATCTGTTTCGCAAATAACGTTATCGCGCTTATATTATGCGAAAAGTGATAATTTGATAAGGAGCTTAAGAACCTCCTGAAAAGGCGGCTATAAAAATATAAAAAAGCCCGCTTAATAACAACTATAACCTTCGCGGTAATAACGCAGCAAACCTGTCGTAAAAAACGGGATATAATTATTCCCAATTTTTATAAAATTTTAAATAAGGTTTTAAGAGTAAAACCGTAATTAACCTTTAAAAGTATAACGGAACGTTTTTTTACAACAATACGGAAATTCCGAGATTTTTTTATAAACGACAAAAGTTTATCGTTATTACCTTGTCGTAATAATAATAAAGTAACGATAAACCTCAAAATAAATATTTTAAATTAAAAAAAACAATTTTATAAAAACCTTTATATGGTTAATAAAAGGAAAAACTATTAACTTTACGTAAAATATGTATAAATTTATTCGATAAAAATTCAATTCGGGTTAATAATTTTTTTACAAATACCCTAATATTAATTGTAAAAAAGCTTAAAGGTTTATAGTTTTATAAAAACTATAAGAAATTAAACAAAATTATAAAACGAAATTATTATCTTTTTCTATTAATAAAGGAAACTTTACGAACTTTGTAATAACCCCGGTAGTTTACGAAATGTAACTTTCGACTAGTTTTTTACCGGTTATATATCTGCTAGGGAAATAAATGGAAAATTACATTCCATATCTATTTAGAATGTTTCGAATAATTAATATATTCATTCCGCTTCAAAAGTATACCGGCTGCCTTTTAGTATTATATTAATAATATATTAAACCGGTATTTTAATTACTTGTATTCCGTTTATAAAAATACTATATTAATTTATTTATCCAGCTTTCGAACCAATTATATAATTAAAGTTAAATTGGTATTTCGTTATTCAATCGAAATGAAATTAAAGCTAAACCCAGATAAATATAAATTTGTAATTGAGGAAACAAAATACCTAAGCTTTATTATCGAAATGAAAATAAATTCAACAGTTAATTTTAAAAAATTAACCGTTATTTGGGAATAAAAAGCCCTTATTAACGTAAATACGGTTAAAAGCTTTATATGGTTCGTTAGTTTTTACCAAATCTTTATAGAAAACTTTAACGGAATAACGGCTTTTTTTACGATTAATTAAAAAAAAAAACCTTTTTCGATTAATTTAAAAAGCTTTTTATTCTAAGATTTGTTTTTAAGTATTAAAACTTCAAAAAAAAACGGTAATAAAGGCAAATTGTTCTCGTTAAATAATTAAAAAATATTTTTCCTAATTCGATGCGTTAAAGCGATTATAATTAATTATATATATTTTAAAATAATTATCGTTAATTAAATATGAATATGAAATATATAATAAAAAGCTATTAATTATCGTTAAAACGTCAGTAAAATGAAAAAAACAATTTTAAAACTTAATTAGCCTTTTCACAATCTTAATAAATCACGCAAACTTTTAATATTTTATAAATATTTGCAAATTTATTAAAAAGCAAATTCGATAAACCGGCTTTTTATCCGTTTTCAATTTCGTATTTAAATATTACATTAATAAGTTAATAAATTGATTTAATATTATATTTCGCAATTTATAAATCGTATTTTGCGGCGAAAGAAATATTAGGTTTAAAAGGCGGATAAATTGATTAAATAAGAAAATAATTATTTAATAAATTAATACGGCTTTCAAAAACCTTAATAACCGTAATTTATTTAAAATAAGGTAATAAAGAATGATTAATTATACCCCTTAATAAAAAAGTATTTTTTAAAAAAGATATTTAAAAAATATAAGATTTAAAAGTTATTAAAAATAAAGTCTTAAAAATGGCATATCTCGCCGTAGCCCAAAAATTAAGTAATTTCCCTTTAATTATAAAGGTAATAAAAGTTCTTATGACGGAATACTTTTTTAAACTTAAAGAATTTTTACAATTTAAAAAATATATTTAAGTCCTTATTGAAAAGCTACTCCGGATTTTCTTAATTTAACCGATATATAATTTTTATATTACCGGTTATTTGAAAAAAAACCGTTACATTAATAATATTATTCCGTAATACTTATTAGCCTAACAGGCTTAAAATGTTATTTTTGCAGTAATTATAATATATATAATAAGTAATTTTTATAAAAGAAAATAACAAAAGGGTTATTACGGCATTTATTGATTCCAAATTAATTTTATTCAAATTTTACGATAAACTTTATAATTAATTTACCGGTATAGCAAGAAAGGGACCCCCGTTCTTTATAGTATTTTATAATTACTTAACGAAAACGGTTATTTTAAAGCCAAAATTTAATATAAAGACGGAAAGATATATTTAATATTTTATTTCTTATTATTAAACATATTTCGCTTTTTTAAAAAAAGGAATATCCGATAAAAGAAGTGATTAAATAAGTAAATTTTTAACCTATATATATAACTTAATAAGTATAAAATCATAATGTAATATATCTTTTTATTTTTAAACAAATAAAATTCCGGAAAAGATGAATTAAAATATTTTTACGTATTTTCGTTATTTTATAAATTTCGTATCATATAATTAAGCCGGACTTTAACCCTTAATATAATTAACATTTAATAATACGAATTTTTCGTTAAAAGTAACACCTTTTTTTTATTTTACGAATATAATATAAAACTTATTGATAAAATAGCGGTAATTTTTTAATTAACTTTCAAACTAAAAAAAGTTATTAATTTCGTTAAAAAGTTATAAAAAAAGAGATTTGTATATATTATTAAGATACTAATATAAATATAAATAAACAAATTAATTAATATTTTTAGGAAATAAATATTATATTTCGAAATAAAACATTTTATTTAATTAAATTTACAAAACATAATTATTTTGTAATTATCGAAACAATTATTTTAAATATATATTAAATATAAGGTTACTACGATTATGCCGCATAATACAGTAAAGTTAAACGTACTACTAAGAATATACACGAAATTCGACCTCGACATTTTAAAACTAATAATAAAGGACCTATTATTGAATCAGATGTTAAATAATAATTAACCGTTACGGATATTATTAGAAAAAGGAATATATAATATAATGTATATTAAAGGCCGGAAATAAACGCGTAAGCCGTAATTACCGAAAAGAATTATTTATAAAATAAGTAGGTTACGCCGAATTAATATGGGAATTACGTAATAATTTCGAAAATAAAACTGCCCTTAGTAACTTCAAGAAATCATTCGGAAACGGCAATAAAGTCGGCAAAAATATTAAAATACGAATAAAAACAAAAAGAAAAAGGTATAAATAAACCCGCCGCCGTTTCGCCGTAACATTATTACTTCTTAAAAGCGAGAAAGGAGGTGATACTAGAGGCTAAAATTTATAACGTAAGTCGGGTTTACGAAGTGAGCTCTTTAGTCCGAGCTTACTTATATATATATAAAAAGCAGCCACATTGTTGGTGGTTAGCTATTTCTCCCTTTCCCTTTTTACCTTGAATATAAATCTTTGTTAGGCCGTGCTTGCGTTCAACCTACGTATCATGCCCGTAATATATTTAAGTATTTTGTTTCATTAATGGGATTTATAATCCTATTAATATCCTTTAAACAAATAATAAATTATGTATTACGAAAACACCTCGATATTTCCCTTATATAATATTTTCATAATATTTTTATTGTCCTAAAAACCGAAGAAATATACGCAGGATACGTTTATAAGGTTTTTTCAAGTTTTATAAAACTTAATGTTTTTTATTACCGCCGAAAAAAGTTAATTCTATAAGCAAAAAATAAAATATTTAGGATATATTATTATTTCAGAATATATTAAAATAAATCCTAAAAAGATTCCCGTAATTATAAAATAAGAATGGCTAACGATAATTAAAAAGGTATAAATATTTTTTAGATTTGCTAATTATTATAAGACATTTATTCGAAAATTTAGCAAAATAATTATGTTTTTAACGAATATTACGAAACAGCAAAAATTCAATAAACGTTAAATACGGAAGAAATACTTTAAAATATTAAGGATACAATTATTAATAAATTAATACTAATTATATACGATTTAAACCATTTATTAAATTAAAAACCGACGCTTCGGATTCTGTATTAGCGATAATAATTAAATAACGAAATAATTAAGATAAATTATACGTTATTATATTCTTTTTGTACAAATTAAAAAAAGCCGAATTTAATTACGGTATTCCAGATAAGGTATTTGTGGTTATTATTATAGTTTTTCGAAAGTTTAAGTATTTCTAAAAGGAAAACTTATATCAGATTAAGGTTTATTCGGATTATTAAATTTTTATCCGATTTATTACGGCTAAAAGGTTTATAGGATAAAAATTAAAATACGTAGAAAAATTGGCGAATTTCGATTTTAATATTATTGATAAAAAAGACCTAAAAATGATAGAATAGATACCGTAAATAAATAATCAGATTTCGAAAGATAATTAATTAAAATTAGCTATATAATTTTTATTATTATTATAAAAGGATATTTTTGCTTATAACAAATTGCGGCAATTCGAATAATACTTTTTGATATATACCAGAAGATTTATTAATATAATAATAATTTCCCAAAAGACTAAAAAAAATGTAAGTTTTAAAGGAATATTAAAAAGGTTCAATACGAAAAATATACGAATATTAGTTATACGAATATCTCAGGATTTATAATATCTTAAAAAGGTTTTAACGAAAATATTTTTTTCTTTAAATAAAATTAACGGTATCAAAATTATACGGTAATATAATATATGCGTTAAAATAAAGATTCGACTATATAGGTTATACGGAAAATTACAGCCATTATTAAGTACAAAATAACCATAATATTTAATTATATTCGATTATATTATTAAATTCTTTTATGAAGAACTCCAGCAACGAAAATATATTACGATAACCTTTTCATAATTGTCGACAGATTTACAAAACCTTCTTATTTTTTACCATATCATAAGAATTTAAACGCCAAATGTATAGTACATATTTTTTAAATATATATTTAATATATACGGATTATGAACAAAAAATATTTTAAACAGAAAATCGATATTTATATGTAAATTATAATAACGTATAATAAAATAAATAAGTTTAAATTATAAATTATCTAATATATTTAAACTTTAAACGAAAAAATAAACCAAACGAATAAATGAAATTTTGGAAATTTATTTACCATATTATATTGATTACGAATAAAATAATTAGGTGAAAAAATTACCAATTGCGTAATTAACTTATAATATTCATTATTATAAAAATATTAAAATAATATTAACGTACGTAGATTTTGGTTTTATTTCAAAATTTATAAAAGAATAAGTAATAACGGTTTAATTAATATTAAAATAATTTTTGTATTAAAATAATTACGGCAATTATATTAAAGATTAATAACGTAATTAGAATTTATACGGAACTAAATAAGTAAATATTAGAATTAAAAAGAATTAAAGAGATTAATTTTCGAAAAAAGGGAAATAATTTTTTTGGCTTTTAAAATATTGAGATAAAATGGCTTAATAAAAAATTCGATTTCAAATATATCGGTCCACATAATATTGCTAAAAAAGTTTAAAACATAATTATTGATTAAAATTTTATTAAAGGTTAAATTCTATTTAACTTTTTACGTTTCTTTTCTTTCAATTAAAATCGGATATAATTAAAATATATAGGGCATAAAATGATATGGAAATAAAAGACGAATAGGTATACGAAATACAGAAAATTTTCGATATACGAAAATAAAACTGATTTACCTAGTACTTGATTAAATAAAAAAGGTACCCGGATTCCGCAAATATTTAGGAACCCGTCAAGGACTTTATTGGCGCTTAATGCCTATTAAAAAGTTTTTATTAATAACGACGGAGTTATTCGGGATAATGGTATTTTAGTCCATAAGATCCGAAGAAAAAAATCCTTAGCTTATTGCATTCTAATTAATAATATTTAACCCATTTAAAGCCTAAACTTTGATTATAAATTCTGATTTTACTTCCGTAAAGTTATTAAAATTATTTAAAAATTAAAAGATACGATTAATAAATTTTGTACCTTGGGATTAATAATATTGGTATTAACGACGTATACGAGAAAAATTCGTAAAAGTTTTGGATCAAGAATTTTTGGCCGTTAACTTTTCTTTTTTTAATTTTTTCGATTTCGCGATATAACGATTAATTATAGAAACAAGAATTTTTGTTCCGTTATACGAACGGCTTTAACGAATATATTTTTTATAACGAAAAACCCCGTTTATTATTTGGTAATTAAGTTGCCGAAGAGAACAAAAGAAATAAAGTATTAGGTTAAAATTTTCGACTGTAATTAAATTAACCAGGACAAATTGTTATGTAGATTTGCGAAAATGACGCCTAAATATACAGGAAAATATATTGAATAAATATAAAAAAGTTTATTCAAAAAAGAAATCTTAATGGCAAAATTTATAGAAAACGGAGAACGTGTTATAATTTAACGAGCCAAGGTTTTCAGAAACTGTTTATTATAACCTAATTATAATTGCGTGGTAAGGCAGGTTATGTAATGGATTATTAACTTATTAGTAATAAGCCAGTAAGCCGGATCCCCAACTTACTGGTAATAAGCCAATAAATCGGATTTTTAATTTACCGGTAGTAAGCCAGTAAGCCGGATTACTAACTTCCTGATAGTAAGCCAGTAAGCCGAAATAGGATATATATATTCGTTATTCCCCGAGTTTAGATAGCTTTAGCTTGCAATAATAATTCGTTACCTAAGGCATTTTTGGTATTACAAGTCGTAATACGTTACTGTATTTATTGCTTAGATTCCCACGATACTCCTGCCAACATAAACCCGTACGACTAAGGTTTAATAGTTGGTTAAACTCTTAGCTCGTCACACTTTGGTAAAAACTTTAATTAGTAATTACTTTTTAAGATTTTTTGAGTGATTTTATATAAACCGATATATTTAAAATCGAGTTTTTTATTAAATCGTTTCGTTTAAACGTTTCTAATAATAAAAAAAACCATTATCCCTTTTTCGAAAATTAATCTTTTTAACCCTTTTTAGTTATAATATTTACGTAATTAATTACGTATAAATATTCTTGTTTATATTTTTTAATATAATTATCGTAATCAATTTGATATAATGATTATGTTAATATTATTTAAACCGTTGTCGCATATATTTTCGTAAACTTTTGAAATAAAATTAAAACTAGCGTTTATAAGTATTATTTTGATATTTTCATAATAGCTCGTGTTATAAGTTAGTTTTATAATCAGTAACTTCTTGATTTAGTTATTCTATTTGCACACAATATAATATCGGAAGTAAATTTCCAAAATTTGGTTTTTTTTATTTTTTTATTTATTCGTTTAATGTTTAAATACGTTAAATAACTTATAATTTAAACTGATTTATATTTTAAGGCTTTGTTAAAATAGTAATACAAATATTGATTTTTTGTTTGAAATAATTGATATTAATAATCCGTATAAATTAAAAACATATTTAAAAAAATATATATTATTTATTCGACATTTATATCTTTATGACATAATAAAGAATAGAAGAATTCGTAAATCGATCGAAAGTTACGAAAATATTATTATAATAAATTTTTATTACGTAATTTTTTAATATAAAAGATTTAGTAATAAAATGAAACATAACTAAGTATTTTAATTATTTTGCGATTAATAATAATTATAATTTTCCGTATAGCTTATTTCGTTAGGTTTTTATGTTGTTGTAAATGTTATATTATCGTATAATTTTCTTTAATATTAATTTTAATTTAAAATATATATATATATATATTAAAGCCGTTTTAAGATATTATATATTTTTAGATATTTATGTAATTAATAGTTATATAATTTTCGTATTAAATACTTAGATATTTTTCTGAAATTCGTATTTTATTTATTCTTCCATTCCTTTTCGAAATTATCGTTATATTATTAAAACTTCTAATATATATCTGACGGTATTACTCGAATTATCGCAGTATATCGTACGCGTAAATATGTTTTATAATAATATTAAAAATTATATAGCTAATTTTAATTAACCTTTTTTCGAAGTTTGGTTATTTATTTAGAACATTTATTTTGCGATGCTTTAAGCCTTTTTCATAAATAAAAACGAAATCAAAATTCGCTAATTTTTCCGCAAAATGAAATTATTATTTCATAAGCTCGCTGGTTGTAATAAATTATATAAGATTTTAATAATCTGTATAAATTTTAATTTAACATAAATTCCCTTTAAAAAATATCTAAACTTTCGAAATGCTATAATAATAACCATAAATGTTTTATTTGAAATATTGCAATTAAACTCGGTTTTGTTAAATTTGCATAAAAATATAATAAGATATAATTTGTTTCAAATATTTTATTATTTCATTATTACGCTTAGTACGGAATCCGAAATATCGGTTTGTAATTTAACGGAACGATTTAAATGGAATATAATTAATATTAATTTTTTAATAATTATGTCCTTAATATTCTGGAATACTTTTTCTTTTTCGACGTTTATTTAAAGTTTTTATTTTGTTTATAAAATTTATTAAAAGTATAATTATTTCATTAAAGTTTGGAATAAATTTCTGACAATAATTGATAAATCCAAATAATATATGTATATTTTTAACCGTTATTGGCCTTTATTATTTTGTAATTATAATGATTTTTAAAGGTTTATCTTAATATATCTTAAAATAATAATATATCTCAGATATTTTACTTTTTATTTATGCAATTGATTTCTTTTACTTTAATACGTAACCTTACGTTTTATAAAACTTAAAAAGTTTTATAAATATATTTTATCTATACTTTTTCTGTTTTGAAAAAAATAAAAATATCGTCGAGAAAATAAATAACAAAAATATCCACGTATTTTTATAATACATAATTAATCATTTGCTGAACGGTTTCTAATACGTTCGTAAATTTTATTAATATAAACAAATATTGAAACAGTATATATTTCGTTTAAAAATTATTTTTCATTTATATTCTTTTTTTATCCAATTAAGATTATATCCATTTTTAAAATTAAATATTATAAACTATTTTGCTCCATAAAATCTGTTTTCTATTTCCGTAATTAAACATAATAATATCCGACTTTAATAATAATATTATTTAATTATCGATAATTAATTACAAATAGTAATTTTACGTTCTTTTTTAGTACGAAAAATATCGGACATTTTACCAATAATTTTAAAAATCGAATCCATCTTTTTATAACTAATTTTCCAGGTATTCTTTAAAAATGCATAATTAATTTCCGTTAGGCTTAGAAGTGGAATACAATTTCATTAAGGATTTTTCTTTCAAAATCATCTTATAATTTTATTTATTATATCGCGGTAATTGTTTCTTAAATCTTCTCTCGAATGGCTATTCGTATTTATAATATTATAATATTATATTAATTAAAATTTCTAATTATTTAAATTATTACTATTTTAGGTAATAATTTATTGACTTTAATTTCGCTTTATCAATAATTACAACATATTATATTTTTGTTTATTATCCGTTTTTATTTTGTATTTTATCCTTTTGAATAATAAGGTTTTTATCATATTCTTATATTGACATTTATTGCCATTATCGATCGAATTTTAAGATTTTAACTTTTTTTTATTTATTAATACGATATAAAGCGAAATTTATTTTCCCAATTTCATTATTCATCAAGATTTGATATCAACGTATTTATGACAATCTTAAAATTATATCGTAATTCTTGAATAAAACAATACCGGAATTAATTATCTATTATTATCTTTAAATAAAAGTCTTAAGGTAATTAATTTAGTTTGTAATTTTCCCGTTATTATAAGCGAATCCCTATCTTTCGATATTTATTGCTATATAAAATTTTAACTTATATTTTTATGACAATTTAACTTTATTAATTATATCTGGTATAATATAATTCACGCCTAAAGTTCTATAATTTATTATTATACTATATTAATGCGTTCCGATATATATATTTAAAATAATAAAGCTATTAACCGTTTTCATCGTCGCATTCAAAACCTTTTTTAGGAATTTCATTTAATTTTTCTAGGTTTCGTTATTTTACGGCTTTATTATAAACAACCCTTTTCTTTTAATTTCTATTCGAATTTATCGAACTTTATTTACGTTTTTTCGTTTAAGTTATTAAGTTATTATATTTATCCTTGTTGCCGGCGTACTATTCTTTTATGTTATATTAATTATTTTTAATTTTGTTATAATTTCTTTTATTAAATATAATGTTTTCTTATATTTACAATTATATCTTATCATATGTTATTTTAATTATTCTTTTAAAATTTGCTTATAAATTCCGGTATTGTTTCCTTAATAATATTGTTTTCGGAAAGGTTTATAAAAAATACTAACTGGAAATAAAACTTATAATAACTTCCTAATAGTATCTTTTTATTATATGCTAAATTAATTCCTTTTCCATTTAATAATTATATTATTAATAATAATAAAAACAGTTTTTTACAGGCATTATTCTTTTTAGGTCAGCTTTTTATTTCGACCAATTACTAAATATTTTGTCAAATTATTAATCGAAAATGTGATTATTATTATTTATTATTTTATTATTTCCGGTACGGTTAAGAAAATCAAATCTTTTATAATATATTCAAATGATCCGTTTATATGTATATTATTGCCGTTTTTCGTAATCGGGATATTATTGTCGTCGACAATATATAGTATATATTTTACCATATCGGTCAAGGATTTCAGGATAAACTTTTTCTGTGTAATTCTAATATTTGCATAATTATTTTAATGCTTTTTTTATGTTCGCAATATTTATTAAACCAACCTTTTTACTTTTTGCGTTTTTCGTCGGATTTCTTATTATAATAACCCTATTGAACCTTTTGTTATAGGGAACCTGGTATATGCTTAGGCTATATTATGTCAATAAATTTATTTTAATTTTTTGCATATTTTTAATTATTTCTTAAGTATAGGTTTCCAGTTATTTTAATGGGGTTTTTAGGTGCTTTATGTTATGCTGCCTTATGTCCCATTTTGTTTTAATTATAGCATTTAATCTGGCTTTAATCTTTTCTATAAGTAACTTCTAATTTTATAAATTCTAATTCTGTATTAAAAAAATGTTATTATATCGAAAAACGTTAATCTTAATTATATATTAGGGTTTGTTATTAATTTTCCCTTTAATACTGTTAATACGTTCTACGTACAATCAGTCCTTAATTTTAATTATTATAACGATATAATCCGATAAATAATTAGGCCAATTAAATTTAAAAAATTCCTCTTATATTTCCATTTTTAGATTATCGAAGTACTTAATTATCAATATCTTTTATTCTTAATTTAGTTTAATTATTAATAAATATAACATATTATTAAATTTAATACCGACCCTTTTTATCGTAATTACTAAATTCAAATTTCCCTTTTTATTTTTTCGTTTATTATTTAGGAAGATTTTTTTATATTTATGCGAATTATTTGTAATTGTTATAAATTTAAATTATTTTGAAATTTCGCTTTTTAATTAGCAAAATCCTATATGTTTTTTGTAATAAGCTTAAATTAAATAATTATACTTTTAATAAATCGTCCGACCGTAAATTTATATCATATAATAAACCTAATTAATTGAATAACAGAATATCCGATATATATTTGGTATTAAGTTAAAAACAATTATAACTTAATTAAAACTTTATCAAAAAGTTTTAATTTAAAAAGTTGACGTACTTTTTTAATTTTTTGGTAAATTTTAACTGAATAGTTTAACATATTCGAAAAAGGTTTTTAATTTTGAGAATTTTTTTTTAGCTTTTTATAAGCGGCTTAAAGAAACGTCTTAAGATTATTGTTATCTCTTTCCAGGTGGATAATACGTTCCTTTATAGTATCCAAACTTCGAAAAAGCTTTTCGCGTAAAAAACGAGGCTTTTTTTTTCTTTTCGGATTCCATTCCAGTGTCCGGGTAATCAACGATATGGTAAATACACTGTATACTAGGAAATATAATGTTGGCGATATTGCTCAAAATTTAACGGTATTACTAAACAAAAGCTTATAACGTATAACGGCTAAATGGTTTAATTAATTATAAAACCTTGGTTGTACGGATTTATGGTAATAAGAATATCATAAAAATCTAAATAATAAAGTATAATAACGTATTATGTTTCGTAATACTAAAGGTACTTTAAGTAATAATATTATATTATAAGTTGAAATTATTTAAAATGTAGAAATAATAAACGTATATATTTTTTCCCTGGATGCTGTTAAATCCTTTGGATTATTCCAAATCCATATTGGATAACTGTATAAATCCGGTTAGATCCCTGGGATTATTCCGGATTCATATCGGATAACTGCATAGATCCCGTTGGATCTCTTAGATTATTCCCAATCCATGTTACGTGATCTTGACAAACTTTGGTCCTGTTTTAGTTACTAATTGACCATTTCCGAGACCCTTTCTTGGTTAGGTCATAACATGTCGGCTAGCAGAGGGTGCTCCAGCACTCCATATACGGAAGATTCTCTTTGATCGGAACATATATGTTCCGGGACTAAATCACCTTAAAATGCAGTACGCTTTTTAGAACACCTGCAACTAGTTATTAATATATATAACTAATATCCCTTTTATTTAATAATTAAAAGCTTTATTCGTTTAATAAAGGCATATATTAATAAATTAATTATTGCTAAAACGATATAATTGTATATTAATTATAATTATCGAAATACGTTAATAATCATAATAACGACCATACCGTTAATATCCTCCGTTATTTATAAGGGACGTTAGAATTAAAATTATTTCAAAAACGAATTTTAATTTAAACTATACGTATTCCATATTTGGAATTATATTAATCTTAATTAGAATCTCTAGTAATTTGTGAAACTTATAAAACTTAATATAGCTTTTCACTTAAAAAGATAAATCCGTTAGGCGATACGAATTAATATCTTAAGTGGTTTTTCGTCAACATTTATATTTTCCGTAAAAGTTACCAAAAAAATCGATTATATTAAATACTTAACGGATACCTTTAAAATAATAACCGAAAATAAATAAGCCTATAATCAAGATTTTATATCGTATATTGATAAAAATCGGAAATACGATACTTTGAATAAAAACTTTAATAATTTTTCGAAATAAATTTTGAAGTTAATATTTTTAACGATTAAAAATATTAATTCTTTTTAGAAAAAGATTTATGAAAATAATATTTCAGCTTGTACGGATCCGGCAAAGTATATAATAATAAATTTTTAATTAATACTTAATAAAAACATTATAAAATATTAAAATAAATTTCGAAATTTAGCAAAATGGTAAATAAAGGAATTATACAATAATAAAAGATTATAGGCTTAAAATAATGACAAAATATTTTAAAAACGAAAACGACGATTATATAAATTGATAACTTATATATATTATTAACTTTTATAATTTGGATATAAATTATTATTTTCCAGATAATAAAAAATGCCGAAGCTAATAATGGTACGATTAAGTTTCAAAAAACGGCAATTAACTTTCTGGATTATTAAATTATGGCCTATTTCATATTTATATTACGAAATATTAAAACCGTATTTTTAACGGTTTAAGGGATATTTTCAAATTCTTTTAATTAAAACCGTTTTAATTAAGAAAATCCTCAAAATATTAACTTTTAATCATAATGAAAAACCTTAGGCCGTAAACCGAAATAAGGTAATCGTAAGGATTTTTATAGGGATTCGAATAATAATAAACAAAAGCGTTAAGAATTAAATATATAAAATACCCGGTATAAAACGGACTTCATTAACTATTATACATTATTCAATTATTATTAGATATTCCTTAGGAAAATTCCGGAAAGTTTCCGTTTTAATAATAAAATAATAATATATATTTAAACGCGAATTTCCGCTAATTAAGTTTTAAACAAAAATCGCCCGCCTATCGAAAATAATAAAAAAACTGATTATACATAAAATAAATTATCTGTTAAAAAAGATACCACAAACTTTAACATATATATTACCTATTAATTGATATAACGCCATAAATAACTTATTTTATGGCTTAAAACATATGAATATTTTGGATTTAAGATTTACGATTTATATTTCTAGATTAATTAACAAATATTTTAATTTTAAATTAATTATATAAGGTAATAAGATATACTTAAATTATAACTTTATCCCGATTAAAAAACATAGAAAAATTAATATAATTTTTTAAAGCCTTAAGGGTATGAAAATATTGCGTTTCGACGACGTACCCTATTATGAAAATTTCGTAAATAATTTAGTATTATTCCGATAATTCCGAAAAACGAAATATTAATAAAATAATAAAAAGATTTATAAGTATGTTCGATATAAATATAATTCAAAAAGTATTACGTTAAAGAATAACTTTAATTAATTCGCTATCGAAAATTTTAAGGTAATAATATTTTATGTAACCTTAATTATTGATAAACAAAATATTAATTTTAAAGCATCGAAATAAATACAAATGCGTAATGGTATTATATAATACATAAAATTAAGATATCCAAAACCCAAGATAATTACTAAATTATAATCCTATATAAAAAGAATTTGCTTAAAAGGCTTTATAATGAGCGAAAACGAAATATATAATAAAGCGAAAACTAAAAAGCTAATATACCGTAAATTAAAAAAAGAATATCCCGATTAAGATACAAATTTGCTATTAATTTTCTAAATTTGGAAAAAAAACTTAAAAAATATAAATACGTTATGTTTGCTACTAATAAATATTTAAGTTTCATTTAAAGTGTTTATTGTAAAGGCCGAAAACAAAATATATTAATTATAAAGTTTCGAGAGTTTGTAAAGATTCTAAAACATTAAAATAAAGTTTTTCTATAAATAATCGAACATAATAACAAAATCTTAAAAATTTATCAATTTCGAAATATGTGTTAATTATTTCTTTTTAATAATAGATTTAGATTTTTAACATTATATATCCAGCTTTAAAATACAAATGCAAAATATTTAAAAGATATGATTAACAAAGATAATTACGATACAAAATAATATGAATTTAATTTCGTCCTTAATTATATATTTTTTGAAAACAATAATATATTTATATAATTATAATTTTAAATACGTATTTTTTAGCAAAGCCTATATGAAATTTCTTATATTTAGTTAACGTATAAAAATAGCATTATAAGCCCTAACGGAAATTTTTAATAAGCGTATTTTTAAGTATACGGTTTTATGGCTTACCTTATAATAATTACCGTTATAAAAAATAAAGATTTTAAACGTTAAATCCTAAAATATAAATTAATTATTTCGTCGGTTCCTAATTTAACAATATTTATAAAAATTAAAACTTATTTTTTAATAAAGTTAGGATTTCCTAAAATATATAATTTAACGAAATTGCCATTTTTTAAGTAATATTAGAAACTTAAAAAAAGGTTTTTTTGCAAATTATAAAAGAAAGATTACGAAGCTTATTCCGATAAATAAAAATCCTTTATTAAAATAATAATTATTGAATATATGTATAAAAGATATAAAACATTAAATAAAATAATTAATTACCGGCTAAATAAAAAATAGTTTTAAAGAAATTTTAAAGTAAAATAAATATAAAATAAAGAAAAATTAGACTATTTATAAAACACTAATTATTCCTATACGACCGTTATATTCAAACTATTGCCGTCCTTTAAACTATTACCGTTACCAGCATTTATCCTACTAAGTATTATAATTATTATACCGACCAAAAACCTGAAGGTAATTTTAAGCTTTTTTTTATATTGTTTAACCTAAAATAACGGTAAAAAACGAAGGAACCTTACGGGTTATAAACGTAAACTTTCCGTATGTTCCATATCAAAAAAGTATTATCCGAAATACATATAAAATATAAAAAGCCGTAATTAATACAAAACGTTTAACCCCCTTTATAAATACGTATAATAACCGGCCGGTAAATTGCAAAAACTTTAAAAAAAATTAATTATTCGAAATATGCGTAATTTTAATCGGAAACATAATAATATCTTAATATATAAAAAGGTATTTAATTTATAAAACCGAGTATATATATATAATTTAGTGCTATTGCCGTAAAGCCATAATATATTAAATACATACTCGTTAAAAAAGATATTCCGTAAAACCAAAAACGCTTATTAATAGAACGATACAAATATACAATTTTAAAAAGCCGTTAATTAGTTTTATATTAAATGAAAATAAATATCAAGATATATATATATATACTTTCATAAATTTAATACATATAATTAACATTAAAAATATAAAGCTTACTTTGTTAAACGAAGTAATTAGTATCTTAAAATTGCTTATGCCAATATATATGCAGTTATTTGTGTTAAAAGGGTTTTCCGCATTGTTATTATTATTATGGTTAAATTTAACTTTAAATTTAAGTAATATAACGTTAACAAAGTTTTTATAAAATTAACTTACTTTATAAAATATATATAAAAATATCTTTAAAATACTTGTAACGTAACAAAAATTTTCTATTTAAGAAAATATTGTATAGATTGAGGGAGTTATTCTTATTTTGGCAGAAAAACATAATTAAAATATTTAAAAAATGCAAAATTAAACCAATTTCTTTCCGAATATTATTATTTTATTCGTTAAGAAATATTTATTTTCTTTTTTATGAACGATATTAATATATTATATTACGAAACAAATTAAGATTTCGTCGATTAATTAATTTAATAAATATAAAAACGGTATGTTTTAATAAGGAATACAAGTTTATTAAAATCTTTATTATCGAAATAATCAAGCATAAATTTAATAAACAATTCTATTCATTTTAATTAGTTTTATAAAAATATTAATTAATTTAATATTTAAAAGAAATTTGAAAGATATCTTAAAAATACCCAGAATTAGTATTAAATTATTACCGAATTTAAATCTGGATTATTTAAACATTGTTAATAAATACCAGAAAAAATCGGTTATTTCTTTTTCGTAATAATTAGTACGCGACCCGATATATTTTTTATAATATCTCAATGTGCTTAATTTAATTTAAATCTTAAAGATACATATTATAAAAGTATTAAACAAATTATATTATATTTAATCGGAATTAAGGTGTTAACGTTATAATTCAGCGATAAAAATTCATTAAATATTTCAAACGACATTTAATGATTACTAGTTACGATAAGCCGCAAAAAAAACTTAATTAAAATAAATTATACCTTTACGAATAATATATTAGCCGATGGTTTCACGAAAACCTTATTACGCGAATTCTTTAAGTACTTTAAAAAATAATTAAAATTAATAGATTTTACGGAAACCTTTAATTAACGGAGGAACGCCTTACGAAAGATTTCCAAAAAAATTGGTTAATTAGGAAAGATTAATTGCTGGAGGAAAGGTGAAATGAATAATTATGGCTTTAACAATTGTAATAATTAATACCGTAAATACTTTAAGATATTAAGGAGGTGTGTCGGCTAGCAAGGGGTGCTTTAGCATTCTATATACGGAAGATTCCCTTTGATCGGAACATATATATTCCGGGACTAGATGACCTTAAAGTGCAGTACGCTTTTTTGAGCACCTACAACTACTCATCAACACATACATATCTGATGTCCCTTATATCTGACATAACCCCTTGGTTTTATTATGTTTTCGAATATTTCTTGTTCCCGTTGCAAGTTTAAAAACAAAATTTGCAAAGTTTATCGCAGTTTGGGAAAATATACATTTTATACTGTTTACGGAGGTCTTTGTAATCTTTTTAATCCTTCCGAATTTAAATACCAGAAAATGGTTGGCGAAAAAGACAGTCTGGAATTAAAGAAACGTATTACCGAAATTATTTTTTAAAAACTTAACAATATTTTAACGAATTATTTAGGCGTTTAAGCCGTTTGCGAAAATAAAAGAAATTCCTTCGCCAACGTAGGATTAAAATATTTCGCCGCGGTATTTAAGGTGCGGAAGTGATAAAAAAGATTGAGCGTTTCGAAAAAGAATAAAAATAACTGGAAACCGCTATTACGGCTGCTATATTAACATAGGCCGCGGCCAACTGGCCCAATATGCCGCTTACTAACTGGTTAACCGTTAACTGGAATGTGCCCGTCGTTATTAGTAAAAGTTTTTCAATAGGCATTTGGCGCCAATAAGATATTTGGCGGGTTCCCAAGTATTCTCGGACTTTGGATACTTTTTCTATTTAATTACGTATTAACTAAGTTCGTTTTGTTTTCGCATATTGACCATTTTCTTTATTTCGTATACCTGTTCGTCTTTTATTTTCGTCTTATCTTATGCCGTATATATATTAATTTTATCTGTTATTAATTCGAATAAAAAAACGTAAAGAATTAAATAGAATTGAATTTTTAATAAGAATTCTAATTAATAATTAATTTCTAAGATTTTCTTGGTAATTTTATATAAGCCAATATACTTAGAATCAAATTCTTTATAAGGTCGTTTTATTTAAATGTTTTTAATAATAAGGAAAATTATTTTCCCATTTTTGCAAATTAATTTTTTAAGCTTTTGCCATAATAATATTTGCTTGTTTAATTATATACGAATTTTAATTTTATTTTAATTTTCTCATATAACTATCGTGATTATTTTAACGTAAAAACTATTTTAATATTAATCGGACTATGATTTCCGATTTTTCTATAATTTTTTAAAATAAAATTAAAATTTACATTTATAAGTAATATTTTGATATTTTCGCAATAACTGGTATTTTAACCTATCTATATAAATACTAGTTTCTGAACCCCGTTATTTTATTCGTAATTAATATAATTTCGGATATAAACTTTTTAAATTTTATTCATTTATTTTTTAAATTATTCGGTATCAATTTAAAAACGTTAAATATCTTATAATTTAAGATAATTTATATTATAAGGCCTTTTTAAAACTGTCATGCAAATATCGATACGTTATTTGAAATAAGTTTTATAAGTATATCGTAAATATTAAAAATATTGTTAAAAAATATATATTATTTATTCGATATTTATATTTTTATGTTATACTAAAAGATAAGGAAGTATTATAAAGCGATCGATGATTATTAAAAAGCTATCGTAATAGGTTTTTATAATTAAATTTTTAATACAAAAGATTTGGTAATTAAATCTAATATAATTAAGTCATATAAATATTTTACCATTAATCATAATTATAATTTTCCATATGGTTTATATTATCGAAGTTTTGTTTTAACGGAAATATTATATTATCGTATGATTTTTTTTATCATTAATTTTATTTTAAAAAAATATATTTATTAAAGCCGTTTTCCTGTTTTGTGGATTTATGGATATTTATAGAATTAATATTTATATATTTTTCGTATCAAAACCTTCCCGTAAATTTCAAGAATTTATATTTTACTTACTTTTATGTTCCTAGGAAATTATTATTATTTATTAAACTTCCTAGGACATATGGAAAAATATTGCCCGAATTGTTATAATTTATTATAAACGTAAATGTCTTTCGGTAATAGAATTAAAATTTATATATCTAATATTAACCGATTTCTTTTTAAGGTTTGGTTATTTATATAAGATATTTACTTTATTTTTTTTAATCCTTTTTTGTAAATAATAGCGCAATCAAAGTTCGCTAGTTTCTTTACGTAACGAAAATATTATTCAATAAACTTTTTAATTAAAATAAAGAAGGTAAAATTTGATAATCTATGTTAACTTTAATTTTATATAAATTTACTTTTCGAAAATACGTAAACTTTCAAAATACCATAATAATGACCATAAATGTTGGATTTTAAATAACATAATGAATTTTGTTTCTTTTAATGTATATAAAAAAATATAATAAAATATAATTTACTTTAGTTGTTCCGTTATCCGATTATTACGGTTATCGCGTAATCCGAAATATCGGTTTTTAATTTAACGGAATAATTTAAATTATATATAATTAATTTTTGGTCGTTAATAATTATATTTTTAATATTTTGAAATATTTTTTCCGTTTCGGACGTCCATTTACAATCTTTTTTTCTCCTAAGGTTCGTTAAGGGTATAAATATTTTATTAAAATTTCGAATAAATTCCTTATAATAATTTGTAAATTTAAAAAATACTTATATAAGTTTAATTATAATTAGTATTGATTTTGTTGTAATTATAGGAACGTTTTAACAATTTATTTTAAAATATCTTAAAATAATAATTTATTCTTAGTATATTATATTTTATGTATAAAATTGATTCATTTTTGCGGTAATAAATGACTTTACGTTTTATGAATCCTAAAAACCTTATAAATATATTTTGCATATGTTTTTTCCGTTTTTAAGAAAATAAAGATATTATCGAAATAATAAATAACGAAAATGGCGAAATATTTTCTTAATACGTAATTAACTATTCGCTAAAAGAATATTGGTACGTTTAAAAGCCCTATTAATAAAACCAAATATTCAAATAGTTCGTATTTCGTTTTAAAAATATTTTTTATTCGTATCCATTTTTAATTTTAATAAAGTTATATTTATTTTTAAATGTAAATAATATAAATTATTTAGCTTTATAAAGTTAAATTCTTTCCGCCATTAACAGTGATAATATCCGATCCTTAATAATAATATTATTCAGTTATCGATAATTAATTATAATTTTTAATTTTTAATATCTTTTAGGTGCGAAAAATATCAAGTACTCTGTTAATGATTTCGAAAGTCGAATTTCTTTTTTTTTACAAACGAGTTTTCAGGTATTTTTTAAAAATGCATAATTTATTTTTATTAAGGTTGTTCATAAGGTAAAATTTCGTTAAGGATCCTTTTTTACGAAATATTTTATGAATTTATTTGTTATATTTTAATAATTTTTCATCAATTGCTTTCCTGAAAATTTATTTATATTTATAAGATTATGGTAATGTAGTCATCAAATTTACTCAGTTTTAGAGCGATTATATTAGGTTATTATTTAATTATTTTAGTTTTAATTTGATAATAATAACGATACGTTGTATCTTTTTTAAATGCCCCTTTTTTATGTTTTATTCTTTAGGTAATAAGACTTCTGTTATGTCCTTATGCCTATATTTGTCGCCGTTATTCATCGAATATTAAAATCTTAATTTCTTTTTTTTGTCCCTTAATAAGTTATAAGATACACTTTATATAGCTAATTTCGCCATTAATCTAGATTCTGTACTGGCGTATCTATAATAATCTTAAGATTATATCGTAATCCATAAATAAAACGATATCGAAATTAATTATTTGATATTATATTTTAATAACAATTTCGAAATAATGAATTTTACATTTAATATTTTTGTTATTATAAGCAAATTCTTGATTTTCAGTATTTGTTATTATATAGAGTTTTAATTTATATTTCTGTAATTATTTAAATTTATTAATTATATCTGGTATAATATAATTTCAATTTAGAATCTCGCAATTTATTAATACGGTATAATTATATATTTCGATTTATATATTTAAAATGATACGGTTATTCACGGCTTTTATTATTGCCTTTAAAATTTTCTTAAAGAATTTTTTTAACTTTTTAAGATTTCGTTATTTTGTAGTCTTTTGATAAGTCATCTTTTTCTTTTAATTTTTATTCCAGTTAATCGAACTTTATTTATATTTTTTTCGTTTAATGCATTAAGTTGTTATATTTGTCGTTATTGCTGGCATATTATTTTTTCGAACTTTATTACTTATATTTGGTTTTATTGCAATTCTTTCCTTATCGAATAAATTATTTTCTTATATTTACGATTCGATCTTATTATACGTTATTTTAATTATCGTTTTACAGTTTTCTTATAAATTACCGTGTTCTCTCTTTATTAACTTTTTTTAAAAAATTTATAATATATATTAACTGACAATAAAACTTAATAATAAATTTTTAATAATAGTGTTTTATCATATATTACCCTACTTCTTTTTGCATTAAATAATTAGATTATTAATAATAATAAAAAGGTTTTCTTACAAATATTTCTTTTTTTCTGTACAAATTGTTATTTTAGCTAATTATTAAATATTTTCTAGAGTTATGGATCGAAAATATTAATATTATCATTCGTTATTCTTATCATTTCCGGTACTGTTTGAAAATTAAATTACTTATAATATATATAAATAATCCGTCCATATATATATTATTTTTTTTTCGAAATTAGCATATTTTCGTCGTCGATAATATATAGTATATATTTTGCCGTATGGATTAAAGGTTCTGCAAAAACCTTTTTCATTTAGTTCTGATATTTACGTAATTATCTTTATTATGTTTTTCGTTATACTTACAATATCTGTTAAACTAGTTTTCTAATTTTTCGCATTTTGCGTTAGTTTTTCAATCATAATAATTCCCGTTAAACCTTTTGCCATAGGGAACCTGGTATATACTTAGGTTATATTATATTAATAAATTGTTTTCCGTTTTTCAGATTTTTTTGAATTATTTTTGTACTATAGGTTTTTAATTACTTTAATTTAGTTTCTTAGATATCTCGTATTATGTTGCCTTATATCTTATTTTGTTATAATTAGAATATTTGGTTTAATTCTAATCCTTTTTATAAATAACTTTTAAATCTAAAAGTTCTGGTTTTATGCTGTAAGAAATATTATTGCGTTAAAAAAGGTTAATATTAGTCTTATATTATGATTTATTATTTTTTTTTCTTTTACTACCTTTAATACTTTGGGCATATTAGCGAATATCAATTTTAATTACCATAATGATATGATCCAATAAATAATTAGGCCGATTAAACCTAAAATTCTTTTTTTATATTTTCTTTAAATTCTTAAAAACTTAATTATTAATATTTTTTATTTTTAATTCAGTTTTGCGGCTAATTAAATTGATATATTACCGTAATTAGATATTAATCCTTTTTTCTATAACTATTAAATTTATATTTTGGTTTTCTTTTCTTACGATTTCGATAATCTTAATTAATAATTATTCGAATTATTCGTAATTATTATAAATTCGTATTATTTTCGGGTTTCGTTTTTTGATTAATAAAATAACATATTTTTCTATAACGGATTGAAACCAAATAACCGTATTTCCCGGAAATCGTCCGATTACAAATTCGATTTATATAAAAATGTAATAAATTAAATAAATGAATACCTAAAATACATTGGAAATTAAGTTAAAAATAACTATAACTTAATTAAATTTCCGTCGGAAAGTTCTGGTTTGTGAGATTTAAGAATTTTTCTTTATTCTTTAGTGAAATCTAGCTAAATAACTTGACTTGCTTAAAGGGGTTTTCCGATTTCGGAAACGTTTTTTTCTTTGAGCCTTTTATAGGCGGCTTAAAGGGATATTATGAGGTTATTATTGCTTTTCATAAGCTAAATACTGCGTTCGTTTATAGTATTTAAACGTCGAAGAACCTTTTCGCGAAAACGGTAAGGTTTTTGTTTTTTCCTTAGATTTCATTCTAATGTCCGAACAATTAAGGACCTGGTATATGGGCTGTTCGGGCTGCTTGCTGGTAAACATAATGTTAGTGATACTACCAGTCTAACGGTATTACTAAATAAAAATTAATAATATATAATAACTAAAGAATTTCATTAATTCTTAAACCTTTATCGTACGAGTTTATATTAACAGAAATATCGTAGGAAATTCAAATAAATAATATAATAATCGTATTACGTTTCGTAATACCTAAAATGCCTTAGGTAACAAATTATCATTATAAACTAAGACTATTTAATTTATGGAAATATTAAAAGTATATATTATTTTTCTGGTTCAAGATACTTATTACGATTTAACGACACTTTTCTGGTTAAGTTTCCTGAAGCCCCTTTAATCCTTTTCTGGTGCTTAACCGGCTTAAGCCTTTTCGACCAATTAAGCCCTTTAAGTCCTTTCAGCCAGTTACGTGATCTCTTTGCTGGGTCGGGGTCTGGCTTTTCAGGCTCCCGACCATTTCCAGGGACCAAGACCGTTAGATCGTAACAGATTATTAATGAAAGGTATTTCAAAGAAAAGATTAATATTTGCATTTAAGTTTTAGCAAAGCTTAATAATTTAAATCGGCCAAAATCATAATTTATTTAAGGTTCGTAAATTATAAATAAATAAAGAAATAAAATAAACGAATTAAATCTTAAAAACATACTTATAATAATATAATAATTACAAATAATACAACTGGGTTAAAAAGTTACTTATCGCTTAATTAACTAATAATGCTTGTTTTTACGAAAGTATTAAAATAATATTAGCGAACGTAAATTTGGGTTTTATTTCAAAATTTACAGAACTATACGTAACGATTGTCCAATTAATATCAAAATAATCCTTATGTCGGAACAGCTTAAATCATGATATTAAAAAATAAAAACAGAATTAAAATTCGAACGTAACCAAATAAGCAAATACTATAACAAAAAGGCAAAAAGGATTTATTTTCGAAAATGAGAAAATGCTTTTCTTCGTTATAAAAATATTTAAATTAACAAACCTTGTAAAAATCTGGATTTTAAATATATTGGTCTATATAAAATCGCTAAGAAAGTTTTAAAAACTAATTACTAATTAGAACTTTTACTAAAAGTCAAATTCTATTTAATCTTTTACGTTTTTTTATTCAAATCAATAACGGATATAATCAAAATATATACGGTACAAAACGATATAAAGTTAAAAAACGATACGATATACGAAATGGAAAAAGTTTTCAATATGCGAAAATAAAACGGATTTACATAGTATTTGATTAAATAAAAAGAATACCCGGATGCCGAAAATATTTAAGAATCTGCCAAAAATCTTATCAGCGCCTAACGTTTATTAAAGAATTTTTATTAATAACACCAAGGTTAAGAGAGTTAAAAGCCCCTTAATTAATAAAATATTAATTGGTGAACTTAAGAATGAACCAATTAAAAAAAATATACGGCCTTTATTAAGCCAATCTTAGTAGCCTTTAGTTTGGCCCGTTTTTCTTAATGTTTTAATTTTTCTAATTTTCTTCGGTTGTCGATATTACGGGATATAGCTTTTACTATTTTTTCATATCATATTTTTTTCTGTTTTCAAATACAACGGGTATAAGCGTTAGCAAGTTTTTCGATTTTTATAGCGGCCTTTAGCTTTTTTTCTAATTTGCGGTATTAAGTGGTAATCTTTTGTAATTATTCCGGATTAAGATTACGAACGTTATAATTGGCCTATTAATAACGGATATATGAAAAATAACGAGAAAAACACTTTTCGAATAATTTGTATGTAAGTTTCCGTTATTCGTAAAAGGAATAAGGCGTTATTTAACGAGGATTAGCCGATAAAACGACGGTGAGTAATAAATTGCGTTACGCGGTTTTTATCTGAAGAAAGGGTGAAAATGTTTTTAATACGGAAAATTAGTTTAAAATAAATATTTATAAATTAAATTTTCGAGACGAAAATCTTAGAAAGGAGAAAATCGTATTATAACCTAATACGTTTGGCATAACCAGAAACAGTTAAAAAAATGGAGATATTCCAGAGTTACGTAATCGGAAGGATCGCTGGCGAGCGCAGCGAATCATGGATTGCAAGGATCGCTAGCGGGCCTAGCGAGTTCTGGATCGTAAGGATCGCTGGCGAATTCAGCGAATTCTGGATGGGGAAGATCGCTGGCGAGTCCAGCGAGTTTCGGGATAATAGGAATCGGCAGGTTTCCTCAGCTAGGTCAGGCCTCACTGGCTCGTTTTCTCAATTTCTTCAAAGTCCCTCAAACACCGCTCCATAACGCTAAATATTAACCAATCAAATCCCAAATCCCCGTAACAAACCAGCAAGGCCTAAGTTATAATTATGCGAAAAAAGGTTCCGTTTTATAAATTTGCTTCTTAAAAAAATAAAAATTTTAATAATTTAATAAAAAGATATTTTTATAATTATATATATATATATATATAATTATTTTAACTATAATTTACTATTAATATTATTATAATTTTGATTAAAACCTTTTTATTTTTTTAAACTTTAACATATTTAATACTTATAATTTAATTCTATTATATTATTATTATATTTTTTAAAATTTAATAAATTTAAATGTTTCCAGTTTTACCGCGTAAGCTTAAGAAAATAAGATATACGTATACGTATTTTAATATTTTGGCAAAAATAATAAACGGATATAGGGTTTAAAAATTTTATTCGGAATTGAATTTTATATAGTAATAACCGAATAATAAATTTAATTATTAAAATTAAATCTTTAATTCACATATCAAAAAAAATAATTATAAGATAAATTGATAATATACGAAAATTGACAAATATTTATATTTCTTATTAATTATGATATTGTTATTTGTAAATCTTATAAAATATTATATAAAAATTTATAATTCTTGCAAAAAGGCCTAAATTCCGCCGCCAGTCGGAAAAGGTATTACTTAAAATAAGAATAATTTATATTATTTTGGACAAAAGTTAATATTTTATAAAAGCGGTTATATTTATTTAATTTAAAATTTTACATTTCCTAATTATACATTTAAGGAAAAAATGGTTATTATAAAATGCGAAAGGAAAAACGAAATGGTTTTATAATAATAACGATCCGGATATTTTTATATATCTTTTTTATAGTTTTAATTATTATGGGTAAAATAATTTCTAAAATTAACGGTAATTATTTACCTTATTTATTAGGCAGGGTTTTATTATCTTGGGGTTTATTACGGAATAATATCGATATATTAAGGGGGTTGGGTATTTGCGAAAATTATTATTTGTTAAATAAAGATATAACTTAGTCAATAAAAAGATTAAAGAAATTATGTTAATCCATTTATAATAATATAATTTTATCTAGAATAAGTTACGTTTTATAATTAAATGTCACAAGATAATATTATATTTTGATACGATCATTTTAATATTTAAAATTAAGTTTATTATATAACGTTCCGATACGATACTGTTTTACGGAATATTATTATTACATTTATTTATTATTATAATCGTATTTTTAAAAAACGGTTAAAGTAATCCATATTTTGGCGCAATTAATATTATAAAATTAAATAGTTTTATAAAATATTATAATAATATTTAATACCGCCTAATATTTTTGTTAATTCGTAATTAATACTATTCCGATTTTATTGCCGGCTTTTATTAATATATTTTATAAACGTAAAACATAAAATATTTTCGTTTTTTTAAATTAAAACGGATATTATTTAATACCTGCCGTTAGACTTAGATAAATATAATTAACGAAGATAAAAGTATTATTAACGGTCTTTATTGCGTTTATCGAAAGCTTTTTTATAGAATATATAAATTTAAAAAAAACTCTTAATTTTCGAAACGGTTTTATCTTATTTATGCAAATTAGAAAAGAATTAGTTATATTTAGAAGATATAGGCCAATTAAGCAGAAATAACTGATGTATATCATAGGAAACGGTAGTTTGTTTTTGTTTTTATTTTTATATATATATAAATAAATTTTCTGCTTATATTTGTATGTACCTATTAGCCCGATAATGTAACCGGGACGTATAGAATATAAGTAATTTTGGAAACAGGTCGTTGATTTTTAAGTAAGATAATATAATTATATCAAAAATCGCCGAAGTTTTGTTTTTTTTAAATTTAGTATCCTTTTATGTATAATATTTACATATTTACGTTATTTTTGTAGGAATTATGTACCCGATACGAATTATTTATAATAGGAACGTTTAACGTACATGGAATTTGTCGGAAAATCTTATTCGAAAATCTTTTTTGGAAACCCGAATTTACCGAATTTATAAAATATATATACTTCCGGTTAACCGTTACCGAATTTGAATTTATCGCATATAACGTAATTTCTCAATATTTCGGTTATACCGGATAAATGAAGGAGATATTATGGTGTTTTAATTAAGACGCGTTAATAAATAAGGATTTTTCCGACGAAAATCTTTTGCCAATATTTATTAACAATACGTTATTTAATAATACAAATAACTTTACGAATAACTTATAATTAATTTATTTTCTAATTCGGGAGTACATTGTATTTATAATATTTTTTAAATGGCGCGCGTTTAATTAAAACGTATTAAATAACGTTTTTTTATTAAATAATTACGGAGTCAAAATATTTTTAATACGGTCAATACTTTATGAGGCGAGAATTTTTCTAACTTTATTAAAAATAGTAATTAATTATTAATTAATATTGTTTTTTGTAATAAAAGATTTTGAAATTACCATTATTTTTTTAAAAAAACCCTAATTGATTTATATTTTTAGAATATTATATAATAAAATGATATTACTTATATTAAGTGGTTAATATAAATATTATTTTTGTATAAGGCCGGTTCATTTAATTATAATAAAAAATACATTATTTTAATTAGTTATTATATTTTGCATTATTAGATTAAATATTTATGAATTCGATTATAATATTAAATTTGATTGTAATACAGTTTCTTTAAGAAAAATAAAAAAAATATTTAATTAAAAAGGCGGATATTATAATTTGTAATTTTCTGGCGAATTGCGCCGGTCGAAAAATAATAAATATCATATTAATATTACTTCTTTTCCGAAATTCATTTTTAATTATATACCGTACATCCTTATAATGTGAATTTTATGTCCGTTATACTTTTTCGCGAAATATACGTTATATTATTCAGGATATTTGTAACGAAACTTTTGAATATTTTTATTTTTTGTGTCGAAATCTTTGGCGTATTAAAGGATATCCGTTTCCTATTAAAGGAGATAATTAGGAATCCGAAAATATTTTGGCCATAAGTCGTAAAATCATAAAAATTAAGCTTATTAATTTAAATAATACCGTTTTTATTGTTAATAACCTAAATAAATTTAATTAGCTAAATAGGGCAAAGAATGAAAATTAATTTATAAATGCTTTTAACGTAATTATCTAAAAGGTTTTTAATACCGAATTTATTAAGGATAATTTGATTTCGGAGAACCGTAATATCTTTTATACGGAAAAAAGTTATGATTTTATAGTGCAAATTACTCAAAGCTTAATTAATAATTTTAATTAAGGCGGCTTATTATCGTCTTTATTGTTATTAAATAAATAAAATACGGATTTATTAGATAAAAATAAACCGTTAATAGAATTCTTTATTTTTTTGTTATTTTATATTGTTTTAAGTAATTTGATATTTATATTATATTTTTAATATTAATATAATTTATTACATACCTAGTTTTAATTAATTAATATCGAGATAGTTTTATATATGATGGCGATTATTTAATTATTATATTAACGTAATTTATTTACTTCCGATAATACAACCACATATTAAAAACAATATTTTACGAGATAATATGTGATATAATTATTAACGAAATTAATATAAATTATTATATTTATAATTTGTATAATTTTACTTAATTATATACCGTTCGAATATTTGGTTTTTTCTTCAAATCATATACAAATGTCGTATTATTTAAAATTAAATATAACGCATAATTCCGGATTAACCCCTATACTCTATTTGAAATTAATTTATTAATTAATATTTTTAAATTTTTTTAAAATTCGTTATTTCCTTTTTGCCTTCTTTCGTGCGTTATTATAACCTATATATTAATAATTCCTTTTGTGTTTTCGGGTCCTAAATCTTTATTCGTTTTAAGCGTAATATTTACGTTTAAATCCTTTTGAAAATATTTTGTCGGATTATATAATAATGCCGAATATTTAAGGATTATATATAAATATTTCTCGCCGCACTTTTATACATAATTTGCATATTTATTTCTAGTATAATTCTGTAAATTATAATATTTAGAAAATAACCATATAATATGTAACTTTTGGTCAAGCAGCCCGATTTATAAAATTATAAACCTTTTTTCGTATTTTTTATATGGTACCCGGTTTATATAACGTTTTCATTAAATTTCGAAAGCCTAAATAATCGAAAGTTCATAATAAAATTTCATAATTTAATAACTTATAAGGCCGGTATAATCCGCCATAATAAAAATTTTGTTTTGTCGGGTACTATTATAAAAAATGTTTCTAATTATATTATTAATATTTAACACTTATATACATACCCTATTTTTCATAATACAATATCTTACTTATAATATAAATCTTTTATAATGTTATTAAATGTATATACTTGTAATAATTATATGATTTGTTTAATGAATATATATTTGTATTAATACTAAAATATAAACTATTTATTTTCTTCTAATATTTCGCCATATTAATATAATTTTATAACATATATTTGGAATTTTAAATCAGTTACGTATAATATGTATTTTGCGTAAAAAATATCTTTTATCTTAAGATAATCGAATAATACTTCGTTAATACGAAAATACCTTAATCGGGATTACGCCGTCGGTTTCGCATTATTGTTAGTTTTTTTAGTACCGGTTCCGGTTGTTTTTTGGTAAAAGATCTTATTATCCATTTTTAAAGTTGTTTTGTAGGGGTAGGTCATTTTTCGAGAATAGATTATTTTTTGGCGGTAAGTTGTTTTTCGAGAATATTATTAGCGAATATAATTTTTTAGTCGAGCAAATCAGGCTTTTTATGTTAATTCGAAATATATTCTCTGAAGCCATAACGGAAATTGCCTCTATTATATCGGCAAAAAGTTTATTCACCGTTTAGAATATTGTAAAATGTATGAAAAATATTTATTATAATATGCATTTCGGGTATTAAGTAAAAAAAGAACTAAATAATAATTATTATATCGGAAATCACGTAATTTTATATATTAAAGGATAATAAATATTTGAAATTATATAAGATTATAATTAAGTAAATAATATTAATTATATATTAAATAATAATAATAATAATTATATTTAATACAAATTTAATTAAAATAATTTTAAGAAGTATATTAATAACATTTATAATAAAGCATAAACTTTATGTAATATGTATATATTTATTAGGGTTTTTTTATATGTTATTATTTTATTATAAGAAAAAATATTATTAATTCTTTTTATATTTAATAATTTATATAAGTTTAACAATTTATATATTTAAAATTACATTCTTTTAAAATTTATATATATTGTTTCATTAATTATACGTATCATTTTAACATATTTTTATAATTTAATAATTATCCGAAAACTCTATTTGTATATTATAAATGTTTATGTATTTCTTATTAATATTAATAAATTATTCGCTAATTATTTAATATATAACTTGTATCTTATTTATCATATTTTTTATTTTCTCTTTATATTTCTGGGTCTAATTATGGCGAGTTTATATTGGTAAATGTATAATATTATTAAACTTTCCAATTATAATTATTTATATATATATGCTTAATATTATATATTTATTATCATAGTACTGCAGTTATTTCATAAAGCAAAATCTAATAATTGTATTCGGAATATATATGCCGACTGAATAAAAAATTAAAATATATTTAAAAATTATAACGGCATTAAATTAACTTTTAATGCGACTTATCTTAATTACGGCGCCATTTTTCGGATTCTACTTTTTATCATATATACCGTTTTTTTAAATATTAACTTAGCTTATAAAATAAGTCTTTTTTAAATCATTTAATTATTCGATAAAGGTTTAATATTATAAGTATTTTATAGGGTGGATTTTATTATTATATGCCCAAAAAACGTAAATTATTTCTCGATATATATATATTGACGTTTATTTTATTTCTGATAATTTCAAAATAATATTTAAATATATATTGCTGCATTTGAATTATATATATATAATTTATAGAAAGTTAATAAAAAATATGTTTATATATTTTAACGATTTTTAAATTTTATTTCTACCAAACCATAAAAGAATTATTAAATAATTTATAATGTTATTTATTTTTTTCTTTATATTAAACTATAATCATAAATTCATAGATACGGATAATGCTGAATATTAAATAATAAGTTTTTAAAACCGTGAAACAAATATTTTTATATTATAAACTTAACTGACCAATATTTTTTAAAAAAGCCGTATAATTCGGATTATTAGCCGTTTTCGAGAAATTATAAATCATAATAATTTGCATAATAGAAATAATATCAGGGACATGATAATTTTATTATTTTCAATAAAAAATATAAAATCGTCATATATCTTATAGTATATATTATGTAGACGTTACTTTTACAATATTAAACGACAGAAAAATTCGGAATTATATATAATTAATTGCCGAATATGTAATTTTATATAAAAATTGGATTTTTACAAATTACGGCATATTTGATATTAATATTAAGGATTTCGGCGATTACTCGGAATATTTAATTGTTATTATACTTATATAAATTTGTAATATAAAGGAATTTCTAAAACCAGCCGGGAAAAAAATAAAGGAATCCTTAGAACCAGCTAAGGACCTAATTATACCGATAAAGCGAAAACGCGGTAAGGGGAAAAAAACTAGATCCGGCCATCAACCTGTATTAAAAAAAATTAAAAAGCCTTAATTCGAAAAAAAGAATTATTTTTAAAGTTTTTAACAAAATAACAAAAAAGTATACAGCCGGTTTCGAAGAATATTGGTTAAGACTGTACGCCAATACCTATTAATTTAAATATAAAAGGATAAAATTATACAATATAATTAATAAAAATTTATTGCAAACCCAGGATTTTAAATATTTCGAACTGGTATTTAAAAAAACGGACGCCAGAATAATTGTATTAATAACGAAAAGATATTTTTTTGATATTAACGAAAAATTATTTATATTATTTTTTTACCCGTATAATCGATTTCTTACCCTTATTATTCGAGCCGAATTGAAATACCTTAAAGGTTTAAAAAGAACTAAAAATATTTTAAAAGCTAATATAACGAACTTAAGGAAAAAAAGGGAAAATAAGATTTTAAAAAAATTAATTCGGCGCTATGGATTAAGAGTTATAAGTTAAAAAAATAATTTGATAATAACCGTAATAAATTATAAGTTAAATTGCGTAATACAAAATTCCGTTAATGTTTTTAATTAAAAGATTTAATAAAAATTTATTACGGTACATAATTACTTTCAATTAAAACGACTTATTATTTTGTATGAATTTTAACGTATTAAAAATGAATAAAAATAATAAACTAAATAAATATATACTATATTAATAATTTTAATTAATATTATGTAAATATTTATAGTTATTGCGTTTTACGACCATAACGCCGCGTTAAAGCCAACGTATTTTTTGTTATCGGCCTTAATTAAAACCGGTAAAATTTCGTGTTTTAATTTTTTAACTTAATATTATAATTATACTTTAATTTGTTATTGATATTATTATTTAATACGTATCGTTTACTTTTAATACGTAATTCCTTAATTTTAATAAGGATTACTATTTCGATTTCTTGGCGATATATTATTTATAATGTTAAGTTATAGATTATTACGTTTTGGCAACGCCGGCGATTCTGGTAATAATATAAAAATAAATGAATTGTGCAAATATAAGTACGGTAATAAGGGCGGGGCTGGAAAATTAAAAATATTTGGGAATAATAAGTCTTTTAGCAGATATTATAAAAAAAGAAAATGAAATAAATTTTTAATTAAGATTATTTAATATAATACGAATTACGCGTATAAATATAAATATTATTATAAACGCAATTGCGATTTAAAATTACGAAAACATATAAATGATATGCCGGTTTAATATTTAAATTATTAAAATAACCATTAAATTATTAATTAGCAATTTAACTCGAATGACAGTATACAGTATATTTTAATTAAAATGAAACGTAATTTAAGGCGGTTTTATAATTTTTTCCAATATTTGTTGAATTTATAACGTAGTAACAATCCGTAATTTATATAGATCAGTTTATAATATAAAGATATAACGCCGTTATTTTCGATTAAGCGAATTTCGTTATTCTTAGAAAGTTCCTTATATTTTTGATAAAATCGAAAATATAATCTTTTTATATATTATATATAACTTAAAAAATATGCTATTTTTTAAAATATCTCAATATTATTATCTATCGAAAAGAATGACCGCTTTGAAAAATTTAATTATATTCTAAATTAAATATAAGTTTTTAATTTCGTTTAATTTATTCCAGAATTTATTAAGTAACAACCGTTTTAGTTTAATAAAAATAAATTTTATTTTGTTTTTTATTGTTAAACGGAAATAACCGTATAAAGAACAGCTCGTTCGCCCGTTATTTACACTAAGATTTTATTATTTTCTAAATCACCGCCTTTACCGAACCGGTTTCTAATTATTTTTACGCCAATATTTTCGAATTTAAAAGTTTAAATATATACAACAAATTAAATATGCATATATTATAATAAAATCCAGCCGGAATTAGGTTATTTCGACCTTTTTCTAACACAATAATTTCGTTTTTTTAAATATGTTTAAATCGCTTTACGTATGTTTTTGCCGTTAAATAAGGCATATTATTAAAGCCTTTTTTATGTAATATCGTAAGTTAAAATTACTTTATTTCGGAAATTGTAAAAGAATATTTTAATCGGCTAAAAATTAAATTAAAATTTAATAATTATTTTGTTTTAATCGGGATTATTTGTAATAAATTCGGCATCGTTTTTTTGTTATTTCAATCGGTTATATCGCTTTTTATTATAATATTTATGTTCTTATAGGTAATACGGTTTTTAATTTGCCGGGCCTAAATCTTTTTCTTTGTTTTATTTTTTTGTAAAATAAACGGCTTAATTTTATATTTATCTAACACCTAATAAAAGCCAAATAATATAATTTATTTACAGTTAATTAACTTTAATCGTTTATAATTACGAAGCCTTCAACCAATTATTATTATAAAACTTTAATCAAAACGATTTACGGTATATCTTATTATATTATTTAATTAATTTTCGGAATATTCATACCTAATCCAAAAAAATAATGGATACGACGATACAAATAAAACTATTTAATTGCTTTAAGTTATTATATATACGAATTTGGTCCCCGTAAGGTATTTCGGAACTATAAAACTTAATAATGCTTTTTATAATTTTCGATAAATATCTTCGGTTTACTATAATCCTAACTAAATGATTACAAATATCCATAGTTTTTACCGTATTATTAATATAAATAATAATTGTATTAATAAAATATAAATTATTAAATTAAATTAAAAAGATATTATTTAATAACCCGGATATTTTAATTATTGGGAAAAATTAAATATTTTTAATTCGAACGTTAACTCTAAAATATAAGAAAAAGAATATTATCGATTTTGGAACGATTAATATTAATACGTCGGACGTCCGCCTTATAATTATATTTAGTTAAGCCGCCCATTTAATAAAAGCTGTCATATTTCGAAATTCTTTTATAATATTAGTAACAATTATTATATATATTAATTAATATATATAAATAAGAAAAGTAAAATACAAATTGCGGATATTAATATATTTAAACAGGAAACTGGTTTAATTCGGTAGTAAATATATTTCGTCAATAACAACTAAATTATATTGTTATACGAAAATAAAATTTAATATAATAATTTAAAATTAATCGGTCGATATTTATTCAGAATTACAAAAAATATGGTTATATTATCCGGCAATTATGCGGTCGAATATTTTTAAGTTAAGCTTTGTCGTATCCGCGGATATTAAAATCAAAACAAAATATAAAATTATTAATATAAATATTTGTTATTTTTCCATTACTTTAGTTAAAAATATACTTTAAATAATAATTCAGTTAATTATTAAAAGTTTTAAATAATTAAGAAATTCCCGAAATTTATATTAATAACCAAACAAATTTTAAGTTTTCCGAAAATTAAATTATATACCGTATTAGTTTATTTTTTCTTTTCGTAAAATACGGCTTTACCCGTTAAATATAATACCTAATATAAGACGAATAAATTAACGAAATGAAGTTTTTATAAAATTATCGGCCGTACATATAACGTTAATATATAGGTTAATTACATTTGTATTAGCAAAAAACCAGTAAAAATCTCGGATAAAAATAAACGTTTCGTATTGGAAAATTAAATATTGGAAATTTTAAAATATTTATTCTAAACTTTGGAATATATAATCCGTATTTGGTGAGTTAGGAAAAAAATATGTTTCGGGATTTATTATAAAAACATTTAAGCCATATATATTATTATGTTGCCTTATAAGGTTATATTGTCACTATACTGAGAGGAAAAAAGTACTTAATTATAATATTCGAAAAATATGAATTTTAGTTATTTATTTGAATTTATAATAACACCTTAATCCTGATAATAACCAAATTTATACGAAAAAATAAAAATCTTAATTTTATATTAATCTTTTGTAATTATAGAAGATATAATGCCAAGTTAAAGCTATATTTAATAGATTTGTTTTAATAATTTCTGAAAATTTATATAAAAGTACGGAAAACGGAACCAAAAAATCACAAGTTGCCATCAGGCCTTATTTTAAAAATTTTATAACTTTTATGGAAATATTTCTTAAAGTGATTTGATTAATATATTAAATCCCTGGCAGATACTTCTTGATCAAAAGCTATAACTATGGTTACGACTGCTGCGTCGCAGGCGGAGCCACAATCTCAAAAATGGCGTCCTGATCACGATAAGCCAATCGGTAGGAAGTATAAGATATTTATTAATCCAATAATTTAGAAAATATTGGCTTATAATAACAATTCGTTACCCAAAGTACTCTTGCTATTACGAAACGTAATACGTTATTATATCCATTGTTCAAAATCACACGATACTTCTGCTAACATAAACCCGTACGACTAAGGTTTAATAATTGGTTAAACCACCTAGCCGTCACACAAAACGATATAAACGAAACAAAGTTTCGTCTCAACGACGCACAATAACATTTAGTTTTTTTTCGAATATTTCGTAAATATTAGTATGCGAGAAATTCTTCCAATTTTAAAGGTTTTATATGTCGGTTAATATTATTAAACGACGAATGTAAAACGCTTGAATGATTATAATAACGTTTTTTATAAAATATAATTTTTATAGCATAATATATTTATTACTAGAACGGAAATAATATATATACAGTATAGTTTCGAATCTTATATAAACAATAAAACAGGTTAATGCCTTTCGTTTTTCTTTTCGATCGCGTTATTTATAAATTTTAGAAATACGATCTGATATAATTGTTATGACCTAACGGTCTTGGCTCTTGGAAACGGTCAGAGCCTTGGGAAAGCCAAGCTCCGACCGAGCCAAGAAGTCACGTGACTGGCTAAAGGAGCTCAAGGGCTCTGGTTGGTCAAAAGAACTTGAGCCAGTTGAGCACCAAGAGGGCTTAAAGGGGCTCAGGAGGACTTAACTAAGGAAGTGTCGTTGAGCTATGATGAACACTTTGAGCCAAGATAATGATATATACGCTTATTGTTTCCATAATTTAAATAGCACCATTTTGCAATACAACTTCGTTACCCAAAACACCCTTGGTATTACGAGACGTAATACGTTACTGTATTTAGGGTGAGGGAATGGGTACCCGTGGGTGACCCACGGAGACCCATGGGTCCTAATAGGTACCCATCCACTACCCATCTGATTTGGTGGGTACCCGCGGGTACCTATCGGATTTGCCAAGGACCCATTGAGTACCCATTAGGTCTTGCCAAGGACCTACGAGTACCCAATGGGTAAAAAATTTGCACATAAAGTAATTCGCTTTAATAATTTGAAATAATTTGAAATAACCCGGTAAAAGTAATAATATTAAAGAATTTGCAGTTAAATTGTATAAAACTTTTTGGGTATCATAAAACAAAATAATGCCGATTTTTTTAAACCGAATTTAAATTTTGCTTAAAATTCCATTATTATTATTATTTTGCGTATTGTCCGAATTTTTTCTGTTTTGCGCATTATTTTTTTGCGTATTATTATTTTGCGCGTTATTATTTTACGTATTATTATTTTGCGCGTTTTTTTATTACGTTTAAAATTTTGGTGATAGGTTTTGCGTAACGAAATACCAAGTTTTTTATCGGGAGCCGTATTTTTTATTTACGGTTCTGTTAAACTTTAATAATAACTTAAAATATTTTTAATTAATTATATATCCTTTTATTAAATAATTTGTTCGGTGTAAATGGCGCATAAATTAATTGCTATAAAAAATTAAATTATTTTAAAATTATTTTATAAATTACTTATTTTTAAATAATTCGATTAATATAGTTGTTGACGTTTTTTACATAACGTTTATAGCAAAAATTTAAAATCGTTATTAGTTTTTAAATTATTATAAAATTTCACTTATTAAACGTTAAAAAGGCGTTTTTTTAAGTAATACTTCAATATTTATTTGATATTATCGGATTTTACGCAAAGCGGCGGTTATATATATTAATATTATTTTGAAATTATTTTATTTTCTTAAAGAAAACTTATTATTAAGTAAAATGCGTTATTTTCGCCTTTTAAAAAAAAGCCGGGCCTTTAGGTATTTTTTTCCTAACCGGATGTTTGGGTATTATTTTCCTAGCCGAATGTTATTTTATAAGGTAAGAAATTTTCTTTTTAATGCCAGGTGAGTTTTTTAATTTTAAAATTAACTGGCAAATTATTTCCCCAATACGTATTATTTTGGCTATTATTAAAGCTATTAAATTATTAGCAAATAATTATTTCAAGATTATTTTAATAAAATTGTATTATTATAATTAAATTTGTTATTATAATGGCGTAAAATTATTAATTATAATGGTGGTATAGTAATTAATACATATTCTGCCTATCTTTGACTAAATATAAATATAAGTGATGTTTTCTTAAAAGATAGGGTATATAAATTAACATAAGGTATTAAAAAAAGTTTTTATAATTTATTTAAGTACTTTACTTTAGAAAGTTTTATCCTTTTATTATAATAAAAATAATATATATAATATTATTATTTTACAATTATTTCTTTAATTTTAATTTATATAAATAAATATTTCCTAGAGTAAAAATTTAGGTATTATATAATAAAAATAAATGATAAATAAAAAAATAACTTTATATCAAATTTAATCCGCCTTTAAAAGTAGCGAATATGCTAATTATATTATTTATTGTTTTAATTTAGTAATTACGGGCCTAGTTTGTTATAATTGTGATAATAGATTTAAGTTATTTTTAAAAAAAAATGGCCGGTTTTCGGTAAACATTAAAGTTTGATTTTTCAAAATTTTATTTGCCTATTTTTTAATAATGTTTTTATTTTTAATATTAATTAACTTTCTTTTACGAAATTAATCCTTAATTATAACTTTTTTATGTTAAAATTTATTTATCTTAATAATCCAACTAATATATAAAGATTTCCGGAACACCTAATATTCGTTTTTGTTATTTTCGGTTTTATCTGGATTTTTTAAATCGTTATATAGTATTTTGTAAACTTTATCTGGTAATAAATTATATTAATGCGGCAATTTCCTTAAGTTTGCGATAAACGGAATTTGGAATATTTTCCGTATTTTTTCCTTCCGTTTTTCGAATTGTTTTCGGGTATAAGCGAAGTCGTTATTATTATATATAATATCGTTATTTAAATTAAATATTTTGGTTCGTATATAAAATAATATGATTAAAATTAATTTAAATTATTACGGTAATATTAATTAATAATTAAAATAATATTTTAACCGAATACGATTTTCAATACGTTTTAATACTATGGAGAAATATTAGATATATAATAAATTACGTATAAAATAAGTAAAACCGGGGAATATGTTATTAATCCGTTATTATAATATTAAAACGATTTCATTCGAACGGATATTGTAAGGGGCTGCATACGCAGTAACTAAGGATATGGGCCACAATAGGTCTATTAAGAAATCTAAGGAACAACTAAGAAGATATGTGGGAACAACTAGCTATATATACGAGAGCCACGGGATTAGCGTTACGTTAATCGTTTTACTAGGGCCTTTGGTCCGTGACATAACCCCCTCCTCTAACTTAATCCTCGTTTTTTCCCATTACGCGGCAAATATTTATTCGCAGTACCCTTTGAGGGACTTTGTTCTAAGGCGGCAATATTCGCAAATTCTAATCTGAGGGGTTTTCCGACGATTACGGGGAGATTACGCCGCATACATTATGTCCGTACGTTTTTGGCGTATTACGCATTATTAGCTCTATATTTTTGCGTTATTTTCCCTAAGGCTTTTTTTTGCCAATTTCTTTAACGTTTCGTAAGTATCGAATTTATTTAAGTTTTTTTAAATTTTATCGAACGTTTCCGTAATTATTTTTTATTATTTAAATAATAACAGAACTTTTAAAACCTTATTAATGCCAATATATCGAATATAAATTTTTTCCTTTTAAAATAATTTTTCCGAAAATACCCCGTTCCGTTATATTTTAACTAACGTTTTTTCGTTTATTAATAATATTTATATTAATAATTAACGATTAACGTACCGATTTCCATATTTTCCATAATATTACTTTTTAATTAAAAAATTATTATACGTAAACGTACCGGCATAAAAGCCGTTAAAAATGATATTTCCGAACGGCGAAAAAATTACGCGAACTTTTTCCAAATATTAGGTTACCTTTTATAATCCAATTAATTTTTTGTTTCGATATTAAGGCCCGAAATTAACAAAAAAGCTTTGGCTTTATTCGGTTATTTATTTTTTCCGGCTTAATAAAAAGCATTTTCGAATATAAAAACGTATTTGGACGCCGTTTAAACGTTATATTAACGTAATTTAATTAAGCATTAACCAATTTTTTATTCTTTATTAAATTTTTTAAAAGTAATGGTAATATAATTTAAAAAAATTTAAAAATTCGGTTTTTTAAAGGTTTTTTATATATACGGCAAAAATATCAACTTTTAAAATTAACGGCTAAAAATTCCCCAGATATAAAAATATTACGTACGATTTTCGTTAATCGCTTTTTTATTAACGAATAATTTCCTATTTATTTCGAACCTTTAAACGTTATAATCCTTAGAACCTTATAATTCGCAAACGGTTCGTAAAACCTAACGGCACGGTTTTTCGGTATCCATAGCGAATAAATTAAATAATAATAACGGGTACGTAATATTGGCGTATTTCTTACGGCGACGGACCGTTCGCAAAAAAGGAGATTTCTTAATATGTAAAGGGCTATATACGTAATAACTAAGGATATGGGCCATAACAGATCTATTAAGAAATTTAAAGAATAATTAACAAAATACGTAAAAGTAATTAGTTATATATATAGAAGCTACGGGATTAACGTTACGTTAATCCCTTTATTAGGGCCCTTGACCCGTCACAAATATCTAAATAGTATAATTAAGAAATAATTTTTAAAATATTAATTAAATTATTTATGTTTATATTAAAAATAGTCGTTAATAATATTTTTAATAAATTATTATGAATACGGTATACCGAGCCTTTTTTTTAAAAAAAATTTAAATTTAATAAGAAAATTTCGGTAAAGTTTCCGTAATTCGAAATAAAAATACGTATAATAAATTATATATTTTGTTTATTATATTTTTTCTAATATTATTTATACGTTTACTTAAAGTATTTATACTGTTTGCCCGTAAGGTACATTATTAGATAATTTTAATTAAAAATATTTTTGTTACTTGTTAAAATAATTATGGAATTTGATAACCATATTACTTCATAGTAAATAAATTAAGACAGAAAGATAAAGTAAGAAGCAATTATTAATAGATAATTTATTAATATATTTAAGAATTTTCGAAATTATTAATTTGGTATTTCTTTATAATAATTATAATTATATTAATAATCCGTTAATAAATTTAGAAAATATTAGTTTTTTCCCATTTTTTATTTTTTCTTTATTTTTTCATTTTTTGTCCGGGTAATACTTTTAATAAGCTTTAACGATATGCTTTTCGTATTTATGTAAATACTTAAATATAATTTTGTATACGCCTACCATATGGGAAATATAGGTTTCCCGGGAAAAACCAAAATTATTTGTTATTTAAATAAATATTTAAACATATTAACAAAATAACGAATAAGTTTAATATTATTAAAAAACAATATATAATTCGTTTTTTTAATAATAAATATTTACGTATAAATATTTAAATTATAAGGTATATTTTTATAATACGTAATAAAAAGAAGATAACCGAATTTTAACCGTTATAAACGTTACGGATTATTTAAAGTACGTTTTTGTAATTTAAAATCTTATGTATAATTATATTTTGTTGGATTTATAAAAAGGCTTTTTTTATTAAAGTCAAAATAAATTTAAATAATTATGTTATGATTATTTTAAAAAATAAGTATTAATATAATTATATATTTCTTGGGGGTTAATACGGTTTTTGCCTTATTTCGGCAAGTTTTTGAAATTTTTGTTTTATTCGCCTAAAACTTTTCCAGACTTATTCGGTAATTTTATATTATAAGTTTTAAAAAAGTTATTAAATACTTTTTGTAAAATATATAACATATATACATAATGCCGAATTTTGTTTACCTATTCGAATTTATCGTTTAATTTTCGATAAAACTATTTTTATACAGTTATTAATTTAATATTAAAGTTATTATTCGTAATAAGAACGCGAAATCGGTCGGTTATTTTTAATTTTTTTAACCGATGTAATAATTTGTCGCCATTAAATTTATTTAATTTAATATTATAAAGTTAAATAATAATTAGAAAATAATGTTTTCTTATTTCCGGTTAATTTAATAAATAATAATTTCATGGAACGAACATAACAAATAAAGCATAATTTAAACGTTATAATTAATTAATACATAAAATTTTAAAGGAATATTTTTAAATTTATATTTAATAATTACGTGAATGTATATCCGTATATGTTTTATGTATATTTTTATTATTAATAGTTTAAAGACGTTACCGTAAAATAATATTATAATTTGAAAATGTTTATTTAAGAAACTTTTAATAGGGAAATATTAAAAAATGTAGTAATTAATTAAAAGAATTTAATTAAGATTAAGTATTCTAAGGAATATTAGGTTTTATTTGTAATAAGTAAGGATTATTTTAAAATTATTACCTTTAAAAAAAAGGAAAAAACTTGAAAATAAAAAAAAGTCCAATAAGAATTTATTAATAAAAGGTTACATAATAATTATTTTAGTATTATTTCAAATTATATATATATTATAATTATATTAGAGATTTTGATATTAATAAGTAAGTCCGTTTAATATATGTTTTTGCGGCATATATTATTTCGTAAATATTTCTTTATGAAATTTATTTCTTTTTTTTGGGGGGGAAAAATAGGATATATAAAGTAATATTTATATTGCCGATATTTGATTTTAAGTTGTTTAATTATTCGTTAACAAATTTATATAAACTTTTTTTAATATTCCGAATTACGATTTATTTTATTAAATCTTTCGATAGTTTCGTTTAATAGATTTTCATTATTTTTATTATTAGTATTTTTTCGAAACCATAATTGCCGTTAAAACTAAATTATTTAATCCTTATATTAACGTTTTCGATATTTGTAATATTCTCGGTTAAAAATAGGAAAATCGGCCTTTCGTTATATTTAGGATTATGATCGGCTTAAATAGTTTGGCGTAGTAAAGCCGTTTTTTTGGCTGGGTAGGCTCGGTAGGTTAAGTTATTTTTCGTTCGGTGGTTATTAGTTAAATTATAGATAAGTAGGTTCCGAATTTGGTTTTCGGGTATCTTATTTTTGATTTGAATTTATTTTAATCGGTTTTTAATTTTAACAATTTTTACCGTTACCTTTTAATAAATACTTTTTGTTAAGTATTTTATTATTATTTTGATTATCGATAATAAAGTTTTTTAAATTATTATTTTAATTAAAGTTATTATTTTGTAAAAAAATATTTTGTAACGATTTATTATTATTAAAATTATTATTGCCAAAGCTAAAAGTTTCGAAAATTTGTAATATTATTTCGGCATTATAATAAATTCGATTAAAGCTATAATAAAATATTCTTTTATAATAAATGGATAATTGGCGAAAATAGAAAAAAGGATAATCGAAATTACGTAAATGATTAGCGATATAAAGTTTTAAAGTTAAATATTAATTTTTTCGAATGTCGTTTATTTTTTTTCCTTTTTATTAAATTTTTAAAATAAAATTATATATTTTATATATTTTAATTCCCGTTTAATATCATTAAAATAATATAATTAAAGAATTACCCGTTTTATGTAATACTTTAAATCCTTTACGAACTGACAATACCTAAAGCGAATTTAACCAAAATTCTAATGGTTTAAATTTTAATTTTTCTCCGTTACCTAAATTTACTAAATATATGCCCATTTGACGTATAGTACAAAATAAGCCAGTACTATTAACTGGCTTTGCTCCCAAATCCGTTAAAAAAACGCTAAATAAGCCGATAATCTTTTAACCCAAAGTATTTACGCGTAAGGTTCGGCGTTATAAACGAAAATCTGGTAATAAGTATATAGCCCAGATTATTTCATAATTATTTTATTATTAATATTTTCCAGTAAATGCATTTTGCGAAATCCGAAAGTACCAGACAATTACCCGTTTAAATTTCGAAAAAATATTATTCTAACGTATTGTTCGCAAAATATTTATAAATGTATTATTTCAATTTATGCGGATAAAGGCGTTTACTTTAAAAACATTATATAAAGTTATAAAAAAATTTTGGTTTTTTTGTTTTAAAGCAGTAGTTTTTGCGTTATTTACAGTAAAAGAATAATGCTTTTAATAAAAAAATATTTATATTATTTGGAAAATTTATTTCTATTAAAATATAATTATTTTAAGGCCGTTTATTAAAGTTTTAACAAAATTAAAAATATAATAGGTATTTTATAAATTATTTTAATTCATTGTTTTTTATTTATTTTAAATATTTAGTTAAAAAGGGGTTAAAAAAGTAATTAATATTATTTAACTAGCCAAATCTTATTTTAAATTTTATGGGTATAAAATCTTTTATTAATAAATTCTTAAATTTTATATATTTAATATAAATTTCTATTTATTTAAAATTTTATATGTGTTAAAAAAATTATTTTATTTTCTTTATTTAATTACTTAATTCCTTTTATTTCCAACCTAATTAAATTTTATTATTTTATTTTATTATTATACGTCAATTTTGATTACCGTTCTTTAACATTTGAAAGAATTTTGAAATAATTATATTTAGGATTTTTAATTTTTAATTTCGTAATACCCTTTTTATTTAAACGTTAAAAATCCGATAAAATTTTATTTTAAAATTTGTATATTAAAAAAGCTTAAATGCGAAAAGCTAATATTGCAGCAAAATAAAATAATATCGAAAAGATTTATTATAATTTAAGGTAATATATTAAGCATAAATTAAATAATTAAAAATATTTAAATTTATATATAACTTCTGAAAAATAAACGATATAAAGTATAATTAATAAATAAGAAGTGAATACTTATTAGGACGTATTATTTTATAATTATTTTCATATTTTATTAATTATTAATAATTAAGTAAAATAATAACATTTTAATTAAATTATAACAAAATAAATCGCAACCAAAAATATATTTATAATATTAAATAATAATAATAAAATAGCCGAAATATTTTACTATAGTAATAATACCGTTAACGATATTCGTTATAAATTTATCGTTAATTACCTAGATGATTTAATATTTTAATCACCAGAAAGTTTTGTTATACCTTAAGTTTAAAAATTTTATATAACGATCCGATAAGTAACTTTTTATTTTGATTATTTTTTTAATTATTTTATTAATATTTCCCACGTTTATTACCGGCTTAAAATAACAATATTTTATTAAATATTCGTATAAAAATAATAACGAATTTTTATATATATGTTATATTAAAATTATCGAATTTATTATTAATAAAATTACGGATTTTTTAATATAATTTCGTTACATATTTTTTATTATTTTCGGGAAATAATATCCATATAAATCAAAAGGATTTTAATATTAATATTAAAGCTGAAAATAAAAAAAATATATTTTTGTATTTTCTTCCGTAAATTCCGATTACTTTTTTCATTATTTTAGTTTTTAATTGTTTAACGTAATTTTAATTTATTTATTATTTAATATTTAAAATAATATAATATCGCAAACGATTTATATTTTAAATTAAATTAGTATAAAAATAATTTCCGAATATTTTTAGACATTAAAAATGTTTATTTGCAAAAATATTTCGGCTGTAAGCATAATTTTTGATAATTATTTAAAATATTTTTTACTTATGAAAAAGGCCTTTTATTATATTATTTGGCCTATTCTGGATTTTAGGACATTTCCATTTAAAAAAAAATATTTTTGTTTAATATTATTAAAAAAAATTAAACTTTATAAAAAGTTACTGCAATTTTTGATTTAGGCAAATTCGAAATTGAAAAAAAAGTTTGTTTATTTGGTTGTATTAAAATCTAACATTATAAATAAATATATTAAATAATTATTTAAAAATAATTTTGAAATAATTTAATTAAATTTTCAAACGTATATAGGCGGATATCCGGTTTATTTAAGATTATACGGTATTTTATTATTAAAGGTTACCGGCTTTATAGTTTGGCGTAATAAGGCCAAAGGAAACCACTTTATACGTTATTTCGATATAAAGTTTTACGGCCTTATTCCTAAGGTTTGCCTCTAACGTTCGAACCTTTTTTTTATTATAGGCATATTATGGGAAATTATAAAACAAAGTTTTAATTATATTAAGGGATTTAAATAAAAATGGTTTTAAATATATAGAAATATTAAAAATTAATTAAATCTTAAAGTTAACTTATTAATTAACGGCATAAAAAACGTTTTAACAAATTTATTAAATAAAGTTTTTAAAAAAGGTTTAATATTATTAGTTACGTTTATATTAAAGTTACTTTTGCCGTATTTAATAACGTAAATCTTAAATTTTGCAAAAATAAAAGTTTTCTGCAAAAAAAACCAAAAATAGTTTAAATTAAAGGTAATCATAATATTAACTTATTGGCCGTACCGTAAATAATTTTCCTTTTTTTTCCGTTAAATTAAACTTATAAAAATAATTAATTATATTAGATTTAAATTATTATATATAATAATTATTTTAAATTATTTCCTTATTTTTTTTAATATATCTGGAATTTACGTATTTTGCTAATAGATAGTTGTAGATACTTAATAGGTCCTGCTAAGGACCCATTGGGTACTCGCGGGTAATGCCAAGGACCCATTAGGTACCCGCGGGTAATTCTGACTTACGCCAAGGACCCATGGATCACCCATGGGTCCTTGGCATTACCCGCGGGTACCCGTTGGCCGTGGGTAATTTTCGGTGGGTGGTTCCTCCCTCACCCTAACTGTATCTATTGCTTAGACTTCCACGATACTTGTCAGATATAAGAGACATCAGTTGTGTGTGTATTGATGACTAGTTGCAGGTGCTCTAGAACGCGCACTGCACTTTAAGGTGATCTAGTCCCGGAACATATATGTTCCGATCAGAGGGAATCTTCCGTATATGGGGTGCTAGAGCACCCCCTGCTAGCTGACAATACTCCTGCCAACATAAACCCGTGCGGCTAAGGTTTAATAGTTGGTTAAACCGCATAGCCGTCACAATAATGAAAAAAGCGGTTTGCCAAAAAAAAAAGAAAGAAAGAAAAAAGAGAAAAAGAAAAAGAAGAAAAAAGAAAAGAAAATTTTCGAGATAAAAGATTTTGGAAAGGGGAGATCGTATTACGACTTAACCAAATACGGGTCTCGGAAGCGGTCGCTCTGCGACCGAAACAGGATCTAAGTGGGTTAAGTCACGTAATATGGCTCCGAACGGCTTTCATGGAACCAAGAGGAGCATATTTAGTTAAATTGTATGGTTCCGAACGGTTCCCATAAAGTTAAGGGAAGCATATTTAGTTAAGTAATATGGTTTCGGAGAGCTTCCATGGAATTAAAGGAAGCGCAGGAAAAATATATACGTTCGTTATTTCTATAGTTTAAATAACAGCAGTTTGCAATAACATTTCATTATTTAAAATGCCTTTCATATTACGAAACGTAACTAATTACTGTATTCATTGTTCAAAATTCTACGATATTCCTGCCAACATAAACCCGTGCGACTAAGGTTTAATAATTGGTTAAACCTGGAGCCGTCACACTACAGTAGTAACGCCACAGTAGCAGCGCCGGCGATGTCGCTATCGCCGTTCCCTGTAAAGCACACCGCCTAAATGAGTAATTCATTACTTCCAAATAGGCCTATAATATGGAGGGATTCGTAAACAACAAAGAGAGAACTTCCTTCGGGAAGATAGTAATAATCCCGATATTTTACTGTTCTACAGTAGAACTTATTGAGGCAACGGACATCGAATGCTAACAGGCATGATATACACATCCACTAAGCCCTCCATGCTTATCTGAGTATGTTGGTGGTTGGAGTCTATAACTTTGTAGTTCTTATGCGATCTGCGGAATGTAAGACGGGGAAGGTAGTGACTTGAAAGAGGCGGTACGTAGAAGTTGGGGAATATAAGTGTTTCCAATGCCTTCTTGAATAAGAGCAAAACTTCATCAAATATGACATCCATTTCCAATGTTAACGTTGTGCTGCTGTGTCGATATCACGGGCTCGGAGCGTAAGTCTCTGTTTACTATCCATAACTAGCATGTAGGTGCCTTTACAAACACATCGATCCATTTCCTTACGCCGCATCCAGCTTTCCGCGGATAAAGGACAACGCCTGCTGGCCGTACTTGTTGACGTATTGCTGGTGCGAGTTCGCATCGTTGCCGTTGCAGCAGTACGGGTCGGGGGCGTCGCAGTAGGATTGGATGATGGAGGGGTTAGCGGGCCGGCATTGGAAACCTGGCGGGCGGGCGGCGAACTGCGGTAGTGGTTAAGTTCATCAGTATCTTGCGAGAGTGCTATATGATAGGAAAGACGATGTCGATATCGCGGTCGGGGTTGACTTACCCCGCCGGCCCTACACGTGCCTACGTTATACGGAAGGCCGTTCGCGTTGTGAGGATCGCCCATGAAGATGGCGGCCTTGACCGCGGCCAGGGCGTTACCAGTGATGGTGGCACCAGCGCCGCCACAGAGGGCGTTGTCCATGATCTGGCCGCCCTGAAGAAACAACAGCGTCAGCGTCTCCACCTCACATGTCACACAGTATTATCTGGCGCCTCATCCCATCCTCGGCCGTGGGCGGATTTCGAATTGCATACCTGCGAGTATCCAATAAGCACGATTTTGGTATTGGGGCACCTGTTGTTGAGGTCGGTCACAGCCCTGACCACGGCCGCGGTTCCCTGCTGCGCGGATTGATCATAGGACACACCGCCGCACTGGGGCTGCCCTCCGCAGGCCGGGTACGTGATCGCCTGGGCCTGGCTTCCGGGGTATGCCTGAGTCACCATGTTGACGAGCCCCTGGGACGTGCCGTAGCCCGGCGGTGCCGTGGTCTCGCGGGCGCCGAAGACGAAGACGCCGGGACAGCTCTGCCGTTCCTCCAGAGGCGTGGAGCTGGCGAGGCCAGCGAGAAGCGGGAGAGCAGCGGTGAGCTTCATAGCGATTAATTCGTACGTTAAAGGTGAACTTCGAGCGGAGACAAGGTTACTGGGGCTGCATTTCTAAGAAGTCGAAGACGACCATCGCGCTTCTTATATGCGAATCTGCGAGGGCCGTTCGGATACCTGCCCCAAAAAAGATACGGATGGAATCGCCGGATCGTGGCTAGGTACGGTTAAGCGCAATTTATCCTACACGTCAGTTGTTTTAGTTTCACGGCTAAATACCCTTCCTCCTACCACGTGGGGCATACCAAGTACTTAAAACTAATCCGGGGTGCATGAATACGACCCATAGCTTAGCTTCACGCCTAGCACTGAAAGGGGCGATTCCCAGGCAGAAGATTGATCGGCATAACTCAAATCATCTCCGCGACAGTGACCCATGGTGAAGCCATACGCGGTCTCGCATACTTTCCATTTCTCTATAAAAACTACTGTGCAAGGTTCATGGCGGGTACTTCACTGGTCACACATTGCAACTCCTCCACTTGACCTAATCCAGGTCGAATTCCATCCTATCCAATACTGTCCTCTTTCCAGGTCCTGTTTGGGAGGCCTGTTCGAATATTTAACGGGGTGGGGGTTCTCTGCTGCGGGAAAGCGGTCTGGTTACCCTTTGGGGGCTTGCGGCGCATGTCCATCCAGCCCGGCATGGTAATATGCTCATCGGTGTCGGTCGAACGGATGCTCGCATTTTACCTAGCAGTTATCCCGGAGGAGAGGAGTTTATTCATGAAATTCGCGTCCTCGTCCCAAGACATGCCGGATACATCCTTGGGGCCTGATATGATATGAGAAGAAAACCGGAATGGGTAGGGCCTAAAGTCACCAAGGCATCTCCATCATCAGTGATGAACCATCTAAGGTCCCGCGGTGGACGACCATAGTTATTGTCACAATAAACAGCAAAGTCTCGTCGGCCTGGTAACGGTACAGTTGTGCATGTGAATGTCTCGCAATTAACGTTAACAAATGCCTCAATTAGAATGTACCTGTGTCACACTTACTACGGAGCAGATATACAGCTTTTGAGGGTATATTGACTTGTAGGAAGCTAGGAAGTGGTGATCCTACTTGTTATCGGTAATCCACTAATATAGGGCTTCGGAAAGGAATAACAATTACCCGGAGACCCTAGCTAGGGGTGCCCTTTTCTACACATCCTCTGATCTTTCTGTGGCTATAACAGAAAGATTATCCCATAGGCACCCCCCAGATCTAACGCTTTCGTAAAGCTATATACAATAAACAATATATAAGGCGGCACCCCGATCAATGCCCCAACCCCCCAAAGCGCCGCCAATTCTCATACAAAATCAACAAAAGTGCATATTTATAACTAATTAACAAAAATAGATATTAAGAAACAGACAACTGTGACGGCTATGCGGTTTAACCAACTATTAAACCTTAGTCGTACGGGTTTATATTAGCAGAAATATCGTAAGAACCTAAATAATAAATACAGTAATCGTATTACATTTCGTAATTCCAAAGGTACCTGAAATAACGATATTATATTACAAAGTAAAATTATTTAAATTATGAAAATAATAAACATATATATCTTATTTTCATTTATTGGCTTATTTTTATTTAACCGTATTTAATAAATTTTTATTAAGCAATTACTTAATACTAATTAATCGTGCTTAGCAAATTTTTGCTAAGCACCTCGTTACGTAACTCGAAAGGTGGTCCGTGTTATCCTCGTTAACCGTTTCCTAAGGCCGGAGCCTGTTAGATCGTAATACGATTTCCCTTTTCCCTAAATCTTACCTTCAAAATTTTATTTTTTTGGGTAAATATTATCAGTTTTTTACGATATCGAGTCGCATTGTTAAAAATCGGCATCAGGTTTCCTTTATTATTTATCGGCAAAACCTGCTTCATATTTTCGACGATTTTAACTTTAAAATTATGCCGTATTCCTTATGTTTTTCTAAAGATTAAAAATGCGAAATAATAAAAAATGTTTCCAAATATAAAGCTTACGTTAAACTTAAATATTCTTATAATAAGATTAATATTCTTTTTTCCTCCTTGGAAAATATTTGCGCCGAAAATTAACGCCTAGAACGAAAGGAGGTTTTTGTAAAAGAACGTTTTTTGAAATTATAAAAACGTTATTAACAGGAAATAAATAAAGTTATCGTACGCTTAATTCGTTTTCGGAAACAAAAAGCTTTTTTTCGTTCGAAAAGGATAAAAATGGTATAATAGGAATTATAATCGTTCGAAAAACTAAAAAAGCAAAAACGCCAGAAACAGGCTATCGCCGAGGCTTCCATAGCTGCATTAATTCTTTCTGCTAATCTCGTAAATTAGTTTGGTATCGGTAATACCGATTGGTCCGTTAGGAACACCGATTAGGATACGGTTATTCTTAATAATCCCGTTATTACTAGTAAAAAGTTTTTAACAAACGTTAGGCGTTAATAAGGTTTTTGGCAAATTTCCAAGTATTTTCAAAGTCTGGATATTTTTTCCACTTAATTAGATATTTGATATATCCATCTTATTTTTACATATCGAAGATTTTCTCCAATTTTATACCTATTCGTTTTCTATTTCCATATCGTTTTATACCGTATATACTTTAATTATATCTGCTATTAATTCAAATAAAAAACATAAAAAGTTAAATAAAATTTAACTTTTAATAAAAATTCCAATTAATAATTATTTTCTGCGATTTTTTTTTATAATTTTATATAAACTAATATATTTGAAATCGAGTTTTTTATTAAATCGTTTCGTTCAATTATTTTTTATAATAAAAAAACCATTTTTCCTTTTTCGAAAATTAATCTCTTTAACCTTTTCGAGTTATAATATTGGTTTATTTAATTTCGTACGAATTCCAGTTTTATCTTTATTTGTTAATACAATTATTATAATTATTTTAACGTAAAACTTATTTTAACATTAATTAAATCGTTACCGCAAATTTTTTATTAATTTTTAAAATTAAATCAAAATTTATATTTACAAATATTATTTTAAAGGTTTTATAGTAATTAATATTATAAGCTAAATAAACAATCAGTAATTTTTTAACTTTATTATTTTATTCGTAAGTAATATAATATTATAAGTAAATTTTTAAAGTTTAATTTATTCGTTTTATTACTTTATCCGTTTAAAATTTAAATACGTTAAATAACTTATAATTTCAGCCGATTTATGCTATTAGGCTCTGCCAAAACTCAAATACAAATATCGATCCTTTATTTGAAATAATTTCTATAAGCAATCCGTATATATTAAAAATATATCTAAAAAAATATATGCTAATTATTCGGCATTTATATCGTCATAATATAGTAAGAAATAAGAAGATTTCGTAAATCAGTTAACGATTAAGAAAATGCTGTCGTAATGTATTTCCATAGTTAAATCCTTTAACATAAAAAGTTTAATAATAAACACGAATATAATTAAAGACCATAATCGCTTTATAATTAATAATAATTGTAACTTTCCGTATGGCTTATATCGTTAAACTTTCGTTTTAACGCAAATATCGCATTGCTGTATAATTTTTTATATTATAAATTTTGTTTTAGAAGCGAAATATATATATTAAAGTTTTTTTAAAATTTTATAAGTCCTTAAATATCCATATGATTAATATTCGTATATTTCGCGTATTAAATCCTTTTAATATTCCTTTGGAATTTATATTTTATTAATTTTTTGATTTTCTGGTAAACCGTTATTATATTACTGAATATTTTGATATATATCGAAAGGTACTGCCTAAATTATCGTAATCTGTTATAAAAATAAATATCTTTTTATAATTGTAATAAAAATTATATAATTAATTTTAACTAATTTTTCCTTAAGGTTTAATCGTTTACTTAAAGCATTTACTCTGTTATTTTCCCATTTTCTTTTATAAATGATAACAAAATCGAAATTCGCCAATTTTTCCGCGTAACAAAATTATCGTCCTATAAGTTCTGTGGTCGTAATAAATCGGGTAAGATTTTGATAATCCGTATAAATCTTAACTTGGTATAAACTTCCTTTTAGGAAATACCTAAATTCCCGAAATGCCAGAATAATAGCCATAAATTCCTTATCTGGAATGCCGTAATTAAATTCGGTTCCTTTTAACTTGTACGAAAGAAATATAATAAAATACAATTTATTTCTATTATTTCGTTATCCGATCATTACGTTTAACGCGTAATCCGAAATATCGGTTTTTAGCTTAACGGGGCGATTTAAATCGTACATAATTAATATTAACTTGCTAATAATTATATTTTTAATTTCTTAAAATGTTTTTTCCGTTTTTGGCGTCCATTTAAATATTTTTACTTTTTTAATAAAATTTATTAAAGATATAATTATTTTGTTAAGTTTTAAGTAAATTTCTTATAGTAATTAACAAGTCCAAAAAACCTGTATATTTCCTTAATTATTATTAATATTTGCCATTTTATAATTACCGCGATTTTCTTAAAAACTATTTTAATATATTCTTAAGTAATAATATGTCCTAAATATTTTATTTTTTATATATAAAATTAATTCTTTTTTCCGTTAATAAATTTCTTACGTTTCATAAAATTTAAAAAACCTTATAAATATATTTTGCATATATCTTTTCCATTTTTAAAAAAATGAAAATATCGTCGAGGTAATAAACAACAATAATATCGAAATATTGTTATAATACGTAATTAATTATTTATTAAAAAATTATCAATATGTTCGTAAATTCTATTAATATAATTAAATATTTAAATAATTTATATTTCGTTTTGAAAATTATTTTTTATTCGTATCTTTTTTTAATCCTAATAAAGTTATATCCATTTTTAAAATCGAATACTATAAACCATTTAGTTCCGTAATTAAAGGTAATAACGTTTAATCCTTAATAATAATATCGTTTAATTATCGATAATTAATTATAAATCGTAATTTTCTATTTTTTTAAGTACGAAAAACATAAGGTATTCTGCTAATAATTTCGAAAATCAAATCCATCCTTTTTATAACCAATTTTTCAGATATTCTTTGAAAATACGTAATTCGTTTCCGTTAAGATTATAAATAAAGTAAAACTTTGTCAAAAATCCTTTTTTAAAAATTATTTCGTAACCTTATTTGCTATATTTTAATAATTTCGTATTAAATTCCATTTTAAAAAGGTATTTATATCTATGGTATTATAATAATATATTAAATAAATTTTCTTTATTTTTTAAATTATTATTCTTATTATTTTAAATCGTTATTTAATTATTTTAATTTCGTTTTAATAATAGTAATAATACGTTATATTTCTTTAATATCCGTTTTTTTATATCTTATATTTTTAAGTAATAAAAATTTTATCGTATCTTTATACCTATATTTATTATTATTATTAATTAAATATTAAAATCTAAGTATCTTTTTTTTTATTTATTAAGAAAAAATAAAACAAATTTTACCTGGCTAATTCTGTCGTGAATTAAAATTCCGTACTAACGTATCCATAATAATTTTAAAATTATATCGAAATTAATTATGTAATATAGTTCTTAAAAAAAAATCTCAAAATAATTAATTTTGCCTATAATCTTTCCGTTATCATAAACAAATTCCTAACTTTCGGCATTTGTTATTATATAAGGTTTTAACTTATATTTTCATAATAATTTAAACTTATTAATTAAATTTGGTACAATACAATTCCCGCCCAAAATTCCGTAATCCACTATTACCATATACCAATATGTTCTAATTCGTATATCCAAAATAATAAGGTCGTTAACGTTTTTTATTATGGCGTTTAAAACCTTTTTATGAAATTCTCTTTAATTTCTTCAAGTTTTGTTATTCTGCGGCTTTTTTATAAGTGACCTTTTTTTTAATTTCTATTCGAATTTATCGAGTTTTTTCTGTTTTTCTTTTCGTTTAACATATTAAGTTATTATATCTGTTATTATTACCGGCGTACTATTTCTTTAAATTATATTTATTACTTTTAAATATGCTGTAATATTTCTCCTTATCGAATAAACTATTTTTTTATTTATAATTATATCTTATTATACTTTGTTTTAATTAACGTTTTAAAAATCTCCTATATATTAACGTATTTTTTCCTTAATAACCTTTTTTAAGGATTTATGATAAATATTAATTTAAAATAAAAATCTGTAATAATTCTTTAATAATACTTCTTAACCGTACATTAAATTAACTCCTTTTCCGTTTAATAATTATATTATTTATAATAACCAAACAAGGCTTTTTACGGATATTACTTTTTTTGGGGCCAGGTTTTTATTTCGGTTAATTATTAAATATTTTTTAAAGTTATAAATCGAAAATATTAATATTATTATTTATTATCCTTATTATTTCCGGTACGGTTTAAAACATCGAATTTTTCATAATTTATATGGGTAATATGTTCGTAAATATATTATTTCTATTTTTCGTAATTAGGATATTCTTGTCGTCGACAATATATGGCGTACTTTTTGCCATATCGATTAAAAATTCCGGGATAAATTTGTTTTATCCAGTTTTAATATTTGCATAATTATCCTTATAATACTTTTTATTATGTTCGCAATATTTATTCAGCCAGTTTTTTAATTCTTCGCATTTTTCGTCGGACTTTTTATTATAATAATCCTTATTTAACCTTTTGTTATAAACCTAATGCATATTTGATTTGGATTATATTAATAATTTTACTATCGTTTCCTTAATTATTCCTAAACTATTTTTCCGGTATAGGTATCCAGTTATCTTGTTATAATTTCTTGGGTTTTCTATATTTATAAGCCTTATGTCCTATTTTGCCGTAATTAAAGCATTTAATTTAACTTTAATTTTATTTCTGGATAACGCCGAATTCCATAAATTCTAATGCCGTTTTGTAAAAAATAAATAGTACGTCTTATTTTTTCTCTTAATTAAATTTATTATATTCCGAACGTAAAGCATATTATCCTTTTTTTTCTTATCGTTTTTCAAACTGTCGATTATCAACCTTAATTATTTTTGTAATATACCGATTTAAGATAATTAATTACTTAATTCGAATAATCTTATTTTTCATATTATCCTTTACCTCTTTATGAAATATGTTAATAAAGGCATCGGTCTTATTATTTCTTTATCCGGCCTTAGCCGCAAAACTTTTGAAAATCACGGCATACTTAAACGCAAATTCTTTTTATCGGAATTATAACAGATATTAAACCGTAAATTACTTTTTATCCGGATTGCCGAAATTATTACGTATTTTATCTTCGAAATTGATATAAAATAAAAAGATTTTATTAATAAAATCCTTTTTATTAACCTTTTTTATTTTTAGGAAATTTCTTATAATGGGCTTAAACCAATTAGCCGCATTTCTCGTTACGTATAGTTTTACTGCAAAACCTAATCCGTAAAATTATTAAGGTCTAGGAAACGAAAATAAACTTGTGCCTAAATTAAAAAAGTTTAAGGGTTATTTTTCTTATCGTAAAGTTCCGGTTTTTTAAGCTTTATACGGGCGAAAAAGGTTTAGGTAAGTAGCGTAACTTTAAATTGTCGAACTTTTTTTTCCAGCTTTCGAATTCGAGCTTAAAGCTATTAAATAGGGGCTTTTTAAACGTTGGTCAATATTTTAATAATGTTAAATATTGTTCAGAATCTGACGGTACTATTGAATAAAACCTTGTAACGTATAACGGCTATATAGTTTAACTAATTATTAAACCTTAGTTATACGGATTTATATTAGCAGAAATATCGTAAGAACCTAAGCAATAAATATAGTAATCGTATTACGTCTCGTAATTTTAAAAATATTTTAGGTAATAATATTATATTATAAACAAAAATTATTTAAATTATGGGAATAATAAATATATATATCCTATTCCTATTTATTAGCTTATCTTTACTTAACCGTACTTAATAAATTTTTGTTAAATAATTGCTTAATATTAATTAGTTGTACTTAGCAGATTTTTGCTAAACACCTCGTTACGTGATTTGAAAGGTGGTCCGTGTTATTCTCGTTAACTGTTTCCTGAGGCCGGAGCCTGTCAGGTCGTAACAACAACGAAATAACAATTAAAAACTTATAATAAGAGGATATGTCGAATATTACTAAAAAATATTTAAATTTATAGCTAGAAAAATATGTTTAAAGTTGACAAAATCAAACGTTAAGATTTTTACGTACAAATTGTATGGAAAAATGTTAAGATCAGAGGAGTAAATTTAGTTATAAATAAATACGTAACAAAAATATATAAAAATACAACGTTGTATTTAATATACTTACGTTAGTTTTCTATAATATATTAAAGTATTATTTATAGATACGTATTATTCGTTACGTTATAATTATTTGAACATATAGTATCATTTTTTCCATACAACATATTTTTCATTTTTACTCCACTTTTACGTTTTATATTATATCTTTATATTTAATTAAGATATTAAATATTAGAAAGCCTAATTATGTAGCTTTTTTAAACAAATAATAATGCATTAACCATCTTTTTAATATATTTAAAATCGAGAAAGTTATTAATTTTTTCCGTAGGACATATAAAATGTATAGCAAAACTTAATTTCAAATATATTAAAATATGAAAAAATTATTACATAATTATTACAATTTTCAAACTATGCTTAGTTGGTAAAGGGCTTAAAACTAATAATAGTATTAAACGCCGCTTATTTATCCGATTTCTATTAGAATTTTAAAGTATTATTGAAAATATAACGATTTTGCCGATTTTGTATGAGAAATCGCCGGCGCGTTGAGAGAGTGGAGCGTTGATATAACGGCTAGGCGGTTTAACCAACTATTAAACCTTAGTCGTACGAGTTTATGCTGGCAGAAACATCGTGGGATTCTGAATAATAAATACAGTAACGTATTACGTCTCTTATTACTAAAAATACCAAAGTTATATTGTAAACGATTAATATTAATAAGTATTGCAAGCTGCTGTTATTGAAATTATAGAATTAATACGCGTATATATTTTCCTTATTTTTAGCTTAATTATTTGTAATTACGTAACCGGTCGTGATTACGATTATTTGTGAGAAAAGCGAGGATGCGACGCTAAGCACAAGACCAAAAGATCAACAATTCCAAACCCCAATTGGGGTTTGAACACTCTAATCCACGTTATAAGGACTAGCTGTGCATATCCTCACATAAACTCGAATATAACTATATACTATAATCGTTTTACGATTAGTAATAATTGTAATTTTTTATAAGGTTTATTTTATCGTATTTTATCTTTATTATATAAGTCGTATTATTATCGTATTCTTTAAACCATTATTTTTATTTTAAGAAAAGAATATATACGTTAAAGTTGTTCTAAGGTTTTTAAATCCCTGGATATTTATATAACTAGTATTTATGTATTTTTCGTTCTAGGCTTTCTCGATAATTTTCTAGTATTTGTATTTTGTTTTTTTAATCTTTTAGGAAAATATTATTATATTGCTGGATTTTTTAATGCATATCGAAAGGTACAGCCCGTATTGCCGTAATCAGTTGCGGGCATAAGTATCTTTTTGTAGTAATATCAAATATTATATGGCTAACTTTAATCAATTTCTTTCGAAATTTGATCGCTTGTTTAAAATATCGGCTTTATCGTTTTCTAAGCCCTTTTTGTAAATAATAACGAAGTTAAAATTTGTCAATGTTTCTACGTATTTTAATTATTATTTTGTAAGTTCCTTGGTCGTAATAAAACGGGTAACATTTTGATAATCCGTATATACCTTGATTTGATATAAGTTTTTCTTTAGAAAGTATTTGAATTCTCGAAATGCTATAATAATAGCTTTAAATCTTTTGTTTAGAATGCCGTAATTAAGTTCGGCTCTTTTTAATTTATGTAAAAAAATACAATAGAATATAATTTGCCTTAATTGTTTTGCTGTCCGATTATCATGTTTAACGTATAATCCGAAATATCGGTTTCTAATTTAACGGGACGGGTTGGATCGTATATGATTAATACTGGCTTGCTGGTAATCGTATCCTTAATATTTGAAACGCCTTTTTATTTCGGGCGTTTATTTGAACTTTTTTTTCGTAAAATTCGTTAAGGGTATAATTATTTTGCTAAAATTCCGAATAAACTTTTTATAATAACTGGCGAATCCAAGGAATACCTGTACTTTGTTTTAACTGTGCTTAACGTTTGTTATTTTGTAATTGCAGCAATCTTTTTAGATTTTATCCTAATAGATCCTATGGTAGAAATATATTTTCAATATTGTATTTTTTATACGTAAAACTAATTTTCTCTAAGTGAATAAGTAGCGAAAATATATATCTTGACCACCTTATTGGCTTATTATCAATGAGTTAATAACTTAGTTTATTGGTTTACTACTAGTGAATTAGTAATCCATTACGTAATCTAACCCACTTGAACCTTTTGGCTATTTCTGTTATAACTGTTTTTAAAGGCCGTAACTCGTCAAATTGCAAGAAGAATTATTTACTCATAAATTAATAGTTATTAATATGACGGGCACGATGCGTAGGTTGAACGGAGGCACGGCCCAACAAAGGTTTATATTTAAGGTAAGAAGGAAAGAGGAGAAACAGCTAGCCATTTGCATGGTGGCTATTTCTTATATATATATGGGTAAACTCGGGCTAAGGAGCTCGCTCCGTAAGCCCAAGTTGCGTTATAAACTTTAGCCTATAATATTACCCTTTTTTTCGCCCTTAAGAAATAACGAAATTACTGCGAAACGGCAGCAACTTTATTTATATTTTTTTTCTTTTGTCCTTATTCGTACCTTTACGTTTTTATTAATTCCGTTTTTATTTTTAAATAATTTTTCGAAATTATTAAAAGTAATTATATTTTTAAAGTTATTATATAACTTTTATATTAATTCGGCGTAACCTACCTATTTTACGGATAGTTTCTTTCGGCGACCGCAGTTTATGCGCTTATTTTCGGGTCTTAATATATATTTTATTATATATATTTTTTCCTTTTTTAATAATATCGGTAATAATTAATTATTATTTAAAATTTAACTTAATGCTAAGTTTGTTATTATTAAACATTAGGAAATTTAGGTCAAATTTTGGATATATCCTTAATAACATATTTAATTTTATAAAATTATACCGTATAATTATAATAATTATTATTTAATATATATTTAAAATATGTTTTAAATAATTACGGCATAAACATGTTTTTTAAATTTAATTATATAAGTTTGTTATTTCGAAACGTAACATCTATTTTTTAAAAATATTAATTAATTATTTTCTTTAAATGTATATTAACATTATATAATTTATATAAATCTTGTATTTTGTCGTAAATTTCTAATAATATTAAAAATCTTTTCTGTTTTAAAAATTAATTTATAAATTACGGGTATTTCGTTAATAAACCTTATATCATATCCGTAAATTAAGAAAAAAAGGTTTATCTTTAACGAAAGGTTTTTGTTGTTAAAGGTTAATTGTATTATTAATAGAAATTCGGCTTAGTTACATTATATATAATTTATATAATAACGGAAACATACGGAAGTTTCTTAATTAATTCTTTTTCTTAATTTTGTCGATTTAAAAGTAAAAAAATATATTAAATTATTATTATATATTTATTAAGTTATATAAATAAATTTTAAATTTACTCATTTAAATGTTTTTTATCGGATTTTAATTTTTTAAAAAACCCATAATATTTCTAATAATAAATAATATACTATTAAATGTATGTTTTCGTATTTATATTAAATATTATAAAAGACTGAGGGTTTTTTGGGTTTTAACTATGAATTAATTATAAAATTTATTAAATAATCTGAATAAAATCGGCTTAAAATAAATAAGGGCCGTAATAACCTTTTTTTCGTTTTTTTATACGTAGAATTTGCTATATATATTATTATTACGACAAAAACAGCATATATTTAAAATTTATTTCGGTTAATAATAATTACGGATTAATATTATGAATGTAACTGTTTTTTTAAATAACCGGTAATATAAAAGTTATATATTCATCAAATTAATAATACTCGGAATAAATTTTTAAATAAAAATTTAAATACGTTTTCAAAAATATAAAATGTTTTTAAAATTAAAAATATTCCGTTATAAAAACTTTTATTACGTTTATAACTAAGAGGAAATTACGTAACATTTAGGCCATAACGGCATATATTATATTTAAAAGTTTATTTTTCATAAGTTTTAAATTTTATATTTCTTAAAAAAGATTTTCGAAAAATATTTTTTATTAAAGGATATAACCTGGCGTTTATTATTATTTTATTTTACGTAAATTATAGTTATTAACATTGTTTAAATTTGTATCGATTTATTACATAATTATTTTTCCTTAATTAACCGGGTTACTCGCTTTTTAAATTTAATATTTTTTTTACCGCGAAATATATTTAATAACGTACGAAATATAATATCGGATTAGTTTATTAATTTGCCAAAATACTATTTAAATACGAAAATAAATATAAATAAAAAATTGGTTTATTAAATTTATTTTTTAATAAATTTGTAAATATTTATAAAATATTCAAAGTTCGCATAATTTATTAAGAATATAAAAAGATTAATTAATTCCTAAAACTTCGTTTTTTATTCTGTTAATATTTTAATAATAATTAATAATTTTTCATTATATTTTTCTTAATTATATTTAATTAAAGCTAATCTTTTAAAAAAATACGTAACTAATTATAAACGCTGTAATAAGTCGAATTAAAATTAATATCTTTTAATTACCCAGCCGGAACAATTTACGTTTATTACCATTTCCTTTTCGGGATCCTAATACGTAAAAATAAATACTATAATAAAAGATTTTTTAGGTCGGTCGAAAACCTATTACTTCTTATTTTTCCAATAAACAGATGTCTTTTTTTAATTAGTCGTAAAAAAAACTATTACCTCGTTAAAAGTTTTATAAAAATTTGATAAAAATTAACGAATTTAATAAAAGTTTTAATCTTTTTTACATTAATAAAAACTTTTTATTTCGGAATAACAAATACCTTTTTGGAATTAATTTTCAAATTTATTTTTATTTTAATAATAAATTTTAAATATTTCGTTTCTTAACTTACAAATTTGCATTTATCCGGGTCCAGCTTTAATTCTATTTCCGCCAAACGGCAAAATACCAGCTTAATCTAAATTAAATACTCAATTTAAAAACCGGATAAATAAATTAATATATTATTTATTTATATACAGAATAAAAATTATTAAAATAATCTTTTAACGTAATATTAATATAATGCAAAAAAACAAGCGGTATAGTATTAAAACCGAATAAATATACCAGCTATTCGAAAAACCCGCAACGTATACGGAATATAATTTTTTATTCGTTTTCCTGGCGAATACGTAACCGGTAAAAAACCGTTCAAACGTCGAACTTCGTAAACCACCGGGCCTATAATAAGGTTCGTAACGTTTTTTTATTAACAAAAAAAGGTAATAATTTCGTTGCGTAATTTTATTTAATTTCCTTACAAATATTATTAACATATTTATGGAAAGATTATGGACCTAAATCTAATTTTTATCGAATAAATTTATAAATATTTTACGTAAAATTAATAATTTTTCTTTGAATATCTTTATATAAAAATTTTTATATAATTATTTTTTAACCCAAAATATCTATTTTTAAGTTTATTATTACGTCGTTATTATTACGATAAAATAATAATAATAAATTTTCGTTATTTACAAAAAAGTTTTAAAATTCTTATATTTTTTTTAAAAAAAACGTTCCGTTATATTCTTAAAGATTAATTACGGTTTTATTTTTAAGTCCTTATTAATATTTTTTATAAAAATTACGAATACTGTAAGATAATAGATAGCTGTGAGCTGGGTGAGGTGATCTCCGACCAGTCGTAGCGCAGATTCCAAGAAGTAAGTGTATTAGGTTACTTCCATCTGGCGTTTCCCACTAGCTGCCAGATGGTGGATTTATACTAGTAAGTGGGTCGGTGGCTGATCGGTGGCTGGTCGGCTACAAGCCTTATCCTCATAGGGGCTGTATTCTCACAATAACTATATCCCATTTTTCTTATAACGGCTTTACCGCATTATTATTAGAAAAATTACAACCGTTATTAAGCAGGCTTTTTATATATTTATAACCGCCTTTTTAAGAGGTTTTTAAATTCTTTATCGAATTATTCTTTTTACGTAATATAGGCGCAATAACGTTATCTACAAAACGGATGATATGGTATTTCGCCTTATATATAATATTATTATATTTTATTTAAGGCTTTCCCAAAATAAAAAAAATAACATAAATCTTTAATTATATATCTATAAATTTGTTTTAAACGGCTATTCAAATTTACGTTAATATAAATAATTTTTCGGATTACGGTTATTATGAATTCGATATTTTTCGCTAATTTTAATTGATAAAATATAATAAATATACATTATAACTTTAAACAGCAAATTAACCGTTAATTAAATATAAAATAATAAATATATTTATTATTAATTTAGATGTTTATATACATAATATTATAAATTAAAATATTTAAAATAAAAAATATTATTTAATTTATTATTAACTTTTTGTAATTTTCTTTTATTACGTCCTTGTTTTATTAATAACTTTTAATAAAAGTTATTTTTTTAAACTTTTATTATCTAAATCGTTATTTTCGTTAACAGCATTCCGTAAACTTATTACCATAATTTCCGTCCTAATCGGCCGCAACCGTTTTGCGGATTTATATTTAAGGTATTCCTAATTTAAATAACTTATAATAACGTAACGGAAATATCACTTTTTCCGTTTCCGAACTTTAACTTTATTATTGAAAAATCGTTTCGCATAAAACCAATTATTTAAGCTTTATTTCGAATTACCGCTGGATCGATTTTTTAAACGATTTTATTATTAATTTATAAATTTAAAAATTAACGTAATTAATTACATAACGTGCGTTATAAATATATCTTTTTAAATATTTATTATTTAAGCGGGTTTATTAATTTAAACGACGTATTATTATTAATTAACTATTTTAGTTTTTTATTAAAATACCAAATTATTACTTTTTTTATTTATATAATAATTAAAGAAAACCTTTAAATAATTAAATACCTTTTTTGCATTATGTACCTAATAGTTATAATCGTTATAAAACATATTTTTCGCATTTAACGCATTACGGAATTACATATTAATACTGGCCTTTAAGAAAACCATTTTAATTATTAAAGATTATGTTAAACCTTTATATTTAACTAATTTAAGCTTAAAATGTACTAAATAATTTTAAAATTATTAATTATTATTTTACTTTATACATTATAATTATTTTTTCATATAAAAAGGGAAATAATTAACGTCAAAATCCTTTCATAATTTTCTTATTTGAAACTAATAATTAAATCGTAATTATTTTTCGATAAATATAAATATTATACTACTTAGGCAAATTATTACAAAAAACCGGAAATAAACCAGTTTTCTTTTATTTTTATAAGGAATATAACAAGAAACGAGCAAAACATTTTTTATTTCCCGTTTTATAAAAGCTATTTTTTAAGCTTACGATTCGTTTTTATAAACGCGTTATTAAACGGCAAATTTACTCTAAGTTCTTAACAAAACGGATCTTATTTTATAAAATCTTTTTTTTCTTTTATTCTTGTAAAAAATATCTTTTAATTTTTATCATCAAATTAAGCAAATTATTTATCGTTTTATTACGGTTAAAAACTAATTTAATAAAATCTTATTGTTATATGTTAAATTTTTAAAATATATTTACGAATAATTAATGCTATATATTTTCCTTGATGGCTCTGGATAAGATTAATACCGTAAGTTCGCCTATAATATCGTCGGTTATGTTATTTCGGAACTATTTCGCTATACACCTTTTTTGGTTTATTTTCCGTAACTAGGGTATTTTTAGAAAATATTTCACTTTATTTAATTTCCGAGAAGTTATAATAAATTGTAACCTTAAATATATATAACGGGTACAATACGTAAATTAAATAAAAGTATGGCTTAATAAAAATTTATATTTAAGGTAAAAAGGGAAGGGAAAAAACAGGTAGCTACTAGCAAAGTAACTGCTCCCTATATATATATGGGTAAGTTCGGGCTAAGAAGTTCGCTCTGTAAGCCCGAGCTGCCCCATAGGCTTTAGCCTGTAACAATTAATTTATTTTCAAATTACGGAATATATTATTATTATTAATTATATTATTTCTTATTATATAAAGCTTTTAAAATATTTTACTACATAAATTAAATATTACTAAATTTTAATTAAATAATAACTTATTATAAATTATTAGTTATAATATTATTAATTTTATATATATAATTTATTTTTAAATATTTATAAAATAAGGAAGTAATACAAAAAGATTTTATATTATATTATATATATATAATCTGTAAATTATAAAATTATATAAAGTTTTTATAATTTTAAATAATGGTTCAAATTTTATTATTACAATATAAGTTTTGAATTATGATTTATTTTTATATATAATAAATACTTAAAAAACTTTAAAAAAAATAAAGAAAAATAAAAAGAAATCTTAGTTAATTAGTTACTTTAGTAAATTACTTGAACAAAACTAAGTAAAAAGAAATTAATAACTAATTCAAAAAATTAATTTAGTTAAGTTACTAAATTACAGTAATTTACTAATATTAAAAGCTAAAAACTAATTTCACAGCCCTGCTTACATGCCCAGCCTGGATTCGGCCAATCACAACAACGCGAAGGTCTATCCGTTCGGAAGACGGACCGGCCCGCTGAGCGGGAATCCCGTAAAGTGGTGCATGTATCAATGCACACCCCCTCGCTCTGCACCTACGCCACCACAGGCAGGGTCACCACAGGCAGGGTCACCACAGGCAGGGTCACCCCTGGCAGGGCGATTGGTCTTGGTAAAGTCCCGAGCGATGCCCTTAACTTTTGCATAAAGTCTCAACGGCCCCCCTGAGACTGGCGGCGTCCTGCTTGCTGCCAAAGCCCACAGGAACCCTCATCAATTCTCAGTCTCCTCATCACTTGCGGTTCTCGAGATACTCCAAAGACTAACCCTGATCTTACGATCACTCCACGGCAACCCCTAGCTTCAAGACTTGGAGTGACGGTGCGTCTACTAGATATTGTGTGGCAGCTAGCTTCCCATTTGGCGGTAATGTCATTACTGGGACGGCAGCTGCAGGTGTTAGCAATCCTCTTTTGCTTCCTGTCCTATCTCCCGCCCACCTGCGTTACAGGGAAATAAGCTTCCGCTAAGACGCATCGCGACCAAGCCATGCGGCTCGCGTGCTTAGTTTCCGGAAGGCCCTTATCCCGTCTAACGGTGCAGCTTAGTCACAGCGATTCATCCATCAACGGAGCCATATTCAGCATCTCATTGGCAGAATTTTCATTTATTACGTCAATCCCCAACCAACGTGCAGAACGGGGGACCATTGACCTTCCAATTCTCCTCTGCTTGCCTCTCATGGCTGGCAAACCCCATCTCAACAACAACGCCAGCAGACCTTCAGGACATCGGGCAAATGCAGCCGTTAGCGCAGGATACGGGCTCTCAGTCTCAGAGCGTTCCCGCTCCGTTGTTATGAAACGCTCAAAGATATACACCATGCGGAACGAATGAGTATCCGAAGTACTACCTGCTCCGCATTTATCTTCCTATCTGCGCTGCCGCCATCATCGGCACCTGTTACCTGTCAGAAAGGCCCTTGCTCCAGACCGCCTACGGCTCTGCGTACCGCCGGCTCAGCGTCGCGGACCAGACTTTTGCGTCTTCGCCGAACTAATACGCGAGGTACTCCTCGCTGGCCCGGACGGCTTCAAAATTCTCTTGAGAGTAGGCGATAAAGTCAACACCGGCGACGCGTTGCTCGTGGGTATCAGCTATACTGCCCATATTACACCCGGGAGCCATGGTACCACGCCAGTCAAGCGACCTACGCCTACATCCTCCATCACGTCGTCTTGCTCGTCGTGGCCCAGCTCGGCACGGCGCTTTTTGCACACCCGAGACGAGCCCGGAGGCCACCATCGAGTTCTATATGTGCCTGGTCTGGGGCGCTTTCGACATGGTGTCCGAGCTGCCGGTGCACCTGGGCATGATACTCTATCGGACTTTACCCGGCAGCCGTCGCGGACCGGTCCCTGGATATTTGTTATTCTGTATAGTGTGGTGCCTGTACTGCATGGCGGCTGAAATTGGCGTCAGTGCATACCTGGTCAAGAGCTCGTGGAGCCGGCGGGAATCGAGATTTCAAATCGCGATGCCCATCATCCTGCCGATCTGGTATCCTGCGCAGCGCATCGCGGCGTGGCAGATATTCGGCCTTGCAACGGCGGAAAGGAACAGGAACTGGAAATAGAAGGGACTTTATAGGCATCTTAAACGCAGAGAGGGGGCTACATATGGCTGGGAACACGTCGAGAACAAAGTACTAATGATGTGACAGTTAAGCTGATCGGTAGATAAGGTAACATAAAGTGTGGGAAGTGATAATTATCTGATTAAAATTTTACCTCAGCTAGCTCAGGCCTCACTGGCTCGTTTTCCCACTTTCTTCAAAGTCACTCAAGTACCGCTCCATAACACTAAATATTAACCAATCAAATCCCAAATCCCCGTAACGAACTAACGAGGCCTAAGTTATAATTATGCGAAAAAAGGTTTTGTTTTATAAATTTATTTTTTTAAAAAAACAAAAATCGGATAAATTTAATAATAATATATTTTTATAATTATATATATATATATATATTATTACTTTAATTATGGTATATTATTAATATTACAATAATCCTAATTAAAACTTATTTATTATTTTTAAATTTTAACGTATTTAATAATTATAACTTAATTTTATCATATTTGTTTTAAAATATAATGAATTCGAATTTTCATAATTTTAGTACGTAAGCCCAGAAAAATAAAATATATATATACGTATTTTAATATTTTGGCCGAAATAACAGACGAATATAAAATTCGAAAATTTTATTTATAATTAAAATTTATATAATAATAATTAAATATTTAATTAATATATGAAAAAATAATTACATAATAAATTAATAATATACGAAAATTAACAAAATTCTATAACTTTTATTAATTAAAACTTTATTATTTACAAATATTATAGTATATTATATAGGAAACTTATAACTTTCGTAAAAAGGCGTGGATTTTGTTATCCGCTAAAAAAAATTATTATTCGGAATTAACTTAATTTGTGCCATTTTGGATAAAAATTAACGTTTTGTAAAAACCCTTATTTTTAATTAATTTAAGCTTTTAAATTAAGTATTTAAATTTTAAAAAATAACAATTATATAATAAAAAACGGAAAATGAAACGGTTTCGTAATAATAACGATTCGGATATTTTAATATATTTTTTATTTATTTTAATTATTATGGTTAAGATAATTTCCAATATTAACGGCAGTTGCCTGCTTTCTTTACTGAGCAGATTTCTATTATTCTTAGGTATTTCGGAATTATAAAACTTAATAATTTCTTTTATAACCTTCGATAAATATCCCCGGTTTACTATAGTCTTAATTAGATAATTATAAATATCTATAGTGTTCACCTTCTTATTAATATAGATAATAATTTTGATAATAAAACGTAAGTTATTAAACTAAATTAAAAAGATATTATTTAATGGCCTAAATACATTAATTATTAAAAAGTTTAAATATCTTTAATTCGAATATTGACTTTTAGATGCAAGGAAAATAATAATAACGATTTCGGAATAATTAATATTAAAATATCGAATTTCCGCCTTATAATTATATTTAGTTAAACGGCCGATTTAATAAAAGTTGCTATATTTCGTAATTTTTTAATAATATTATGAGTAATTATAAAATATATAAATTAATATATATAAGCAAAAAATTAAAATACAAATTACGGATATTAATATATTTAGGCGGGAAGTTATTTTATTCCGATAATAAATATATTTCGTTAATAATAATTAAATTATATCGTTTTTCGAAAAGAAAATTTAATATAATAATTTATAATTAATTGTTCGATATGTATTCAGAATTAAAAATAATATGGTTATACCGTTCGGTAATTATGCTGTCGAATATATTTAGGTTAAATATTTTCGTATTTACGGATATTTAAATAAAAGTAAAATATAAAATTATTAATATAAAAATTTGTTATGTTTTCGTTAATTTAGTAAATAATATAATTTAGATAATAATTGAATCGGTTATTAAAAAAATAAATAATTAAGAATTTCTCGAAACTTATTTTAATATCGAAAAAAATATTAAACTTTTCGAAAACCAAATTATATATTATATTATATTTTTTTTCGGAAAATACGACCTTATTTATTAAATATAATGCCTAATATAAAGCGAATAAACCGACGGCATAAAGTTTCTATAAGGTTATTAACCGTATACATAACGTTAATATATAGGTTAATTATGTTTATATCGGCAAAAAACCGGTAAAAATATCGGATAAAAATAAACGTTTCGTTTTAAAAGATTAAGTACTTAAAGATTGAAAATATTTACTTTAAATTTTTAAATATATTATCCGTATTTAGCTAATTAGGAAAAAGATATGTTTCGGAGTTTATTACGGGCGATTTTAAGCCCTATATATTATTATTTTGGCTTATAAGATTATGTTATTATTATGTTGACTTAAGGAAGGTACGAAATCATAATATTCGAAAAACGGAATTTTTAATTATTTATTTGAATTTGTAATAATACCTTAATTTTGATTAAAATTAAAATTATACTAACAAATAAAGACTTTAATTTTATATTAACTTTTTGTAATTACAAAGAAAAGTAACGTTAATTTTAAATCATATTTAAAGAATTTATTTTGATAATTTCTAAAAATTTGTATTAAAGTACGAAAAACGGAACGAAAAAATTACAACTTGTTATTAGGTTTTATTTTAATGGTTTTTTTGTTTTTATGAAAATAATTTTTAAAGTGGTTTAATTAATATATTGGGCCCCTGACAAATATTTCTTAATTAAAGCTATAGCTATAGCTACGGCTACTGCGCCGCAGGCGCAGCTACAACCTCCAAAATGGGGTCCTGATTACGATGAGGCAATTAAAATTGAGCTCTAGGGAGCGGTGGCTAGAAAGCTCTCTATATACTGTGGGCGCGCCGGAATAAGGTTCTTCCGGAATGCTAGGAGCTTAATAACTAATATAAATACCCCTTATTTTACGATATACCCCCCAGATAAAAACGAGGTACTCTCTTAAACTTATTTGTCGTAATTTTCATAATTTCTAAATAATCGTAATAATAAAAGAAATAACGTAATTAATTAATTTCAGTAATAAACAAATAAGCCGTATATATATTAAGTATGTAAGAGAAAATTATTATTATACTTTTTTTCCTTTATTATCGCGATAATAATAAGTATCATAATAATAAGTTTACGTTTTGCGTTTTATATATTTATTTTTCTGTTAATTTTGCATTTTAAACGTTTTTCTTTTTTTTCGGTTTCCATAATAATTTTATAAATACCCTAAATTAGGGAAAAATAATCGTGATATTAACGTTTAATGCAAAATTATTATTATTATTATTATTATTATTAAGTATTTTTTATTCCTTACATATACGTTATATACGTTATAAATTATCAAATATATTAATTATTAATTATAATTATTCTTATTATTATTAATATAAATTTGTTTTATTTTTCGTATTTTTACGTAAATTTATTTATAATAATTATAATAAAATATTTTGTTATACTTTTACCGCATAATTCGCGGCCGCTGCCCGTATTTGCAAAACGCGCCGTCCGCGTATCGGCGCCGCCGTTACAATAGCCGACGCCGACGCCGCCGTAACAGTTATATTCGTACTTACTTCCGCGCCCGCGCTTACGCCTATTACGCCCGTACCCGTTCTTACCGTACTTATCCCTTTTACGCCGCCCGTTTCGCCCGTACCTGTCATATTAATAGCCAATCGCCAACGTATACGTCCGGCGTGTAACGCGTGCCGCGCCGAACTTTATTTGGGATATTTACATTCCGCGTTTAGGGACAAAAACATTGGCAAATATTTCGACGTTACCGTAAATAATCGCTACTAGCGTTATATCTCGAGGCATACTTATATTTCGATATACGTACTTTTTTGATCTCCGGGCTTTTTTTTCTTTATTAATTGCTAATCAACCTTATTTTCGCTTAATTATTTGCCGTACACCTAATAACGGTTTTCGTATTTATTATTAATTCCGTTATAAATTCTTTTTTATTTACTCTACTTTCTCTTATTCGTATTTTTTAAAGAAAATGCTAATTATATAGTAAAAATTCCACCGTTTATGTACGACCGTACGCACCTTTTTCAAAAAAAAACAAAAATAATTATAAAAGCAGAAAAACCAATAGCCGGTACCTATACTTACGGGCGCGGTTACCGTACGTACGCGCATATTTACCTTAGTTAGAAAAATCGTAAACCTGCTATTAAATTAATAATAATAATAATATTATTATTATTTTCAAAAAAGCCTCGTCCGGAAAATCTGAGGCCTAATAAGATTATATATTTTATTATTTTTATTATTACGATTTTCCAATAATATCTGCCGTAAATCTTTCAAATTAAAAATAACTTAAAATATTTAAATTATTACTCCAAATACATTTTTATTAATTTATTAATACATATTTAATTTATAAGTAAATAGGTTATATTAAATAAATTTTTGTTTTATTTTCAACATATTTATATATTTTAAATATTAACGTAACATAACTTAACAATAATTCTTTTTATTTTTCTTAATTATAAACTTAATCATTTATTAATTATCGAAAACAATATTTCTAATTTCGCCTAGCTTTAACGTAAAATTACGAAATAAATGCTTAAAAACTACCGTCTTTTTAGCTATACACTTTAACGCAAATAATTTAATTTTAATCGTAAAAACTATTACCGTTCTTTAACGAACAATTTTAAATAGAACCCGTCCTTTAAAAAATCTTATAATATAACTTTAGGAAAATCGCCGTATTTCGGGACTATTAATAAATAATACGTTTTTAACAATTATAAGAATTTAAGCTTCTTTATTTACACCTTCAAATACGATCCTTAAAAAACATATATAATAAAAGTAACGGATTACCTTATTAATTATTACAATATATTTAATTAACGGATTAATCAAAAACTTTAATAATAAAGATATGGCGAAAATTACGTTTAGGGGAATTATTATTACTGTACATAAAATAAAACTAACGAATTCCTAATAACTTTTTATTTACTTTTTCGGAAATTATTCCGGCATTAAAAATACGTTTTTTATCCTTAAGGGAATTAAAGAAATATAAACGTTATTTGTTAACCCAAAACGAATAATAATTTTTTCGATATATAAATTATACGCCAAAATAACCTTCCTTTTTAATTTATCGCGGATTACCCGAATACTTAAAAACCAGCTTATTTTTCTTTAATCCTTAAGATCGTACAATTCTTTTAATTTTAAAACTATTTTATCGGTTTTATTTTAATAATTTCGATAATGAAAAAACAATAAATCGTCTATAAAAAATATAATAATAAACGTACGTTATTTGCTATAAAACATGCATAACTTTGTTAAAGATAATATAAGTCTTAATATTTATAACGTAATAAAAAGTTCGCGGTATTATAACAAAGGTAAATCTTTTAATCCGTATAAAGCTTACTTAAATTTTGCATATATTCCGCTTTTTTCAAAGCCGTTTAAAAAAATACAAATTACTAAGGCCTGCCTTATAAGCAAAACGTTTAAAAAAAACTTATATTACGTCAAATTAATGAACTTCAAGGTTAAATTCAGCTATTATAGCTATAGCGGTTCGAAAGACTTTAACTGCAAGCATAACAACATATATGCTAATAATTGAATCGGTTTCTTGAAAATTACCGCGTACGTAAATACGTAATTTGTAACGTTCCAATTATTTATCTTTATCGAATTTATATATAAATACCTACTTTAAAGAGATTAACTTAAACTTAGCTTACGTAATCGGAATTTCTTTCCATATTTTACATTTTTTAATCATCTTAATTTCTTTTTAACGTGCTTTTTAAAGAAATATTTTAAAAGATATTTATCGAAAAGTTTCTAAATTTGAGCAGTTTAATTTCTAGTTAATCTCTATAGATCCTGGATTTGCTTAATATAACGCTAAAACGTTTTGCATTTTTTTACAATACTATTATTATAATTATTATACGGAAAATGTATAGTTCTTTATGCCCTTATTTTATTATATATTGCAGTAACCAAAACATATAAATAATCTTTTTCTAATTTAGATTTAGGGCTAAATATATTACGTTACTTCTGTAAATTACGGTAACGTTCAATGTATAAACGTTACCGCTTTCGAGATCGTCAGAATTTTCCCGTTTTCGTAACCTTTTACTTTTACGAATAAGTATTTACAGCTTTTTTGCCTTATTTTCGTTTGCTTTAGGAGTTCGGCGCGCAAACTTTTATTAATTATCGGACGATTCCTTATTTTTAGGGATCCTAAGGTTATCTCTAAATATTAATGAATTATTCAAATTACCTATAAATTTAGTTAAATATATTTCCTGAAAAGTTTTATCAGTATTTTTTTGCTTATTGCAATTAATTTACGGATATTTCGACAAATCGATTTTTTCAGTTAATTACTAAGCTGCGCTCCCTTAAACGTTTCTCTAGGATTCGCTTTTCGGATTAGGAATATTTTTAGGGGTTAAAAATTTACGATCAAATTCAGCCTTGCTTATAAACTCTTTTACCTTCGAATTTTAACCCCTTAATTAATTACTTATTAAATCTCTTTATTCAGAATTAGGATTATTTACAGTCTTTAAAGCGTTATGATCGTGATATAAGTTATTTTACGTATTAAGTATTTCGAAAATTATATTTTTAAACAAATATTTAAAAATATATAGCTTATTTGCGAATTTCCAGCTTATAGCTAGGACAAACGTTTTTTTTTCTGGCTGATAAAAATCTACTTATTAAATATACTATTATACATAATAATAACTTTTCGAAATTTCGGTACTTATATTCGATAAATATTAAAAACTCGGTACTTTACCAAATAACCGATATAAGCTTTTAGCTATACTTTAAATACTGATTTTTTTCCGCTTTTTGTTCTTTTTTTAACGGATACGCTTGTATGCTATATACGTAAATCCCAGACCAATTTGGCTTAAAATTTACAGTAATCGTATTAATAATAACAAAATCATATTAACAAAAATATTATTTAAACTCATAAACAAATACCTTATTCGAGATAAGCAAATTATGCTCGTAATTCGGGCTCATATTATATAATTGCGTTACCGCTTTTATTATTTTAGGCTAAAGGTTTTTTTAAAAAAAATACATTCCTAATATCATTTTGAAAACATTATTACTCTATTCGTTCGTTCGTTCCTATAGATTTTTTAATATAAGGGAAGAATATTTCCAGTTTAATATCTTTTTCAGTATATCACTTTTAATATTTCGTAAATCCGTTTATTACTATCGTCTTAATATCGTTATCTTATTTCATTTTACAAATAAAAAACCTATAATATTTACGTACTTAATGCTCGAAATCTCCAATAATCCGGAATGCTTTTTTTTTAAAAAAAAACGGTCGATTATAAAAAAGGCGAAAAACTTCTTATTATATTCGTTTTCATTATTAGGAGCTATTAAAAGCTATTATAAGCTATAAAATAATCAAAATAATTTTATACAATACGCCAAAAGGGTTTAGGAATTTGGCTTAATAGCTTACGTTTCGAAATTATCTAAAAAACGTACGTACGAACATAATCTTCATATTTTAAGCGCAAGATGCCGCCAATAATAAAGTTCTTAACGTTTTTAACGAATAATTTTAATACTACAAGTTTTAAATGCTTAAACCTAAGGTATTAAAGGTTTTTTGTTCCTATACGAAAACGTAAATTATTCCGGGATCGTTTTTACGCTTTTATATTTTTTTTACTAATTATTAAAAATATCAAAATACCTACGGAACTTTGCGAAATCACAAATAAAATATTCGAATAACAAAATAAGGCTTATATTTAAAAAAAAAGTTAAATTATAAATACTAATAAACTTTACAAAAATAATAATATTATTAATTTTACTTTCTTTAAAAAAAACAATCCATGCCGTAATACCAAATCCTGGTCTTATATAGCAAAACTTTTAAAGCAATATTAACCTAAAAACTTTTTATTACTATTGTAGCTTTAAAAATAAAATTATATTTTAGTTTTCTATTATTTTCGAATAACGATTTCTTAATTATTCATTATTTAATATCGGTAATCGGAAAAGATTATTTTTTATTTTTAATATTTATTTCGTAATATTAAGTACGAAAATACTAAAGACGAACAAATTTCGGCTATTTACTAATTACTTTTCTCCATAATTATTAATTAAGATAAATAATATTAAAATATTTTTGCCGAAATTAATAATAATATAAATCCTTATTAATTTAGGTTTAAAAATAACGAAAATCTGGAAATCTAATAGCGTTATAATAATATTGCCGAACTAAATGTTATTATTAAACGATAATCCTCCTAATTATTTAAAAGTTCTTTTCTATTTAAAGAACTTAAAAAATTTGAAACGGAAATTTCTTTACTGGCTTAATTTGAAAAAACGGTTTCGGATTTTCTTTCATTTTATAAAATTGATTTAACCGATTTTATAAATAATTACTCCCGTAATTATGTACCGGAATATATGGCATTTGCCGGGTTCCCATAAATATTTAATATTTAATATAATAAGATATAGGTATTTTTAACCTTTTTTATTAAATATCTTAAACGGAGAAAAAGCGGGATTAGATAATAACGTTACGTTTATTTCAAAAAGTAATTTACCGCTTAAAATTGCGAAAACCTTAAGGGCTTTAATTTCAGCTCTTAATTTATCTTTATAATATAAGGCCGAAAATTAATTACTAAATATCTTAAAAATCTTAGTAAATCTTGTAAAAAAAATTTCCTTAATTAATTCGATAAATATACATTATACTTAACTAAAAGCGAAACGTTTTAATAAGGCGTTTAAGAAATTCTTTATTATAAAGGTATTATTAATTCCTTAAAAATTAAACGCCTTAGCTTAAATATAGGCGGAAAACCAGGCCCGGTGTTATTAATTAGGTTTTATAGAACTTATTTTAATAAGCCGCAAGATTTTACGGTATTTCTTACGTACTATAATAATAATATTTAATTCCAAAAAGGCGAATTAATCTCTTAATTCCTTAAGCAAATCTTAAATCGTAATTTTTTTCGGATTATTAAGGTAATTTAGGCGTTTTTACGAATTTTAATTTCCAATATTACGTTAATTTAAATTTAAATATTAATATATTTTACTTCGATCCTAAAAACTTTTCTAATTTATTTTTAATATTTTATAATAACGTGATTAAAATTAATTATATTTTAATTTTTGAAAACTTATTAAATAATATTACCCTGTTCGAGGATTTCCCATTTGGCGAAATCTGCCTGGTATTTGGCTCTAATTCGGACATTAATATCGGCAATATATTATTCGATCGATAAAATCGTTCGGATACTTTTAAAAAGATTAACGTCGGAAGCGTCTAAATTAATAAGGTACTAAACGCCGCGCGAAAAAATATTATAATGTAAAACAAAATATTAATTAAAATAATTAACACAATCATTAAGAATTATATCTTTATACATGGATTTATTTAATATATTAATAAAAATAAGGTTATATATTAATTAAAAAAATTATAATTAACCGTAATTATCTTACGCAGTTAAAATATCGGGCTAATAATTATAATAATTAAGCTGATCGGTTAATAAGGTAATATAAAGTGTGGGAAGTGATAATTGTCTGATTAGAATTGAGCTTTAGGAAGCGGTGACTAGAAAGCTCTCTATATACTGTGGGCGCGCCGGAATAAGGTTCTTCCGGGGTGCTGGGAGCTTGATGACTAACATAGATAGCCCTTATTCCACGACAAATGAACTAACGGAGAACTTACGACAAACCTGTCAATCTGCGGGATAGGGGGAATATGATGCAGCCAGTAGTTCAGCGACGGCTGGATAGATGAATAACATTAGTATGCAATAAAGCAATACCAAGGTACTTACTAAAAGTAGATCCTAATTAGGTACCTATGTGTCTCGACAAAGAGAATAACTGCCAACAATACTGTACTTATCCGACCGACCACGTTAGCCGTCTTTAACGACCGAAATAGAGAATGCCGAGGCCCAACCATCTATTTGATACGTTAGATCACAGTCTTACTCCGAACACCACCCCACACAGGTCCTCTGACACTCCCGTTTTCTCACTCCTGCCGTCACCACGTTTCATTAGCATTACGGTCCTGCCTGATTTTCTATCTCGGCAGCTGGATTGCCCACTGCAACCAATCACCCCCTAAGATTCTTGACCCTATAGACAATAAGCAGGTGTGGATCTTCTCCGCCCTCCCCCCCTCCGCCCTCCCCCCCGCGCCCCCAAGAAATCAACTTAACGAACGGCGGGAATTCGAGTTGCACACGGGCCGGCGGGGGGCGGCTACTGGTCTCGCCCCTTCACAGGAGGATAGCGCGGGTCATAACGCGTACAACTACGCCATCGAAACGATGTCGGAAGTCGACGTGGAGATGTCGAGCTCGGTATTGGCGTCGCATAACAACCTGGATCGACGCACCCCGCGCTTCAGCTGGAGTCTGGCTTACGAGGAGACCTTCTTCAGGTCGCTGTGCGAGTCGATGCAGCTGGGATATAAGGAGAACCATAGTTTCAAGGCCACCGCGTGGGAAAGAGCAGCTATCGCCCTGCGCGACAAGCACGGGGCATATCCGGAGAAGAGCCACCTGATCAACAAGGCCGACAACGCGCGCAAGAAGTTTCGCATGTGGCGAGGCTTGAGGGAGGATCCGGATTTTCTGTACAATCCGACGACCAAGACTGTAACTGCATCCGAGGAGGCGTGGCTGAAGCATTTCGAGGTGAGTCCGCGCGACTCCTACGCGACAGTGGCCCGCGGGTAGACAAGAGGCGCGTGCATGGGACGGCATGGCATAATGAGACTCGAGATGTAGCGTTAGCTGACGACTGGCGGAAAACCTGTAGAAGGAACCGCTTTCGAAAGCGCTGAGGGGCCGCCCCTTCGAACACGAGCAGTACTTGGAGCTCTTGTTCCCCGACGTCATAGGATCCGGCGGCGCGCCGAAAAGGATCATGAAGCCGAGACGGAGAAATCCAGATGCGACTCCCAGTGGAAGACAAAACATCGGCAACGTCTCCGGCTTAGCTTCGACTCCCAAATCCGCATCACAGCCCTCACAAGCGCCCATCAATCCCTTATTAGACCCGAACACAACCCACCCCTATTCGGGGACGCCATCTCGACAACCGCACGCCGCCACCTTTGACGGCAGTGGCAACAATGCCAGCGGCAGACCGACCTCTAACACGATCCCGCCCCTATCTTCCATAACCCCCGCATCCAACAACAGTGCCCTGACGCCGCCCGACGAGCGCCCACCGCAAGCCTCTTTGACGGCACGGAAACGGAATAACCCTGACCCCGCCACTGGCGGACGGGTCGAGAAACGGCGGGGCCGTCCATCCCGCTTTTCTGCCGACTTCTACGAACACCACCAACCCGGCGGCGCCAGCGCGTCTCGACCACAGGTGCAGTCACAGGCAACATCCTCCTACACCTCCAGTTTCATACTCCCACCGCGGCACGCCACCACTGCCGTACGCGGCGCGCCACCTTTATGCCAGAGCAGCATATCCGTCGAAGACGGCCTCCTGTCGCTTGCGGACGCACTCCGGGCGCGCTCTCCGCCGAAGTGGCAGGAGCAGGCCGTCGAGATCCTGTTCAGGGACTTCGAAAACGAGGATATGGATCTGCAGCTGAAGATCGCGGAGAAGGCGCTCACGGACGAGAATAAGGCCATGGTGTTCGTGAAGATGACGCCCGCCCTGCGAATGCACTGGGTCGGTAGGCTGAGAGAGGTGCACCAGCGAAACCTGGGCGGCGGTCTCGGGAGAGTAGGCGAGGAGGCTTCATGACTTTTTAGGTTCATTACCAAGCGGCCCATCCAAGATCATACTGGGGACAAAGGAACACAAGCAAAGGGGTGATATCTGACCTAAGCTCGGTAAGGCACGTCAGTTGGTTTTGCGACGATTCCGCTGAAAAGCGTCCACGGGGGAGCTTTCCTCGCCCGGAGACCGCGACAATTTGTTATGATGAAGTACACGAGGCTGCCTAAGTCTCCGCAGAGCCATTTCAGGGGCAATAAGAAGAATGTGATGTGGCAACTTCTCTTTTGCGGATCCCTGGCGCCGACCCTGACTTACGCCTCGCGCTTAGCCCGCCCTCACTTGCCGATGAGCCGCTTCCTATCGTCATATGGTCCACCGTGACCTAATCATCCCGCCTGGTTTTGAAACCTTGTCTGACGTTGCATCTGGCGCATTGGCTTTAACGGCATATCGCCGAGGTCCAGGTCGCTAGTTCTGGAAGACCTGTCGCATGTTGCCGGGCCTTGGGGTAGTTGGCCGTACTCCTTATGCTCGTGCAGTGTTTCCTCGAGTTGGTAGGGTGGACTAGCCCAGGACAAGGAGAGGACTTTCTGGGGGCGCTTCATTCGGCGTAGCGGCCGGCAGTTGAGTCCCATGATGTAGACGGTTGAGGTGGCTCCGCCGGTTTTGGCTCGATGATCGAGAAAACTAGTCGACATGTGTTTGGACACTGAAACCATTGACGGAGGTCAAGTGTATAGAATTCGAGAAATGGAAAGCTGGATGGACATCGAATGGACGGACACCCAACACGGCAATCGAACGGGTGACATCCCAATGCGGTCACGAAGAACCTATCTGGAGCACAGGCGTCGTAGCTGGGTGGCTGAAAGGAGTGGTATGTATCTTTTCGATGTAACTATTTGCTCCAACAAAACACATGGCAACTTGTGCCCGAGCCATGTGCTCCCACAAGTGAACCAATGAACCAGGTGGATCAACGATGCACCTTATACCAAAACTCTGGTCTACCTTCAAAATCATTGCTAATTATTTATAGTACGTCTTTATGCATCTGTATCGACCCTTACCTTTCCTTCTGTTCGGTCATTAATATTCTCCGGACTGACAGTTTAAAGCACGTCATTCCTTGGTGCATCGCGGCCCCTTCCAGCCAGGACTTGAACAAGATGTTTGCGAGACGAAGGCCGGAGGGCCCGCTAAAGGACTTGCTAAGACAGATGACTATGGCATGTTCACTTTGCGTCAACAAAGGAAAACGCCGAGTGTCATTCACGCTGCCTATGGGATAGCAGATAAGGACTTTTGTCGGTGGCTAGAAACGCCAAAATACCCTGTACGCCCAGTTCGAGATTATCTACTTTAAATATCCCACTGTTTACACCAGTGCATCATCAGCTCGGGTGTTATAGCCCTCGTAGCCTTCATTGTTGGACTACACTCCTTGGTCCGCGTCATTTCAAAAACGACCGACCCGTGGCCGGCCTCGTGGGCGCTCGCCATTCCGCGGTAGAAGTCTGGAAGCTTAACCGCTGGGTTCTTCTCCAGAGACTGCGTATCATCAGCCTGGCTCTTCCCGAGGAGATCGCCCCACTCGCTAAAGCTGACCAGCTTCGAGATGCGTTCGTCCCCATAGAACCGCTGCACCGCGAGTGCAAGCTCTCCCCACGCGGTCTCCGAGGGGTTGACGCCGTGGTAATACCCGGTGATCCGCTCCGCGGTGAGTTTCTGTGTGACCCCGAGGGCCTCGAGGACCAGGCACGCGATGCGCTCCGAGGGCGTCCAGCCAACTCTCTCTATGACAGCGAGATGGCTCGGCAGGGCTCCCAGGTGGACACTGCTGGCGACGATCGAGGGCAGCCACTCCTGGCGGTTCCACGCGCCCGCCTCGCCCTGGGGGCCGGCAACTTGACCGACTCTGATGCTGACGGCCGGAAAGTCACCGACACGGGCGGCGTCCTCAGGGACCAGGCTGCCGATCATCTTACTGCGACCGTATCCGTTACCCGGGAGGCTGACGTCTTCGAGTCGCTGCTCGAGGACAAGTCCCCTACCGCGGGCGTTCCACCAATCGATGGTGCCGATGGAAGAAACAAACGCGACCGCGACGCGCTTTGACGCGCGCGTGGCAAAGTCGGCTACCCTGCGGACGCTTCGCAGGTGCGGCTCGAACGACTCGATTGGAATACTGGATTTGACGGACCACGCGTTGTGGATCAGCCGGTCCGCCTGCCTCAGTAGCCGCTCGAAGACGTCGACGGGTAGGCCAAAGTCAGAGCGCGACATGTCGGCGTGGTAGAGTTCCGTCTTCTCGCTGTAATTGCTCGCAAGACCGCGTTCTCTCATCGCCTTGGCCTGCCGCCTCGCCCCGCCATCATCCGCCCTGTTGAGACAAATGACCTTCTTGACCGACGGGTTTCTCACCAGCAGATCAAGCATATACGAGCCCAGCATGCCGGTGGAGCCGGTCAGGATGACGGTCTGGCCTTCCGTTTGCCGGCCGGGGCAAGTCGCTCGTGTACTTTCGCCATAGAGCATCCATGGCTTGAAGCTCGTGTTCTTCCTTGGCCCCCGGGGCTGCTTCCCCCTCGCCCCGCACGACCGAGAGGATATACTGCGCGAGCCGTCGGGGAGTCGGGTTGCTGTATATGACGCGGGTGGACATTGCCGCCTCGCCGACGTGGAAACCCGCGGCTTCGAGCCCGGATTTCAACAGCCGGGCAGCGCCGATCACCTGCAGCGAGTCGACACCGCCAGAGAAGAAGTCATTGTCGGGCTCGAGCCCCTCGCCTCCAGGTCTGGTACGGAACACATTCGGAATAGAATCGATCAGCGCATCCTCGGACTCTACGTTAATGCCAGGCGCTTCCGCGTCGGAGAATCGGCCTTGCTGTTCGTAAAGAGTGTCGATCTCATCCTTATAAAGTCTCACGGCGGCGGCCCTCTGAATAGTTCCGTTGCCCGCCCGAGGAAAAAGCCTTGTCTGGGTTGGACAACACGACGAGCTGTTTACCGATTTGTCCGTGGGCAACAGTTTCCCTATTTGCCTGTACTACTACAGGCCAGACATTGTTGAATAGTTCCCGTGCTTCCCAGTCACCTGCGGGGTGTCTCGCGGTTTCCAAAATGAGGGCGGGCTGGAACCGGTTCGAACCCACTACCAGGGCCCTGCGGATCTGGGGATGGCTCTCGACGATCTCCTCGATCGTGATGGGATTCAACTTCTCCCCATTCGAGAAGACAATGATGTTGTAGAGCCAGTGGTTAGGAAGATCTGGATGTGGTTTGTAGAGGTCCTGTGTGTCATGTTCGTCGACTGAAGTGGCATTTGTTAGCGGCTCCGGTGGGTTCTATGTGGTTGGGCGTATGGAGCTCCGCTGTTTTGCGGGCCCGAAAGCCGAGGTTCTATTTACTGTTAAGGAAAGTGTAGAAGAACCCTGTAGCCCCGGTTTCTCACCCTGACGCTTGATGACTAGCCTATAAGCTCCATCGCCGCTTTCGTCTAGACGCCAGTCGCATCCGAACACATCGGGGTTGATGATGAAATACTGCCAAAGCTCAGGGTTCGACCGCGGGTACACCGGGAACGGGAAAAACTTGTACCTCGTTAATGATGCTATCAAATGGGTTCTTCCGGGGATGCTTACTCCGTCGCGGATATGATGACCAGCGGAACGCCGCCCTGCACCAACCTGTCTCCTGCCGCCCTCGCGAGGTTGCCTATGCTTCTTAGAGACTTCACCACCGTATGGGGAGTTGGACGGGCGACGTACTTACCACCCCGGAAAGCCACGATGTTCAATCTGGCTAGAGCTTTGATCTGCTCTGGATCCTGACTCATCTCTTAGAGTATTACTGGCGGAAGCACGCAGCTCCCGACGTCCGCGTTGTCGAGGCACCGCACTACTTGGTCTGTCGACAACGACCGGTTGCCCATTCCTAAGGCTGCCGGGAGTCCCCAATACATAACGGAAGACACGAAGAGGTATATTCCTGCGGCGTGATAAAGGGGCACTGGCGACATGTGAGCTTCGAGCACGCGGCCGTCAGGTGCTTCATGGACCTACTTGGTATGAACTGCCTCGTTGACTTCTCCGTCCATACCTGTAACCAGGGCTTTGCTCGTTGCCACTCGGGGAGATAGTGAAAAGCATCGTTGATGGCTATCAATCCCTATCTGCAGATGATCGGTTTAGGAATACCCGTGCTGCCTCTCGTGTGCAACACGACGAACGGGTCCCACTCGGCTTCCTCGAACGTCTTTTTGTAGGGAAGCAGCGGCACATCCTCCCGCGGGAACCAAGCATCGAGGGGACTAACCAGGACCGCCTTCATACCCCGCTCTTGCAGCCACGGCTGGACCATCGCCGCGTGTGTCCGGGGGAATCAGATGAAGCGGCAAGTCCGTCGCGTAGAACAGGCTGATCTGCCCTTCGTGCGAGTTGCGCGGGGAAATCAAGAATGCCTTTTGAGAAGGTTAGTCTTGGCGCGCACGCGACCACCCGGGAGCTGGAGGCACACCTTGTAGCCGACCTTTATGGCGGCGACTAATATAATCATGTATCGACCATCGTTGGGGCCGATGTATGCGAGCGTCGGAAACGTACCGGGGACCGGCTCGCCGCAGGTTTCGACGATCCTTCGGGCCATGTGGTTGATCGAACTGGCGTATTCTTTCCACGAGACTCGCCGCCAGCCGTGTTCTGGGTTATCGGCCGGGGGAATGGACAATGCCTCTCCATCGGGGTCACTCTGGGACTTCTCGTCGATCACATGGGGGATGAGCCTGTGTCCGTAAGCGGGCCTTTGGTCCCCTTTCGTGAGATGTTTCCCGTCCATGTTCTTGGCCTTCAACGCTATGAGATTATATGGAATCGTTTATCAATAAGGTCCAAAGTCGAAGAGCTGCCAGAGATCCCTTCAACCGCCGGGCGCCATTCTTATTGTATTCCTGTCCGTTGGGCGCTAGATCTCTTAAGGCTGCTCGGAAGTTCCTCGCGGGCGCGACGCTCGCGTTCGGCACGGCGATCGTCAATTGTCCGTCGTCACGAGTAGGAGGACCGAATGAGGCCAACCGCCGTGATATGATTCGTCCTCTACTACGCTAAGACAATCATATACGGTAGTTACATGATCATGGTAATGTATAGACCGCCACTTAAGCGACGTAGTAGTAAACCTTCCCATCGAGATGGTTGCCCGCGCCGGGTCTAACGACGGCGCCCCGGAAATACCATCGCCATGAGGGCCGGGCGGTCCAGATACCGAGGCTCGTTTATGGGGTTCGTACTTGTCTCTCTGCCTCAGTATGTATGTAAGACTTATAATTATCAATTCATACCGATTATACCCCCACCCGTCACATCAGTTGGCTTCCCCTTTTGAAACCGGATCGCCCAGCTTCAACAATACGCCGCTCCACATATGGAGGTATTCTGCTTCAACTCAGTCTCTAACATCTCAGTAATACTAGCCACCAGGAATATGTTATAAATCTAAAAGCTGTACACGCTATTCCGACCGTTTCAGACTTTATACTTAAAAGAATAAGTTATAAAGCCGGTATCTCGAAATGCTGTATTAAATGCACCTTAGTATATAGCATTTTTAAGAAGCTGCTTTTTAAACATATTTTTATAAAATTAGTAATTTAAGTTAAATAGTAAAAGAATTTAAAAAATCGCACTTTGCTTAACGAAGATCGTATATATTATAGGTCGACGTAGCTTACATTTTAGAGTTGTTTTATCTACATAAATATAGAGCAATATAAATTTAAATAGCCTTTAATAATGTTACGACCTAGCCGGATACGACGTCTAGAAAAGGTCGTAACAAAAACAGCCGTATAATAATTTAATAATTAACTTCTTTTTTTTGCCTAGATATAAAAATATTCCTTTATTTAATTAGGTTTTAAAAGACTAAGTGAGTTAGATTCTGAAATAAACCACTAACTTATTAATAATAAGCCAATAAGCCAGTAAACGAGATTACTAATATATTAGTAGTAAGCCAGTAAGCAGAAATAAATATATACCTTTATTAAATATAGAATTTAAAAAAATTAACTTATAATATACAATTTTGTTATTTAAAATATTTTTAATATTACGCAACGTAATTAAATTATTTATTATTTAAAATTTTATAATACTTTTATTGATATAAATTTACACGATTAAATCTTAATAACAAAGTAAACTTTATAAACTTTATACGTTATAAGTATTTTTAGATAATACTGTTAAACGTTAAATAATATTTTCGATACTATATTTACAAGTATTTAAGCCGAAATCAAACTAATTGATAAAGTTTTTTTTAAAAAGGAAAAATAAAAAACGACCCGTTTTATCTAAAAAAAAAAGGTTATTTTAACGTTTAAATTAAGTAACCGGCCAAATTACCCGACAATAAAATAAAAAAAGATAAACTTTTCGAACAACCTTAGAAAACTTACAAACGCCTAGATAAACGAAAAGCTAAGTGTGACGGCTTAGCCGTTTAACCAAGTATTAAATCTAAGTTGTACGGGTTTATATCAACAAGAGTATCGTAGAAATTTAAGCAATTAATATAGTAACAAATTACGTATTAGAATGCTAAAAATAAGTTAGGTAACGAAATTATATATTACAAACTGGTGCTATTATATTATTAAAATGACGAGCTATGTACGTTTTTAAATTAATTAGTTTTTTATTAAAAATTAAAATTGTTACAAATTTAATTCTAGTAAATATGATTGGTTTTATATGAATTTTCCTAGATCTTAACACTAAAAAAACAATCCAAATTACGCAACCTACTTATATAAATCCGACCGTGTTCCGCGACCGGTATTACCTAAAATCGTAATATAATTTCCTTTTTTTAAGATCTTTATCTCTAAAAATTTATTTTTAGTTAATCTTATTTTATTATAGCAAGTCGTATTATTAATTATAAACCTCGTAATTACCTTAACCATAAAAAACTGAAAATTCCTAGTGATTTATTGTGTTAAGTTTGGTTTTAAAATAATATCGGACTTCAGTTAGCTTAGACCTCCCTGGCTCGTTTTCCTAATTTTTTCAAAGTTACTCAAGTATCGCTCCATAACGCTAAATATTAACTAATTAAATCCCAAATCCCCGTAACTAACTAGCGAAGCCTAAGCTGTAATTACGTAAAAACGGCTTCGTTTAATACATATGTTGTTTTAAAAAAACGAAAATCCGTAATAACTTAATAATCAAAAGTTTTTTAATAAATATACATATATACCGTTATTTCTGCCATGGCTTATTATTAATATTATTTTAATCCTAATCAGGACCTATTTGGCACTTTTTAAACCGTAACGCGTACAATAGCTATAACTCGAATTTATCGCGTTATTATCCCTTTTTTGAAAATACGATAAATCTGATTTTTTCCAGTTTTACCGAGTTATGCCCTTAAAATAAAATATACGTACGTATATTTTAGATTTTTGGCATTGACATAAAAGAATTAATATAATATTTAAAAATATTATTCGTAATCAGGTTCTTTGTAACGATTTAGGCCAAATTATTAGTTCGACCGTTCAGATTAACCGATTAATTAACATTTTAAAAAAACGAATACGCGAAAAGCTATTAGCATACGAAAATTAATAGGAATTTTTAATTCCGGTTAATTAGGACCCCGTTATACGTAAATACCATAATACATTATACGGGAAATTTATAATTTTCGTAAAAAAGCCTAAATTCCGTCAGCCGCTGAAAAAAATATTATTTGAAATTAAAATAATCTATATTACTTTGGACGAAAATTAACACTTTATAAAGGTATTTGCCCTTAATTAATTTAAATTTTTAAAGCGACTAATTATATACTTTAAGAAAAAATAATAATTATATAATATAAAGCGAAAAACGAAATAGTTTCGTAATAATAACAATCCAAATATTTTTATATATCTTTTTTATGATTTTAATTATTATAATTAACATAATTTCCAAAATTAATAATAATTATTTATTTTATTTATTAAATAGGTTTTTATTATTTTCGGATTTATTACCGAATAATATTAATATATTAAAAAAGATAACTATGGATAAGGATTATTATACGTTAAATAAAAATATAATTTAAGAAACGGAAAAAATTAAAGTAACCGCATTAATTTCTTTATAATTATATAATTTTTATTAAGATAAATTACGTTTCATAATAAGGTATAATAAAGCAATATTATATTTTGGTACAATAATTTTAATATTTAAAATTATATTCGTAACATAACGTTTTAATATAATACTATTATACGGAATATTTTTACTGCCTTTATCCGTTATTATAGCCGTATTTCTAAAAGAAATTAAAATAATTTATATTTCGGCCTAATTAGTATTATAAAATAAAATAATTTTATAAAACGTTATAATAATATCTAATACTACTTAATGCTTTTTATTAATTCATAATTAATATTATCCGGATTTTATTTCCTGCTTTTATCAATACGTTTTATAAACGTAATAAATAAAAATTCCCAGGTTTTTTTAAATTAAAACGTATTTCGTATAATAAATGCCCTTTAATTTCGTTAAATACAATTAACGAAAATAAAGGTACCATCGACGATATCTATAACGTTTATTAAAAGTTTTTCCAAAGGATATATAAATTTAAAAAAAACTTATTGGTTTTCGGAACGTTTTTATTTTATTTATGGAAATTAGAAAATAATTAGTTATATTCGGAAAATACAGACTAATCAAACCGAAACAACCGATCTATACGATAAAAAACGGTAATTCCTTTTTATTTTTATTTTATTCTATATATAAATAAATTTTTACTTATATTTATACGTATTCATTAACGCAATAATATAACCGGGACGTATAAAATATAAGTAATTTTAAAAGCGGATCGTTAGTTCTTAAATAAATAACGTAATTATATCAAAAATCGCCGAAGTTTTATCTTTTTAAGCCCTTTATCTTTTATATGCATAACATTCGTATATTTGCGTTATTTTTGCAGGAATTACGTATCCGATACGAATTACTTATAACAGAAATGTTTAACGTATATAAAGCTTCCTGGAATATCTCGATCGAAAACCTTTTTTCAAAAACCGAACTTACCGGATTTATAAAATATATATGCTCCTGGTTAACCGTTACCGAATTTAAATCTATCGCGTATAATATAGTTTCTAAGTATTTTCGTCGTGCCAGATAAATAAAGAAAATATCGTAAGGTCTTAATTAAAACGTATTAATAAATAAGGACTTTTCCGACGAAAATATTTTTTTATTATTTGTTAATAATATATTACCCAGTAATATAATAATTTAACGGATAATTCGTAAATATTTTATCTTTTAATTCGGAAATATAATATATTTATATTAGTTTTTAGCTAGTATGATTTTAATTAAAACATATCGAATAAAACCTTTTTATCAAATAATTACGAAATCGGAAATATGTTTAATACGGCCGATATTTTATAAAATAATAACCTTTTTAACTTTATTAAAAATAATAATTAACCGTTAATCGATACTGTTTTTATCGATAAAAAATTTCGAAATTAATATTATTTTTTTTAAAAAAAATTCAGGTTTATTTATGTTTTTCGTATATTATACGATATAGCGACGTTAATTATATTAGGCGGCTAATATTAATATTATTATTTTTTATAGGGCCGGTTAATTTAATTACGGCAAAAAATATTTTATTTTCATTTGATATTAAGTTTTATCATATTAAATCAAGTACTTATTAATTCGATCTTAATATTAAATTTAATTTTAATAAAATCCAGAGACAAAATATAAAAATATTTGATCGAAAAAGGGAACATTATAATTAATAATTTATTGGCGAATTCCGCCGGTCGAAAAATAATATATATAATGTTAATATTATTTTTTTTCTAAAATTCGTTTTTAATTAGGTACCGTATATTCTTATAACGCGAATTTTATACTCGTTATATTTTTTTCGCAAAATAAACGTTACGTTATTCGGGATTTTCATAATGAAATTTTCGAACGCGTTTATTTTTTGCTTCGGAATTTCTGGTTTATTAAAGGATATCCGTTTCGGATTAAAAAGGATAACTGGGATTCCGAAAATATTTTAGCCCCAGGCCGTAAAATTATAAAGATTAAATTTATTAATTTTAATAATATCGTACTTATTATTAATAACGTAAATAAGCTTAATTAATTGGATACGGCAAAAAACGAAAATTAATTTATAAATAACTTTAACGCAGCTGCCCGAAAAATTCTTAATACCGAATTTACTAAGGATAATTTAGCTCCAAATAACCGTAATATTCTGTATACGGGAAAAGGTTATGATCTCATAATGCAAATTGTCGATAACTTAATTAATAATCTTAATTAAGGCGGTCCGTTATCGTCGTTATCGTTGTCGGATAAGCAAAATAAGGATTCATCGGACGAAAACGAACCGTTAATATAATTCTTTATTTTTTTGTTATTTTGTATCTTTCTATAAATAATATAGCATTTATATTATAATTTTAATATTAATACCATTTTGTTATTTGCGTAAGGTTAATTAATTAATTTCGGGATCATCTTATATATTACCGCAATTATTTAATCGTTATACCAATATAGCTTGCTTATCTCCGGTAATAAAATTACGGATAAGAAAATAATATTTTACGATATAATACGCAATATAATTATTAACAAAACTAATATATATAATTAAATTTATAATTTGCATAATCTTAATTACTTATATCCTATTCGAACGCTTTGTTTTTCGTAAGGTTATATAAAAATATTGTATTACTTATAATTAAATATAACGTATAATTTCGGATTAGCCCGTATGCCCCGTTTGCAATTAACTTACTAACCAGCGTTTTTAAATACTTTCTGAGATTTCTTCCTTTCGTTTTGCTTTTTTTCGCGCGCCATTATAACCTGTGCATTAATAATTTCTTTTATGTTTTCGGGTCCCAAAATCTTATTGGTTTTAAGCGCAATATTTGCATTTAAATCCCTTTAAAAATTTCATTTAGACCATATAATAATACTGAATATTTAAGGATTACGTATAAACATTTCTTACCGCGTTCCTATACGCAATTTCTACATTTATTACCCGTATAATTCCGTAAACTATAACATCTATAAAATAGCCATATAACTTGTTACGGATCCCCGAGCAGACCCGTTCTGAAGGCCCCAGGGCTGCAGAAATGGAAAAGCTCCACACTCTAAGTTACGTAACTTAAAGTGATCTAACTGATTTATTAGATCACATAGATCGCTGTGATCTAGGTGATCTAACAGATCTAAGAGATCAGTATCATACTAGTAAAATAAAGGGAGGTATAAGACTTTAAGTTTTCTATATAAATAACCACCTATTTGGTTTTTCGCTTCTTAATTATTAATCGAAGCATTTAATTAAGAGATAACTATATTGTTCTTTAAATAAAAAAATCTTAAAATTTCTTTAATAAATAAACCAGTAAATTATTTTTCGCCTTATTGTTACTTGTAAATTAAAACCTTATTTCGGATATTACTTATATTTCCAGGTGGATATATAACAAGTTCATTATATTTTAATAGCTTCTTAATTAATAGCCGATAAATAGTTTAAAGCCTAATTAGGTATAAATTTTCCTAAATTTATTAAAGATAAAATTATAGAATAACGTTTAAAAGAAAAACAGTATACCCGATTTTCGTTATTGGCTAGTAAAATACTATTGATAAGATTTGACAATTTACTACCGATCGAAAAAGTTTTTTAACTAATAAATAACATAATACCTTTTATTACTTGATCTCAAAAAAGCCTATTATCCTCGTAACCCCAACAGCAACCTACCCCGGCCCCTAAGGACATTATTAAGGTCCAGAAAAAAAAGTTGAAAAAGGAAATAACTAAGAAAAAGGTAAAGAAAAAATATGGGGCCGGGATCCTAAAAGAAAAGGAAAAAAACTTATTTTCTCAATTTGGCTCCGCTAGAAAACGCAGCTAAGGAAGTGGTTTTTAATTTTCGGCGTTTGACGCTAAATGGACGCAGAAGAAAGCTTCGACTTTACCATTATTTGGCACAAACCAAATTCGTAAAGGAATTATACCACTTTCTACTTACCATGGAATGTTAGACGTCAAAGGCTATAAATTAACTCCCTCCAAGCCTTATGATGTATTTATGGATATGGAAGGATTTCTGGTACAAGCTAGGCTTTACCTCAAGTTTTACGAGAGTTCTTTAACGGAAAACTACTAAAAGATAATACTTATTTCGCAGTTATTTGCAGGCAGAATTTTTTATAGTTCGAACTTATTATAAAAAATTACTTGTAAAATTACTCTGAAAATATTTTCGGATATAATTAATTATATTTTTAACAAATACAAATATTTCGAAAAATAAATAAGCGCTTTATTTTGAAACCTCGATAAAAAAGGATATTATCAAATAATTCCATGTTTTTTGCTAGATTAAGTTAGCCGCCGAATATATAGCCGAATTTAATCGTTTAACCGTTATTTTAAATCTGCCAAAAAGCGTATTATTTTATCTTTATTATAATAATTTAAAATCCTTGATTAAAAACGAAATATATCAGGAACTAAAGGTTAAATCTTTCGTAAAATATACCGATAAGGTTATTATTGCCAATTAACGTATCTTTAATCGGTACCTTAAGAAAAAAAGGATCAGTAAACGAGGTAAAAATAAAAGCTTTAATAACCGAACTAAGAAGGATAAGGACAAGCTTTAAAAGGAAGTAAATTCCGTTTCGAAAAAACTTAGGAAAAATAAATCCAAAGTAAAGTATTTTAATTATAACAAAAAAGAGCATTTCAAAAGTAAATATTACTCCCCCGCCAAGAAACACTTTAAGAAAGGAGGGATTCCCCAACCCCAGAAAAAAACCAAAACGGTTAAATAAAAAACCGATAATAAGACAAAAAAGGAAAAAAAAGAAATTAATTTAATTTCCTTCTAGCCAAAATTTACTATTACTACGACCGCTTAAATCCGGAATAATATCCCAAAATACAAGGATTACCTTATTTATCAGGACTCTAAGATTAAAGACTGCAAATATCATCCCGGATAAACGGCTTCCAGAATAACTATAAAGCTAGGTTATTAATGCCACCACGATTCCTAGAAGTGTAAGATGTACACAGAGAACGGTTAGATTCGACCAGATACCCATAACCATAAACAGTTGTCCCCGGAGCTTTACGAGCTCCCAGAATGCACCATATACCAGAAAATACTATCGGTAAATCCTCACGATCTGCTACATTTTACTACCTGCTATATCGACGATTATTTTATCCATTTCAAAGCCAAAGAAAACAATAACTTCTAGCCCGGATGGAACGATAAGACTTCTACCGAGTTAAACGACGAATACCGGTATACAGAAATTCCTCGATAACCAAAATATCTTAGGTTTTGCTATTTACACCCTAAGTCAGAACGGAGCCAAAAAGCTATATCGCAAGGATACCTATGTTATTTTCCGATGCTTTGCGTCTAACATAAGCTCCTAAATATGGGAACACCTTTTTCGGAGATCCACCTTTTTGATCCCATAATTCGGAAGACACAGAACTAAAAGGTGAGCTAGGAAAAAAGTCCGACCTTAAAGCCATAATGCAAATACGGCAACAAAATATGGTTCCGGTACAAAAACGATCAATACACCAAATATGCTGTCAGAAAACCTCGCGAATGGAGATTTACTTAAGCTGAATAGCATTAAAAATTAAAAAATTACAAAGGCCTTCGAAATTAAGGTACCGAGGAGCCTTAATTTATAAGACCCTATATAAAGTAATAAAAGGAATACGTAGCCAAATCGAGATTTTTCTTTAGTACAAAGATAAAGTATTTAAAGCAATGATTAATTTTGAAGCAAAATGCAATTTTATTTCCCCTGAAACGGCAGAAAAACATCAAATTCTTTGAAAATATAAGTTAAAGTTCTACAAATTACGTACGGTAAACGAAAGCCTGTTTACTTACAAAAACGGACGAGTTTTTCGAGAAATTAAGGAATTCCTTATGCGAATTTAAGGATATTAAAAATACGTTTCGCTGAATATTGTTAACATTTTTAAATACGATATTATTTTGGAAATGCTTTGGCTTTATTTCAGTAACTTACGGATTAATTGGAAAAAATGGATACTTTTTTGGGAAAATAAAACAGAAGTATGAAAAACGGATAATCGAAAGATTTGTTATATTATTAAAGAAGTACGGATTCCTAATTAAGCTTCCATAATGCTCCCGGAATACCAAAGATTTAAACGATTATTTAAAAATAAGAAGGATTATAAGTTATCTTCTTACAGTTAATGGGATTATCGGATACCTATTAAGGAAGGATATTATCTTAGGTTTCATAAAATCTACCATATAAACCCAGAAAAATTAAAAGCCTTATTGTGACGAGCTATACGGTTTAACCAACTATTAAACCTTAAGTCGACAAGTTTATGTTGGCAGGAGTATTATGGGAATCTGAGCAATAAATATAGTAACGTATTACGTCTCGTAATACCAAAAATGTCTTAAATAACGATATTATATTACAAATAATTAGTATTAATAAATGTTGTAAATTAAAATTATTTAAATTATGGAATTAATAAGCATATATATATTTTTTTTCTTAACATAATTATTCGTAATTACGCCGTTTGTAATAATTACGATTACTTAGGATTACCTTTAATTATTAATAATTACTGGCTTGGCAGTGATTACCGTTACGTAACCCGGGAGGTGGCCCGTATGCTCTCTACCTGACCGTTTCTTAAGACCGGAGCCTGTCGGGTCGTAATACGATTTCCTTTTTCCCAAAATCTTGCCTTCAAGATTTTTTTTTCTTTTTTTTTTCGTTTGGTAAATATCCTTTTTTTTTGCCCTTAGTTATGTTGTTTCGCATTTTTAAAATTTGTTGCGTTCCCCGTTTTTCTATCGTTTATCGTATTAATCTCGTAAAAGCCTTTAACGAATTTGGTTACAAGGTTATGCCTTACTTTTATTATTTCTCGAAAAATATAAGATATAAAATAATGGAAAACGTTTTAAGATATAAGGAATATATTAATCGAAATTAATCCTGTGATGGTACCGGCGTACCCATTTTTTCTTTATAAAATATTTGTTGCGAACATTAACGTTTGGAACGCGAAAAAGCATTTGCCGAAAAGCGATTACTAAAGTTTTAACGGCTTTATTTTAAAATTTAACGCAGATATTAAAAAAAGATAAATACAATTTTTTTTCTTTTTTTCGTTTACGTAAGCAAAAAACGTTAATTCGTTTAAAAGGCGTTATTATGATATAACGTAAGTTTCAATCGTTAAACGAACTAAAGGAACAAAAGCATTAAAAACAAAAACAATTAAAAGCTGCCGTTACGGCTATTACGTTAACGCATATTACGGCCGATTGGCCCGACATCCCGGTTATTAACTGGTCGGCCGTTAATTAGGACGCGCTTATCGTTATTAGTAAAAATTCTTTAATAGGTATTAGGTATTAATAAGGTTTTTAGCAGGTTCCCAGGTATTTTCGGAGTTTGGGTATTTTTTTTATTTAATTAGGTACTAAGTAAATTCGTTTTGTTTTCGTGTATCAACAATTTTCTTTACTTTATATACCTATTTATTTTTTATTTTTATATCGTTTTATACCGTATACATTTTAATTATATTTGCTGTTAATTTAAATAAGCAAATACGAAAAAGTAAATAAAATTTAATTTTTGGTAAAAGTTCTAATTAGTAATTATTTTCTAAGATTTTTTTGATAATTTTATATAGACCGATATATTTAAAATCGAATGTTTTGTTAAGTCGTTTTGTTTAAATGTTTTTTGTAATAAGGAAAATTATTTTTTCTTTTTTGAAAGTTAGTTTTTTTAACTTTTTTTAATTATAATATTTACTTATTTAATTTCGTACGAATTTTAATTTTATTTTCATTTTTTGATTTAATTATCGTAATTATTTTGATATAAAATTGCTTTAATATTAATTGAATTATTATCGCGTATTCCTTGTAAATTTCTGAAATAAAACTAAAATTTACGTTTATAGGTATTATTTTAATATTTTTATAATAATTGGTATTATAAGCTAATTAGGCGATTAATAATTTTTTAACGTAATTACTTTCTTTGTAATTATTATAATACTGTAAATCAATTTCCAAGATTTAATCTGTTCGTTTTATTTATTTATTTATTTATGGTTTAAACGCGCTGGATAACTTATAATTTAGGTCGATTTATGTTATTAGGCCTTATTAAAACTTAGATACGAATATCGATCCTTTGTTTAATATAATCTTTATTGGTAATCCGTATATATTAAAAATGTATTTAAAAAAAATATATGTTAATTGTTCGGCGTTTGTATCTTTACAATATAATAAAAAAAGAGAATTTCGTAAATCGATCGACGATTACAAAAATATTATCGTAATATATTCCCGTAACTGGATGTTTGAATATAAAAAATTTAATAATAAAATTAAATATAATTAAATATTATGATTGCTTTATACTTGGTAATAATTATAGTTTTCTATATAGCTTATGTCGTCGAGTTTTTACTTTAACGCAAATATCGTATTGCCGTATAATTCTTTATATTATTAATTTTATTTTAAGAAAAAACTATATACGTTAAAATCGTTTTAAGGTTTTATGGATCCCTAGATATTTATGTAAATAATATTCGTATATTTTTCGTACCAAATCCTTTTAATATTCTTTTGGAATGTATATTTTATTTATTTTTAAAATTTTTAAGAAATTATTATTATATTATTAAATCTTTTAATGTATATTATACGGTATTATCCGAATCGTCGTAATTTGTCATAGGCGTAAATATCCTTTTATAATAGTATTAAAAATTATATACCTAATTTTAATTAATTTCTTTTCGAGGTTTGGTTATTTGCTTAATATATTTACTTTATTATTTTTTTGATTTCTGTTTGTAAATAATAATAAAATCGAAATTTGCTAATTTTTCCGCATATTTTAATTATCGTTCTGTAAGTTCCTTGGTTTTGGTAAATCGGTTAAATTTTAATAATTTGTATAAATCTTAATCTGGTACAAATTATTCTTTAAAAAATGCCTAAATTTCCGAAATGCCATAATAATAGCCATAAACTTTTTATTTGAAATACCGTAATTAAGTTCTGTTTCTTTGAATTTGTACGAAAAAAATATAATAAGGTATAATTTGCCTGAATTATTTCGTTATCCGATTATTATACATAATACGTAATCCGAAATATCGGTTTTTAACTGAATAAGGTGGTTTAGATCGTATATAATTAATATAAGCTCGCTGGTAATTATATCCTTAATATTCTGAAATGCTTTTTCTGTATCTGGTATTTATTTAAATTTCTTTTTTTTGTAAAATTCGTTAAAAATATAAATATTTTACTGAAATTTTGGATAAATTTCCTGTAATAATTAACGAATTTAAAGAATGCCTATACCTTCTTAATTATCATTAACGTTTGTTATTTTGTAATTATAACAATTTTCTTAGGGTTTATCTTAATATATCCTAAGGTAATAATATATTCCAGATATTTTACTTCCTATATATAGAATTAATTTTTTTACGTTAATAAATAACCTTACGTTTTATAAAACTTAAAAAACTTTATAAACGTATCCTATATATGTTTTTTCTGTTTCCGAGAAAATAAGAATATCGTCGAGATAGCAAACGACGAAAACATTAAAGTATTTTCGTAATACGTAATTAATTATTTGCTGGAAAGCTGCTGGTACGTTCGTAAGTTTTATTAGTATAACCAAATACTTAAACAGTTTGTATTTCGTCCGAAAGGCTACTTTCCATTCGTATTTTTTGGGATTTTAATAAAATTATATTTATTTTTATGATCAAATGTTATAACCTATTTGGTTCCTATAATCGGTCTTTTATTTCCGTAATCAAAAATAATAATATTCGATCTTTAATAATATCGTTCAATTGTCGATATTTAACTATAAGTTATAATTTTCTATTCTTTTTCGGTATAAAAAATATTAAGTAATTTATTAATAATTTCGAAAATGGAATCTATTTTTATAGCCGATTTTCGAGATATTTTTTAAAAGTATATAATTTATATTAAGGTTATAAATAAGAAAAAACTTTGTCGAAAATCCTTTTTTAAAAGTTATTTCGTAATATTATTTACTATATTCTAATAATTTCGTATTAAGTTCCTTCCTAAAAAGCTGCTTATATCTATAATATGATAGTAATATATTAATTAGGATTTTTAATTTTTGGAGCTGTTATTCCTATTGATTTAAATTATTATTTAATTACTTTAATTTCGTTTTAATAATAATAACGATACGTTCTATTTTCTTTAATGCTCGTTTTTTTTATATTTTGTTCCTTTAAGTAATAAAATTTCTATCGTATTCTTATGCTTATATTCGTTACCATTTTGGATCGAATGTTAAGATCTTAATTTTTTCTTTTTTTATTTATTAATAAAAAATAAAATAAATTTTAATTAGCCAGTTCCTCCATTAATCAAAATTCTGTACTGGCGTATTTATGGTAATTTTAAGATCATATTATAATTCCTAAATAAAACGATATCGAAATTAATTATTTATTATTATTCTTTAATAAAAATTTCGAAATAATTAATTTTGCATATAAATTTTCCGTTTTCGTAAACGAATTCCTAACTTGTAATATTTATCGTTATATAAAGGTTTAATTTATATTTCTATAATAATTTAAGCTTATTTACCATATCTAGTGCAATATAATTCCCGCCCAAAGTTCCGTAATCCACCATTACGATATACCAGTACGTTCCGATTCGTATATCCAAAGTAATAAAGTTGTTAACGTTTTTTATTATCGCGTTTAAAACCTTTTTTAGGAATTCCCTTTAATTTCTTTGGGTTTCGTTATTTTGCGGCTTTTTTATAAATAATCTTTTTTTAAACTTTTATTCGAATTTATTAAACCTTTTTTATATTTCTTCGTTTAATGCGTTAAGCTATTATATTTATCGTTATTGCCGGCATATTACTTTTTCGAATTATATTAATTACTTTTAATTTTTTTACAATTTTTCTCCTTATTAAATAAATTGTTTTCTTATATTTGCAATTACATTTTTTATACGTTATTTTATTTATCGTTTCAAAAATCTCCTATAAATTAATATATCTTTTCTTTAATGACCTTTTTTGGAAATTTATTATAAATATTAATTAAAAATGGAATTTCGTAATAATTTTTTAATAATCCTTTTTAATTGTACGTTAAATTAATACCTTTTCCGTTTAGTAATTATATTATCTATAATAATAAAACAGGTTTTCTTGCGGGCATTATTCTTTTTCGGGCCAACCTTTTATTTCGGCTAGCTGCTGGACATTTTTTAAAGTTATAGTTCGAAATTGTTAATATTATTTTTTATCGTTTTTATTGTTTTCAATATGGTTTAGAAAATCGAAACCTTTATAATATTTACGGGTAATTCGTTCGTAAATATATTATTTCCATTTTTCGTAATCGGGACATTTTTATCGTTAATAATATATAGCGTATATCCTGCCGTATTAATTAAGTATTTCAAAATAAACTTTTTCTGTTTAATTTTGGTATTCGCGTAATTATTTTTAGAATATTTCTTATTATGTTCGCAATATTTATTACGTTAGTTTCTTGGCTTTTCGTATTTTTCGTCAAATTTTTTGTCATAATAGTTCTTATTGGGCCTTTTGTTATAAACCTAATACGTATTTGGCTTGGATCATATTAATAGCTTTGTTATCGTTTCCTTAATAATTCTTAGATTATCTTTCCGATATAGAGGTTTAATTATTTTATTATAACTTTTCGGGTTTCTTATATTTATGAACCTTATATCCCATTTTGCCGTAATTAAAGCACTTAATTCCAGTTTTATCTGTAAGTAACGCCGAATTCCATAGGTCCTGGTGCCGTTTCGTAAGAAATAAAAGGTATATTTCTTTTTTTTCTTTGGTTAAACGTATTATATCCCGAACGTAAAATATATTATCCCTTTTTTTTCTCTTATTTTTTAAATTATTAATTATTAATTTTTAATACTTTTACGATATACCGATTTAAGGTAATTAATCGTTTAATTCGAATAATTTTATTTTTTATATTATTCTTTAACCTTTTATACAATATATTAATAAGGATGTCGGTTTCGTTATTTCTTTATTCCGCTTTAATCGCAAAATTCTTAAAGATTTCGGCGTACTTGGACATAAATCTCTTTTATCGGAATTATAAGAATTATTTAGCCGTAAATTACTTTTTATCTGGATTACCGAAATTATCGCATATTTTATTTTTAAAATTGGTTTAAAATGAAAAAATCTTATTAATAAAATTTTCTTTATCCGCTTTTTTTATTTTTAAAAAATTTCTTATAATGGATTTAAACCAATTCACCATATTTTCCGTTAGGTAGGTTTTTACTATTAAAACTATATCCGCCGGATCGCTAAAGTCCAGAAAGCGAAGGTAAATTCGTACCTATGTTAAGAAAGTCTAAGAATTACCCTTTTTATTATAAGGTTCCGGCTTTTTTGGCTTTATGCGGGCGAAAAAAGGTTAAGTAAGTGGCGTAGCCTTAATCTGTCGGGTTTCTTTTTCCAGTTCCCAAATTCGAGCCTAAAGCTGTTAAATAAAGGTTTCCAAAATACTGGTTAATATTTTAATAGTATTAAATATTACTTAAAATTTAACGGTATTATTAAATAAAAACTTATAACGTATAACGAACTATACGGTTTAATTAATTATTAAACCTTAAGTCGACGAGTTTATATTAGCAGAAATATGGTAAAAATTTAAGCAATAAATATAGTAACGTATTACATTTCGTAATACCAAAAGTATTTTAAATAATAATATTATATTGCAAAAGATTAATATTAATAAGTATTGTAAATTAAAGCTATTTAAATTATAGAATTAATAAGCGCATATATATTTTTTTCTTAACATAATTATTCGTAATTACGCCGTTGGTAATAATTACGATTATTTGGGATTACCTTTGATCATTAATAATCACTGGCTTGGCAGTGATCACCGTTACGTGACCCGGGAGGTGGCCCATGTGCTCCCTGCCTGACCGTTTCTTAAGACCAGAGCCTGTCGGGTCGTAACACTTATGGAAAAGGATTTAACTGGATTTAAAAAAAATATATCTAACCTTTTAACTTCCTTATTAAATATCCCGTTCTTATGGTATCAAAAATTAAGGATGGTAAATAAAAGATTAACGAAAACGGAAACCCAGTTTATCGAAAAGTAATCGACTACCGATAGTTAAATAATATTATAATTAAAAACGGATATTTTTTAACCCTTATAAATATCTTAATAAAAACGCCAGTAAAGCCAAATAGTTCATAACATTTGACCTTCGTAACGGTTATTACCGTATCCGAATGGCCAAAAAAGAAAAATGAAAAACGGCATTTAAGACGATATACGGACTTTACGAATACAAAGTAATACCTATAGAACTTACTAACGTTCCTGCTAGTTTCCAAAGCTTGGTCATAACCATTTTTAGATAATTTCTGGACAGATTTATATTTGTCTATCTTAACGATATCTTTATATATTCCGAAACCCTAAAGCAGCATAAAAAATATATAGCTCAAATGCTTAGAACTTTAAATAAGGCGAATATTTAAATTAACCCTGCCAAAAACGTATAGCATACGCGGAAACTAGATTTTTTTAGGGTTTACTTTTACTTCCAACCAAATTTAGATTTAACGTTCCAAATTAAAAGCAGTTAAAAACTAGCCCATCCCTAATAAAGCAAACGTTATAAATATCCGACAAATTTTAAGATTTACGGATTACGTACGCGGTCTAATTAAGGGATATGGAGATATAATTAAGTTATTAACGAAATTTACTATTAAAAAGTACGTCGGAAAGGAGTTCGAACTCCTAAAAAAGGCAAAAAAAGCGTTCCGAAAATTGAAAAAAGTATTTACCAATAGACATATCGTAAAAATGCCTAACATAAATAAAAAAAATAATTAAAGACCGACGCCTTAGAATACGCCCTAGGTACAGTTCTAAAGCAACAAAAAGATAACGGCAAATAATACCCAATAACGTACTACTTAAAAGCACTTCGAAACAGAAAACTTAGATATTAAATTTACGACAAAAAAATATTGGCAATTATTAACGTTTTTAAACAATAAAAAGTTTTTCTTAATAAAACGAAAAAACCCTTTGATATTTACTTTAATTACAAACACTTTATTCGATTTATAAAAACCTAAGAACTGAATAAACGATATAAAAGATGGATAAATTTTCTATCCAGGTTTAATTTTAAGATTTATTATATCAAAAAAAAAGGAAAATATCCAGCCGGACCTTCTTAGTCGCAAAAGAAATTACGATTTTAAAGTCCTTAAAAATGTAAATATTATAATATAACGAAAACGGCATTATATAATTATATAACATTATAAATAAATTAACCTCCGATCTTTTGACATAATTCAAAAATTCTTACGATATAAAAAAACTTCAAGAAATTTAATAATTAAAGGGATAACCCGAAGATCAATTGTTATATTATGCCAAAATATATGTTCTTAAAGCTTAATTGAAACAATTTGTAAAGGAATTTTACGAAGGTCCAATATATGGATACCAAGGAATTGTTAAAACCACTAAACAATTACAAAAAAAAATACGATTTTCTAGAACTACGCCGAATAATCAAAAAGTTAATTAAGGATTATAACGTTTATAATAAGGCTAAGGTAATACGCCATAAACTCTACGGATTATTACAACTTACTGATATTTTTAACAAGATATGGAATACCATAACTTGGGATTTCATCACTAGTTTATTTTTATCTAAAGATCCAGTTACTAGAATCAAATATAACGGAATATAGGTAATCGTTGATAAACTTATTAAGTACGAATATTTCCTATTTTTCAAAAAAATGCAACAATAAAGCAATTGGCATATGCCTTTATCAAATACTACCTTAATAAACATAGGATATCAGAAAAGATTATTTTCGACAGAAATACGTTTTTTAACGTAAAGTTCGATGTTAATTTTTTTAAAATAAATAAGCACCAAGCTTAAGTTCTCGACGGCTTATTATCCCCAAACCGATAGTTAAACCGAAAAGTTAAATTAGATTTTAAAATAATATTTTCGAAATTATATTAATTATTAATAAAATAATGGGATAAAGTCTTTAGTATTAGCACAAATCGTTTACAATATATCTGTTAACCAAAATATAAGCGTATCTTTTTATACGGCTATATACGAATATAAAGCAAAAATAAAACGACTTAAATAATTGCTTAATAATATATTAAAGATTATTACAATTACTCCAAAAGCAAAAATATTGATAACAGAAATTAAAATAATTTAAGCTCGTTTCCAAAATTATGACGGCTAGGCAGTTTAACCAATTATTAAACCTTAGTCGTACGGGTTTATGTTAGCAGGAATATCGTGGGAATTTGAGCAATAAATACAATAACGTATTACGTCTCGTAATGCCAAGGGTACCTTGAGTAACGATATTATATTCCAAGCTAAGGTTATTTAAATTATAGAAATAATAAGCGTATATATCTTTGGTTTATTAATTAGATTATTATTAATAACTTAGTAATCCGGCTTATTAGCTTATTATTAGTAAATTAATAATCCGGCTTACTAATTTACCACCAGTAAGTTAATAATCCATTACGTAACCTGCCTTATTACGCATCTATGATTAAATTATGTTAATTCGTTTTTAAAAACCGTAACACGTTAGGCCATAACATAATCTCCCCCTTTTACAAATTTTGCCCTTAAAATTTCCTTTTTTCTTTTTAGTAAATTTTCTGTATTTTTTCATTATATCTTGCGGTATATCTAAACGTCGTTTTCGCAAATCTGAATAGCAATTTACCTTGGTTAATTTAATTAAACTCGAAAGTTTTAATATAATACTTTATTTTTTCTGTTTTTCCCGGTAATTTAATTGCAAAATAATAAACGGGGTTTTTTATTATAAAAAATATATTCGTTGGGGTCGTTCTTATAAGAGAATGGAAATCCTTATTTCCGTAATTAATCGTTATATCGCTGAAATAAAAAAGGAAAACTTAACGGCCGAAATATCTTTATCCAAAATTTCTACGCGTTTTTTTCGTATATGTCGTTAATGTTAATATTATCAATTCTAAGGTACGAAACTTATTAATCGTACCTTTTAATCCTTAAATTATTTTAATACTTTTGCGAAATTAAAATCAAAATTTATAATCGAGGTACAAGCCTTTAATAAAATAAACGTTGTTAATAAAAATACGGGAAATCAAGGGTTCCCTTTTTTAAATTTTATAATCTGGAATATTATTATTTCGAGCGGTTCCGTTATTGTTAATAAAAGGTTTTTAATAAGCGCTAGGTATTAAAAAGGTTTTTGGCAGGTTTTTAAATATTTTCGGAATCTGGATATTTTTTTAATTTAATTAGATATTAGGTAAATCTATTTTGTTTCCGTATATCGAAAACTTTCTTTATTTTATATGCTTATTTATTTTCTATTTTTACATTGTCGTATATTATATATACCTTAAATATATTTTCTGCTAATTTGAATAAGAAGATATGAAAAATCAAATAAAATTTAACTTTTGATAAAGATTCTAATTAATAATTATTTTCTAAAAATTTTTAATAATTTTATATAGACCGATATACTTAAAATTGATTTTTCTATTAGGTCGTTTCGTTTAAATATTTTTAATAATAAGGAAAACCATTTCTCCTTTTTCGAAAATTGGTTTTTGTAACCTTTCTTGGTTATAATATTTACTAATTTAATTTTATATAAATTCCAATTTTATTATTATTTTTTAATATAGCTATCGTAATTATTCTAAAATAAAAATTATTTTGATATTAATTAAATCGGTATCGCGTACTTTTTTATAACTTTTTGAAATAAAACCAAAATTTACGTTCTTAAATATTATTTTAATATTATTATAATAACTAATATTATAAGTTCATTATATAATTAGCAACTTTTTAACCTAATTATTCTGTTTATAATTAATATAATATCGTCAATAAATTTATAAAGTTTAACTTGTCCATTTTATCTATTTATTTATTTAAAGTTTAAATATATTAAATAATTTATAATTTAGGCTGTTACAGGTTAAAGTCTATGGGGTAGCTCGGGCTTACGAAGCGAGCTCCTTAGCCCGAGCTCACCCATATATATATAGGGAGTAATTATTTCGCTAATAATTAGCTATTTCTCTATTTTCCTCCTTATCTTAAATATAAACCTTTATTAAACCGTATTTTCGTTTAACTTACGTATCGTATTCGTTATATATATTTAATATTATAACTTATTATAATTTTTAAAAAGTTTATTAAAAGCGAAACGTTTTTTAAGAATATTTAAAATACGAATAATAAATTCAAAAAGAATTTACAGCAAAATAATTACGAAATAATATAACCGATAAAACTATAAGGGAATTTACGGTATTAACTTTAATCGGAATTATTAAAAAAACTTATAATATTAATTATTCGTAAATATATTTTAAAAGTCTCATATATAACAAAAAGGTTTATCAAATTGGTCCTTAATTATAACGAAATAATAAATAATTTGTTTAACCGGATAACGAAAATAAAAAAAAACTTTTTTACGAAAACGAAAAAACAAAAATCTTTATAAAATAAGACCTATTTCGTTAAGAACCCACAGTAAGCTTATTACTTAATAATACGTTTATAAAAGCAAATTATAAACTTATAAAATGGCCTTTATAAAATGAAAAATAAAAAATGTTTTATTCGTTTTTCGCCATATTTCGCACAAAAATAAAAAAAAACTAATTTATTTCCGGTTCCTTTATAATAACTTACCTGAGTATTATAATATTTATATTTACCGAAAAACAATTATAATTTAATTATTAATTTGAAATAAAAAAATTATAAAAGGAGTTTAACGTTAATAATTCTTTCCGTTATATAAAAGATAATTCGAAAATAAATAACGGTATAATCCGTTAAAAAGTCATTATAACGTATAAAATAAAATAATAATTAACGATTCCAAAATTATTTATAAAATTTTAAGTTTAAATTAATTAAATATAAAAATTTACAATAACCTTTAATAATTAAAATATTTTTTGAATACCGATATTATTACGTAATTCCGTAATACGTTAATTATGAAAAATATATTTTATAATAATTATAATTATTAACTACTTAAAATAAAAAAAGGTCATTGATTACTTAAACGTTGTATTTAATTATTATATAAATAAAGCAATAATAATTTAGTATTTCGATAAAAAAACGGAACAATTAATTAGTCATAATATATTAACCAAATTAATATCCCGGTTTAAATAATAGATATTGAAGGGAATATGTTTATAATAAATGTTATATAATTAATTATATTAATTTTTAAGTTTATAAATTAATAACGAAATAAATAAAAAACCGATCTGAAAGTAATTCGGAATAAGGTTCAAATAACCGGCCTTATGCGAAATAATTTTCTAATAACGAGGTAAAAATTTGGAAACGGAAAAAGTAATATTTCCGTTACGCCGTTATAAACTATTCGAATTAGGAATACCTTAAATATAAATCTGTAAAATAATTTCGTCCGGTTAAAATGGAGATTATAATAATAGGCTCACGGAATACCATTAACGGGGATAATAATTTAAATAACGAAAATTTAAAAAATAACCTTTATTAAAATTTATTCGCAAAAAAAGAACGTAATAAAAGAAATATTAGAAACTTTTAATAATAAATTAAATAATACATTTTTTATATTAAACGCTTTAATTAATAACATTATATATATAAATATCCTTATCGATAATAAATATATTTATTATTTTATATTGAATTAAGAGCTAATATATCCTTTAAAATTCTAATGTATATTTATTATATTTTATTAGTTAAAATTATTAAAAAATAACGAACTTATAACGATTACGATCCGAGAAATTATTTACGTTAATGTAAATTTAAACGGCCGCTTAAAATAAATCTGGAAGTACGTAATTAAAATTTTATTTTACCTTTTTATTTTAAAAAAACCTTTGATAAAATATAATAATATCGTATACGAAATTAAATAACGGTTTATCCGTTTTACGGATAACGTTATTACGCCTATATTATGTACAAAAAATAATTTAATAAGAAATCGAAAAACTGCCTAAAAAGGTAATTATTAAAATATGAAAAAGCTTACTTAATAACGGTTATAATTTTCGTGATAATAACGCGGTAAAATTGCTATAAAAAATATAATTATTTATAATTTTTATAAAAGATATTAATAAAGTTTTAAGCGTAAAGCCGTAATTAATTTTTAAGGATATAATAAAACGTTTTCTTTTTAAAAAATATAAGAATTCCGAAATTTTTTGCAAATAACGAAAATTTGTTATTATTATTTTATCGTAATAGTATTAATGTAATAATAAATCTGAAAATAAATATTTTAAGTGCAAAAAATAATTTTATAAAAACCTTTATACGAAATATCAAAAGAAAAACTATTAATTTTATATAAAATATTTATAAATTTATTCGATAAAAATTGAATTCGGGTTAATAATTATTTTATAAGTATTTGGTATTATTCGTAAAATGATTTAATTGGGGTTTATAGTTTTATATAAATTATAAAAAGTTAAATAAAATTACGAAATAAAACCGTTATTTTTTTCGTTAATAAAGAAAACGTTACAAGTTTTATTATAAGCCCGGTAATTTACGAAATTTGAAGTTTAAGCGGTTGTTTATTGATTACGTATTTATTAAAAAAATAAAAAATTATATTCCGTATATAGTTTAAGGTTTTCGAATAATTAATATATTTATTTAGCCTTAATAATATACCGGCGACCTTTTAACGTTATATAAATATTATGTTAAAGTATTATCTTAATAATTTTTATTTTACAAATATAAAAAATATATTAATTTATTTGTCCGGTTTTTAAGCCGATTATATAATTAAACTTAAATTAATATTTTGCCATTTAGTAAAAATAAAATTAAACCTGGATCCGGATAAATATAAATTTATAATTTAAGAAATATAATACCTAAAATTTATTATCAAAATATAAATAAGCTTAAAAATTAATTTTAAAAAGGTAATTATTATTCGGAAATAAAAGGCCTTTATTAACGTAAAAAGTTAAAAACTTTATCGGATTTATTAATTCTTACCGAATTTTTATAAAAAGGTTTAACGGAATAACGGTTTTTTTATAATTAATTAAGAAAATTCTTTTCTACTGGAAAAACAAAAAACAATAATCTTTTGACTAATTTAAAAAACTCTTTATTATAACGTTTATTTTTATATATGAAAATTCCGAAAAAAATAATAATAAAGGTAAATTATTTGATTAAGTAATTAAAAAGTATTTATTTTAATCCGACTTATTAGGGCGTTTATAATTGATTATATACTTTTTAAAAATTTTATTATTAATTAAATATAATTACGAAATATACGATAAAAAGTTATTAATTATTGTTAAAATGTTAATAAAATAAAAAAAGGAGCTTTAAAAGTTAATTAATTTTTTGACGATTTTAATAAATTATACGAATTTTTAATATTTTATAAATACCCGTAAACCTACTAAAAAATATATTCCATAAGTTAATTTTCTATCCGCTTTTAATTTCGTAGTTAAATATTATTTTATAAATTATAAAACGTATTTCGTAACGAAAAGAATATTATATTTAAAAAATAAATGACCTGGTTAATTAAAAAGGAATAATTATTTAACGAATTAATACGGATTTAAGAAATTTTAATAATCGTAATTTACTTAAAACGAAATAATAATAAATAACCGATTATATTTTCCGGCGAAAAAAATTTTTCTTAAAGAAAACCTTAAAGAAATATAGAATTTAAAAATTATTAAAAATATTGTTTTAAATATGGCATATGTCGCCGTAACCCAAAAATTACGTAATTTTTCCCCAACTGTAAATACGGTAAAAATTTTTATAGTAAAATATTTTTTCAATTTTAAGGACTTTTTATAATTTAAAAGATATATTTAGATTTTTGCTTAAAAACCGTTTCAAACGTGATTAATTTAACAGTATATTATTTTTATATTACCGGTTCCTTAAAAAATTACGTTTCCTTAATAATATTAATCCATATTTATTATTAACCGGGATAAACTTAGAATATATACCGTTATTGCCGTAATTATAACGTATATAATAAATTATATATATGGAAAAAAACGAAAAAGAATTATAATAGTTTTTATTTATTTTAAACCGATTTTATTTAGATTGTTTAATAAATTTTATAATCGATTTACCGGTAAAGCAAAAAGGGAATTTCCGTTTTCTTGTAGTACTTTATAATTATTTAAAGAAAACGGTTATTTTAAAGCCGATACCTAATATAAATATGGAAACGTATATTTAATACTTTATTATTTATTTTTGGAAATATTACGGTTTCGTTAAACCGTTAATATTTAATAAAATAAGTAATTAAATAAGTAAATTTTTTATTTATTTATGCGACTTAATAAATATATAATAACAACTTATTATATCTTTTTATTTTTAAATAAATAAAATTACGGAAAAGGTTAATTAAAAGGTTTTCGCGTATTTTCGTTATTTTATAGGTTACGTATAATATAATTAAGCCGAATTCTTACTAGCAATATAATTAACTTTTAAGGGTAAAAGCTTTTTGTAAAAAATAAACTTTTTCTTTAATTTACGGATATAATACAAAGCTTATTAATAAAGTACTAATAATTTTTTAATTAATCTCCAAAATAAAAAAAGTTATGAATTTCGTTAAAAGATTACCAAAAAAAATATAAAATTCATATAAATTATTATAATATTGGTATAGGCCAGGATAAAATAATTAGTTCATATTTTGGAAAAATCAATATTATATTTTAAAATAAAGGACTTAATAAAATTGAACTTTAAAAACGTAATTATCTTATAATTATTTAAAAAGGTATTTTAAATAAACGTTAAATATAAAGTTACAGTAATTATGCCTTATAATACTGTAAAATTAAACGTACCGTTAAAGATATACCCGAGATTTAACGTAAATTTTCTAAAGTTAATAATAAAAAACCTGTTATTTAACCAAATTTTAAATAATAATTAATTATTATTAATATTAATAAAAAAGAATACGTAATAAAATATATATTAAAAGTTAAAATTAAATACGTAAATTGCAATTATTAAAGAAGTTATTTATAAAATAGGCAGGTTATATCGAATTAATATAAGAATTACGTAATAATTTCAGAAATATACCTATTTATAATAATTTCGAAAAATTGTTCGAAAACGGAAACGGGGTTGGCGAAAACGTAACGGTACGAACAGAGGTAAAAAAAAATATAAGCAAAGCCGCCACCGCCTTATCGCAACCTCGTTATTTTAATAGGTAACTTAAAAGGATATCGTAAGGTCGTTATTATCTTTTTTAAGTTAAATAATACGTTCGTTTAAAGTATTTAAACGTCGGAAAATATTTTCGCGAAAAAAACGAGATTTTGTTTTTCTTTTCGGATTTTATTCTAATATCAGGGTAATTAAGGACTTGGTAAATATATTATTTAGTTTGTTTGCTAGTAGATATAATATCGGCGATATTGCTTAAAATCTGACGGTATTATTAGATAAACGATTGTAATTTATAACAGCTAAAATGTTCAACTAATTATTAAACCTTAATCGTATAAGTTTATATTAATAAGAATATCATAAGAATTTAAATAATAAATATAATAACGTATTACGTTTCGTAATATTAAAAATATTTTAGGAAACTATATTATATTATAAGCTAAAGTTATTTAAATTATGAAAATAATAAGTATATATATCTTTTTCTGGATCTCGTTAAATCCTGTAGATTATTCCGGATCTATATCGAATAACTGCATGGATCCCGTTAGATCTCTTAGATCATTTAGAATCTATATCGGATAACTGCATAGATCTCGTTAGATCTCTTAAATTATTCGGGATCCATGTCACGTAATTTTGACCCACTTAGGTTTTATTTCGGTCACCAAGTGACCTTTTTCGAAACATTCCCTTGATTGGGTTATAACATTTAATTATTAATAATTAACCGCAAGTCGTAATTTTCCAATTTTCTAAATATAAAAAATATTAGATAATTTGTTAGTAATTTCGAAAATCGAATCCACTTTTTCTGTAACCGATTTTCTAGGTATTTTTTAAAAGTATGTAATTTATTTTTGTTAACATTATAAATAAGGTAAAATTTCGTTAAAGATCTTTTTTAAAAAAAATATTTCAGAATCCTATTCGCTATATTTTAATAATTTGGTATTAAGCTTTTTTCCAAAAAGGTGTTTGTATTTATAGTATTATGTTAATATATTAAATAGATTTTCTAACTTTTAAGACTGTTATTTTAAATCGTTATTTAGTTACTTTAGTTTCCCTTTGATTGTACTAACAATACGTTATATTTTTCTTTGATATTTACTCTCTTTTTATATATTATTTCTTTAGGTAATAATGTTTTTATCCTATTCTTATGTTTATATTCATCGTAATTTTCGATCGAATATTAAGTCCTTAATTTTTTTGGTTTATTAATAAGTTGTAAAATGAATTTTATTTGGCGAATCCCTTCAGTAATCAAGATTTGGTACTGGTATATCTATGGTAATTCTAAGATTATATCGTAATTCCAAATTAAAATGATATCGAAATTAATTATCTTATATTTTTCTTGGAAAACAATCTCGAAATAATTAATTTTATATATACTTTTTCCGTTATCGTAAGCGAATTCCTAACTTTCGGTATTTGTCGTTATATAAGGTTTTAATTTATATTTCTATGGTAATTTAAATTTATTGATTATATTTAGTATAATATAATTCCTACTTAAAGCTTTATAATTTATTATTGCGGTATACCAATATTTTCCAATTCGTATATTTAAAGTAATAAAATTATTAACGGCTTTTATCGTTACGTTTAAAGCTCTTTTTTGGAAATTCTTTTAAATTTCTCTGGGTTTCGTTATTTTTCGGCTTTCTTATAAGTAACTTTTTCGTTTAATTCCTGTTCGAGTTCGTCGAGCTTTATCTATATTTTGGTATTTAACGCGTTAAGTTATTGCATTTATTATTATTGTCGATGTATTGTTTTTTCTAATTATATTAATTATTTTTAATTTTTTTATATTTTTTAATTAAGTAAATTATTTTTTATGGTTTCGATTATATCTTATTATACGTTATAATAAATATCTTTCCAGAGCGTATTTATAAATTAATATATTTTTAAATAGCTTTTTCTCTATAATGCTTTATAATGAATTTTAACTGAAAATAGACATTTATAATAATTCTTTTAGTAATATTTCTTTATTTTCTGCTAGGCTAATTCCTTTTCCGTTTAGTAATTATATTACTAATAATAATTAAAAAAGTCTTCGTATGGGTATTTCCTTTTTTCGAGCTAGGTTTTTATTTTCGCTATTTATTAAACATTTTCTGGGGTTGTGAATTAAAAATATCGATATTATTATTGATCGTTTTTGTTATTTCTAATTCGATTTAGAAAATTAAATTGTTTATAATATATACGGGTAATTCTTTTATAAATGTACTATTTTTATTTTTCGTAATCGGGATATTTTCGTCGTCGAAAATATATACCATATAGTTTGCCATATCGATTAAGAGTTCCGGAACAGATTTTCTTTTGTCCAATTCTGATATTTGCGTAATTATCCTTGTAATATTTCTTGATATATTCGTAATACCTGTTAAGTTAGTTTTTTTATTTTTCGCATTGCCTGTTAGATGTTTTGCTACGGAGAACTTGGTGCGTATTTAAGCCAAATTATATTAATGGGTTTACCTTCGTTTTTTTTATTTTCTTTAAATTATACCTTAAATACAGATTTCTAATTATCTTAGCGGGGTTTTTTAAATGCTTTTTATTACGTTATCTTATAGCTCATTATGTTATAATTTAAGTATTTAGTTTAACTTTAGTTTTTCTTATAAGTAATTTTTAATTTTATAAGTCTTAGTTCCGTGCTATAAAAAGTATTACCGCGTCAAAAAGCGTTGGTATTAGCCGTATACCGGGGTTTGTTATTATATTTATTGGTGCCTTTAATACGCTAGGCGTATTGTCGATCGTTGATCTTAATTACCATAACGATATAATCCGACAAATTATTAGGCTAATTAAACTTAAAAAAACTCTTTTTTATATTTCATTTTTAAACCGTAGAAAAATTTAACCATTAATATTTTTGGTCCTTAATTTAGCTTAAATACTAACTAAACGAATATACTGCCGTAATTAAATATTATTTTTTTATTATCATTATTATATTTGCATTTCGGCTTTTACTTTTTTTATTTACTATTTCGAAAACTTTTGTTAATATTTATTCAAATTATTTGTAATCGTTATCTATTTATATTACCTCCAGGTTTCGTTTTTCGATTAATAAGGTAATATATTTTCTTATAGCGAATTCGAATCAAATAACCGTATCTTTAGTAAATCGTCCGATTACGAATTCAATTCGTATAATAAGCGAAATTAATCAAATAGAAAAATACTCGAAATATATTCGGCATTAAGTTAACAATAATTATAATTTAATTAAGGTTCCGTCGAAAATTCCTGGCTTAAAAAACTTAAAAACTTTTTTTACTTCCTTAATAAAATTTAGCTCAATATCTTGGCTTATTCGAAAAAGCTTTTTAATTTCGAAAGGTTTTTTAATGTTTTTTGTAGGCGGCTTAAAAGGATATCGTAAAATTATTATTATTTTTCTTAAGCTAAATAATGGGTTTATTTATAGAATCCAAACGTCGACAACAAGTTTCGCGAAAAAAATGAGGTTTTTCTTTTTCTTTTCGGATTCCATTTTAGTATTCGAGTTATTAAGAATTTGGTAAAAAGGTTATTTGGGCTGTTTACTGATAAATATAATGTTGGCGATATTGTTCAAAGTTTGGCGGTATTATTAAATAAAAGTTTGTAACATATAACGGTTAAAAGATTTAATTAATTATTAAAACTTACTCGTACTGGTTTATGTTAACAAAAATATCGTAAAAAATTAAATAATAAATAAAGTAACGTATTACGGTTCTTAATATTAAAGGTGCTTTAAGTAACGAATTATTATAAGATGGTATTATCTAAATTATAGAAATAATAATAAACGAATATATCTTAGTTTTGGTATTATTATTTATCTTTGCTTAGCTTTGCTTAACGAGGTTTTGCTAAATAATTGCTTAATACTGATTATTTGTTAGATATAAGGGATATCAGTTGTCTATGTATTGATAACTAGTTATAGATGCTCTAGAACGCGCATTGTACTTTAAGGTAATCTAGTCTCGAAACATATATGTTCCGATCAAAAGGAATTTTCCGTATATAAGGTGTTAAAACACCTTTTGCTAACTGACATACCCCTTTAATACCTTAAAACATTTACGGTATTAATTTTTACAACTTCTAAAGCCATAATTATCTATTTTATCTTTTTTTCGGCGATTAAATTTTCTTAATTGTCTAATTTTTCTTTTAAAATCTTTCGCAAAACGTCCTTCCGCTAATCGAAGGTTTTCGTAATATTTATTAATCTTAATTACTTTTTAAAGTACTTAAAAGGTTCGCGTAATAAGGCTTTCGTTAAACTATTACTTAATATATCGCTCGTAAACGTATAATCCATTTTAATTAAATTTCTTTTTACGGTTTATCGTAATTAATAATTATATATATTCATATACCGTAATTTCGTTATTAATAAAGTAATATCGGTGTTAATAAGCCGTACAGTTTATAAATTATTATATCAATATATTTGACGGTTTTATATTTAAAGTAATTTCTAAATTTTTAATTAATCGAAAATTAAATAAGATATTGTATATAATTTACGTAAAAAATATTAATTCCGTTTTTATTATAAAAATAATTATTATATTTTGCTTATTTACTTATTATCCTATTATTCTTCCAAATAAATTTATAACGTAAATTTAGAAATATTTTCGGTTAATTATATTATTTATAAAAAAGGCGTTATTTTAAGTATTTAATAAATTCTTATCTTCGAATTATAACGTTAACGTTTTGGTTCCGATTAAGTATAATATATTTCGGTCGGCAGCTTTATAATATACGTCGTTAAGATTTAGATTAAATCGGGCAAATCGGGATACCGCAAAAAATACATCGGGTTGTATATTAACTATTACCAAAAAAATAGAACCGATTTCTTTTAATATTTATTAACAAAACCCAAATAAGCCAAATCAAAATTCGGCAATAATTTAATGCCAATTATAAGTACCTTTAGAAAACTATTTAAATTTTTTAGGTATTATATTAATTAACCTATTTATAAAATCGAATTAAAATAACTATATTCTTTATTAAATTTGTTTTTAATTTTTTTAATACCAAAAAACTATCATAAATCCTTATCCCTTATTAATGTATACCGTTTTTATTTTTATTAAATTAAGTAATTAAAAAAGCTTTAATCTTTTTAACGATATATTATAATAATATCGTCTATAAAAACAAATAAGCACCCTCTTATAAATAAAATAACAAAGTTCGTAAAAAACGGAGTTAAGTTCTAATTTTTTATACGTTTTAATAAAATCCTTTTGTCATAATAAAAATAATTCCCTTAATCCATATAATATTTTCCAAATTAGCAAAATATTACTATATTACGGATATGCTGGAAATATTTTTATATACATTTCGTAAAATCAGTTAATATTTATAAAAGCGTTTATAACGTTATACTGCTTAAGTTTTAAGTCGAACTTAATCGTAATAACGATTAAAGTTCGAAACGACTTTTTAACGAAAATAACTGCATATATATTGTTATAAGAAGTTTCAAATTATTCATGATTTCGTATAATAAAACGGGTTCTATATTTTTAAACCCAATTATATTTATTAAATTTATACACATTTATCCATATATAATTTAAAACCTATTTCCCATTAGCAGAAAACTAATTAACGGCCTCCCAGGATTACATTGTTTTTATGGCTTTATAAATAAATTCTTTTAGTTTTACAAAATATTTCCTTTAACGGATATATATTTAATTTTTTATGTGCCTTATAGCCTTAATGGTAAACTACGTTTATATACCTGGTCTTATAACCTAAATACCATTTTATATACCAAAGAATTATTATCTTTCGGATTAAAACAACGTATATTTCGGGTAATTAATTTCTTTAAATTTTCGCAATTTATCGACCGGTTATTGTACGCACTTATAAAAAAATTAAACGTTTTATATTAAATACGGCTTTTTATACCTTTTATTCATTTCGGATAATACCTTTTTAATACGGAACATATTGGAAATTTACGTTTATAATCCGTAAGATACTTTCGCTTTTTACCGTTATTCTGGGTTGAATAATATAAGGGGAGCCTAAGGTTACTTTTATTTTTTTCCGTCGGCGTAATAATCGTAATAATTATTAAACTAAACTTTAATAACGGTAAAAGTCCAACAAAAACCGGAAATAATTCGAATATAATAGTCGTATAAGGATAAATAATCCTTTACAAATAAGCTTATTTTTCTTATTCTCTACGTATTTTATATTAATACCTTTTTAAAACCATTTTTGTTATTTAACCAGTAATTAAATTATTCCATTTAGGTTTTTATTTTTTTATATATAAATTAGATAATTATTGTTTTAATTAGATATTTTTACTTATCGCAATAATATTTGTAACTTTTTCTCTATAATATAAAAAAGTTGTCTTTAAAATCTTTAATATTACCTAAATAGGTAGCCTTTTTATTAAATTATAGGTTTCGAATAATAATAACATTACTAATTATTAACTTGCAGATTTCGTACATATTTGTAAATTAATAAATTAACGAAATAACTTATTCATATTTTAAAATGTAATTTTTAAAAGTTTTATTTTTTCTTTATAGCGGCAACTATCATAACGTAAATTATATAACCGTATATTCGTAAGTAAATTTGTTAAAGCTTTTAATTAAATATTATAACGCCGTTTTTGTATATTAGATAAATATAATAAATTTCGTATAAGCTTTATTAAAAAATGTATAATTAGAAGTACAGTTATATAAATATATTGCCGCTTTAAGGATATATATGATTAAAAACGAAAATAACTTAGTACTATTTCGTATTATAATTATTTTCTTCTTAATTATATTTTTTAAATATTTTGCGCCCCTGTTTTAGGCTTTGGTATACGGTATTAAGGGCTTATGTTTAATATCAAAAGAAGGTAATTAAAATATATTTCGAAATTGAGAATTTTTTAACTTTCGTTATTGAATTTAATTATGTATAAAAAGACGTTATTTTAGTTTTTTAAGATTTCTAGGAAATATCAAAACGTTATAATAAATATATCTTGTTTTCGGTTTTTAAAGTAAATATCCCAAATAAAACTTAAGTATCTGTCGGCAGTAAACATAGCGTATTTATATTTTTCAAAGTTTTTTTTAAAGTTTATAAAATCGATAACGATTTTTTATTTTAATTGAAATATTCCTTTTTTGGTTCGCAGCGTATTAACGTTTGAACTTTCGCCTTGTTATATATTTAGTATTCGATTATTGTAAAAAATTTTAAACAAATTCCTTTTTTCTAAAACTATAATTATATAATTATTTCGAGATCTAGATAACCTAATTTTAAGTATTACATAATACCGTTACCGGTTCGTAATAATTTTATTTTTTTTAAATTAACGTTTCGTTTATAAATAATTAAGGTTATATAAAATATTATTATGTTAATATTTTCGATAACGAATTAATTAAATCTATTTGTTAACGTAATAATTATTTAATTATATTTATTTTAAATGTAATTATTAATTCCTTTATTATTTTATTAGTACCTTTTTTTCGGAACTGCAGAAATAATACCAAATTATATGTAAAATTTTTGCAATAAGTTACGTCGTATAAATGTAACGTTTTTATACCGTTAAGGTTTCGAATAATTATATTAACCTTTTCGTATCTTTTAATCGAGACGAAATTATTGCTTATGTATATTCCGTAATCGTATACAGTAAATTTAAAGTTCAGGAATGTATTAATTAAATTAAAGATATATATCGTAAACTTTAAATTTAAAATCGTTAAATTTTTTAAAGAAATAAAATAAAGTATTTATGAGGTTACTTTAATTAATAATTAAAAATTGTTTTAATATTAGTTATATTTTTATTAAAAATTAATTTATCTTTTATATAATAAATTCTTTTATATTTTTCGATAAGCGGTTAATTTCTTTCTTTAAAGATTAACTGGTAAAGATTTATCCTTAGATATATATTATCATGTTATTATTAAAACGAAAACCTTTTAAAGCCTTTTTAAAGAATGCATAATAATAATTAAATAATATATGATAATTAATTAAGTATGTTTTATAATAGGTACCTTATATGTTTAATTTTTAACATTTTCGTTTATTACTATTTCGATCCGTATAAATATTTTTACGGTTATTTTATTTCGGCTTACGGCTTAAGAGTTTTCTTTACAGTTAAAAATTAATATTTTTAACGATTATTATAAATTTGTTGTAATTTAATAATTTAATAAAATCGTTATTATTTCCTAATAATTAATTGTATTATTAATAATTATTGCCTTTTTTATTATTTAGAAAATAATCGTTTAAATCCCGATAATAAAGGCTAATATTACATATAAATTTTTAACCTCTATAACAATTATTTTCGTTTTCAGAATATTATATTATTATCTTTAAGCTATAACTTTTAACCATTTTACAATTTATTTATTTAGCTTTTTTTACTAATTTGCAAATTTACCCTAGCCGTTTACAGTATTTCCGTTAAATATTAATTAAGAATTTATTATCGTATCTTTTACCGAATTCGCCAAGGTTAATATATTGCTTTCGTAAGTTTTTTCCTAAAAACAAGCTAATTTTTTAATTATTAAAAATATTAACTTTAAAATGTATTTTGTAAAGTCGTTAATGTTCTTATAAAAGATATCGTATTTTTAAATTTTATAAATATATGCCGTAAAATCCTAATTATAAGCTTATTTATTTTCGGTCGTTATTTTAAAGATATTTATGAAATAATTTGTATAATCGATTTTTTCGGTAATTCTTCCGGAAACTATAAATATAAACGAGAAACCGTTTGAGATATTAATTCGTATCGTATAACGGATTCGTTTTTTTATGTAAGAAATTATATTAGGTTTTATAGGTTTAACAAGCCATTAAAAACTTTAATCAAAATCGATATAATTCCAAGTATCGAACCCATATATTTTATATTAAAATTCGCCTTTAAAACGCTCTTCATCCTTAGATTCCTTACAAATAACGGCGGACGTTAATAATATAATTATTATTATTATTATTGGCGTATTTCGATAAATATAATTATTATATAACATATATTGTTTTCATAATAACTAATTAATTAATATATGCCCTAGTTAAACGAATAAAACTTTTAATTATTAAATATAAAGGATATTCGTTATATATATATTAATAACTAGTTGCAGGTGTTTGAAAATATGTATTGCACTTTAAGATAATCTAGTCCCGGAACATAAATGTTCCGATCAGAGAGAATCTTCCGTATATGGAGTGCTAGAGCACCTTCTGCTAGCTGACAGGAGCCTTAGAAAAGCCAAGTTTCGACCGAGCTAAGAAATTACGTAACTGGCTTAAAAAGCTTAAGAGCTCTGGTTGGTCAAAAGAACTTAAGCCAGTAAAATACCAAAAGAGTTAAAAAGAGCTCAAAAGCACTTAATTAAGAAAATATCGTTAAGCTGCAATAAGTATCTTAAGCCCAAATAAAGATATATATGTTTATTATTTTCATAGTTTAAATAATATTAGGTTGTGATATAACTTCGTTACTTAAAACATTTTTAGTATTACGAAACGTAATACGTTATTGTATTTATTGTTCAGATTCCTACGATACTTCTGCCAATATAAACCCGTACGACTTAGGTTTAATAGTTGGTTAAACCGCCTAGTGTTATGACCTAACGGTCTTGGCTTCTGGAAACGGTCGGGATCCTGAAGAACCAGACCCCAACCTAGCCAAGAAGTCACGTGACTAGCTCAAAGGGCTTAAGGGCCCTAACTGGTCAAAAGGGTTTAAGCCGGATAAGTACCAAAAGGGGCTTAAAAGGGCTTAAGAGAACTTAACTAGAGAGGTATCGTTAAGTTATGATAAATACCTTAAGCCAAAATAAGGATATATACGTTTATTATTTCTATAATTTAGATAACTTTAATTTGCAATATAATGTCGTTACTTAAGGCATCCTTGGTATTACGAAACGTAATACGTTATTATATTTATTATTCAGATTTGCATAATACTTTTATTAATATAAACTCGTCGACTTAAAATTTAATAATTAATTAAATTATATAGTTTGTTATACGTTATAAGCTTTATTTAATATTACCATTAAATTCTAAGCAATATTTAATATTATCAAAATATCGATTAATATTTAAAAAATACTTATTTAATAACTTTAGGTTCGAATTCGGGAGTTGGAGAAAAAAGTTCGAAAACTCAAAGTTATGCCATTTACCTAAACCTTTTTCGTTCGTATAAAGCCCAAAAAGCCGGAATACTATAATGGAAAAGGCAATTTTTAAACTTTTTTAATTTAGGCATAAATTTATTTTTGTTTTTTAGACCTTAATAATCTAGCGGATATAATTTTAGGAATAAAAGCATTCCTAACAGAAAATATAATTAATTAATTTAAGCCCATTATGAAAAATTCCTGGAAATAAAAAAGTCGAATAAAGAAAACTTTATTTATAAAATTTTTTTACTTTATACCAATTTCGAAAATAAAATGCGCGATAATTTCGACAATCCGGATAAAAAACGATTTACGGTCTAATAATTTTTACAACTTAAATAAAAAAAACCTATATCTAAATACGCCGTAACTTTTAAAAGTTTTACGGCTAAAGCAAAATAAGAAAACGACGAAATTAACGCCTTTATCGATATATTTTATAAAAAATTAAAAGCTAATATAAAAATAAAATTATTCGGATTAAATAATTAATTGCTTTAAATCGGTATATCGTAAAAGTAATTAAAATTAACAATCGATAATTTAAAAAATAACCAAAAAAATAATACGTTTTACGTTCGGAATATAATAAATTTAACTAAGGGAAAAAACGAAACGCACTCCTTATTCTTTACGGAACAACGCTAGGACTTATAGAATTCGGCATTACCTATAGACAGGATTAGAACTAGATTAAATGCTTCAATTATGGCAAAATAAGATATAAGGCCTATAAGTACAAAAAGCCCAAAAAACCATAATAAGATAACTAAATACCTATACCGGAGGGATAATCCAGGAATAATTAAGGAAACGATAACAAAGTTATTAACATAATCCAAGCTAAGTACATATTAAGCTTATAACAAAAGGTCTAATAAGGATCATTACGATAAAAAATTTGACGAAAAATGCGAAAAATTAAAAAGCTGGCTTAATAAATATTACGAACATAACAAAAAACATTATAAAAATAATTACGCAAACACCAGAATTAAACAGAAAAAGTATATCCCGGAACCCCTGATCGATATGGCAAAATATACGCCATATACTGTCGACGACGAGAATATCCCGATTACGAAAAATGGAAACAGCATATTTACGAACAAATTACTCGTATATATTATAAGGGATTCGATTTTCCAAACCGTACCGGAAATAACAAAAACGATAAATAATAGTATCGACAGTTTTGAACCATAGCCCCAGAAAATATCCAGCAGTTAGCCGAAATAAAAAGCTGGTCCGAAAAAAAATAATACCCGCAAAAAGACTTTTTTTATTATTATAAATAATGTAATTACCAAACGGAAAAAAAATTAATCCAGCGTACGGTAAAAAAGCATCATTAAAAAGTTATTACGGATTTCCATTTTTAATTAGCATTTATTACAAATCTCCAGAAAAAAAAGTCATTAAAAAAATACGACAGTTTACGGAAAATCTCTAAAACTATAGTCAAAATAACGTATAATAAGATATAATCGTAAATATAAAAAAACAATTTATTCGATAAAACAAATTATAAAAGTTTTAAAAATAATTAATACGACTTAAAGGAACAGTACGCCGGCAATAACAATAAATATAATAACTTAACGCGTTAAATGAAAAAATATAAACAAAGTTCGACAATTTCGAACACGAATTAAAAAAACAGTTACCTATAAAAAAGCCGCAAAATAACGAAACCCAGAATAATCAAAAAGAATTCCCAAAAAGGATTTTAAACGCGACGATAAAAAACGTTAATAACCTTATTACCTTAAAAATACGTATCGAAACGTATTAATATACCGTAATAATGGATTACAAAGCTTTAGGCGGAAATTACATTATACCGGATATAATTAATAAGTTTAAATTATTATGGAAATATAAGTTGGAACCTTATATAACGACAAATACCAAAAGTTAGGAATTCGCTTACAATAACGAAAAAATTATACGCGAAATTAATTACCTCGAGATTTTTATTAAAGAACGATATTAAACGATTAATTTTAATATTATTTTATTCGAGAATTACGATATAATCTTAGGATTATTATAGATACGTTAATACGAAATTTTGATTAACGGCGGCATTAACTAGGTAAAATTCGCTTTACTTCCTATTAACAAACGAAAAAAAAATTAAGATCTTAATACTTAATTAATAATAACAATAAATGCAAGTATAAAAATATAATAAAAATCTTATTACCTAAAAAGACAAAATACAAAAAACGGGTATTAAAAAAAATACGACGTATCGTTAGTATTATCAAAGTAAAACTAAAGCAATTAAATAACGATTTAAAATAATAAGAATAACAGCCCAAAAAATTAAAAATTCTAATTAATATATTATTATAATATTACAAATACAAATAGCTTTTTAAGAAAAAGCTTAATATAAAGTTATCAAAATATAGCGAATAAAATTATAAAATAATCTTTAAAAAAGGATTTTCGACAAAATTTTACCTTATTTATAATCTTAACAGAAACGAATTACGTACTTTTAGAGAATACCTGGAAAATCAGTTACAAAAAAATAAATTCGACTTTTAAAGTTACCAGCAAAATACCTTATGTTTTTTGTATTTAAAAAAATAGGAAATTACGATTTATAATTAACTATCGACAATTAAATGATATTATTATTAAGGATTAAATATTATTATCCTTAATTACGGAAATAAAAGACCAACTTTACGAACCCAAATAATTCATAACGTTCGATTTCAAAAATAAATATAACCTTATTAGGATTAAAAAAGAATACGAATAAAAAATAACTTTCAAAACAAAATATGGATTATTTAAGTATTTAATTATATTAATAGGATTTACAAACGTATTAATAACCGTCTAACAAATAATTAATTGCGTATTACGAAAATACCTCGATATTTTCGTCGTTTGCTATCTCGACGACATTCTTATTTTCTCGGAAACAAAAAAAGCATATATAAGATACGTTTATAAAGTTCTTTAAGTTTTACAGAACGTAAGGTTACTTATTAACGCAAAAAAAGTTAGTTCCGTATATAGGAAATAAAATATCTAAAACATATTATTACTTTAAAACATATTAAAATAAATTCCAAAAAAGTCGTTATAATTATAAAATAACAAACGTTAATAACGGTTAAAAAGGTATAGGTATTCCTTAAATTCGTTAATTATTACAGGAAGTTTATTTAAAACTTTAGTAAAATAATTATACTCTTAATAAATTTTCCGAAAAAAAATTCAAATAAACGCCAAATACGGAAAAGATATTTCGGGATATTAAAAATGCAATTACCAGCAAATTAATCTTAATTATATATGATCTAAACCGTCTTATTAAATTAAAAACCGATATTTCGGATTAGGTATTAAGCGTAATAATCGAATAACGAAATAAACAAAACAAATTGCACTTTATTATATTTTTTCGTACAAATTAAAAGGAACAAAACTTAATTACGGTAGGCCGAATAAAAAATTTATAGTTATTATTATGGCATTTCGGGAATTTAAGCATTTTTTAAAAGAAAATTTGCATTAAATCAAAATTTATACAGATTATTAAAATTTTACCCGATTTACCATAACCAAAAAACTTACAGGACGATAATTAAAATACGCGGAAAAATTGGCGAATTTCGCCTTTGTTATTATCCATAAAAAAATTCAAAAAACGGCAAAATAAACGCTTTAAGCAAATAATTAAATTTCGAAAAGAAATTAGTTAAAATTAACCATAAAATTTTTGATATTATTATAAAAAGATATATACGCTTATAACAAATTACGGTAATTTGGGCAATATTTTTCGATATATATCAGAAACTTTAATAATATAATAATAATTTTCTAAAACAATCAAAAAATAAATAAAATGCAAATTCTAGAAAAATACCAAAAAGATTTAGTACGAAAAATATACGAATATTAATTATACGGATATCCAAAAATCCATAAAACCTTAAAACAACTTTAACGCATATATTTCTTTCTTAAAATAAAATTAATAATACAAAAAATTATACGGCAATATAATATTTACGTTAAAGCAAAAACTCGACGACATAAGCCATATAAAAAACTACAGCCATTATTAATTGCAAAACGACCACAATATTTAATTATATTTAACTTTATTATTAAATTTCCTATATTAAAAATCCAGCTACAGGAATATATTACGATAATATTTTCGTAATCGTCGATCGATTTACGAAACTTTTCTATTTTTTACTATATTATAAAAACACAAACGCCGAACAATTAAAATATATTTTTTTCATATATATTTTTAATATATACAAATTACTAATAAAAATTATATTAAATAAAAAATCGATATTCGTATTAAAATTTATATAAAGCCTTATAGTATAAATCGGCTTAAATCACAAATTATTTAACGTATTTAAACCTTAGAAAAATAAATAAATAAACCGAATAAACCAAATTTTAAAAACTTATTTACGATATTATATTAATTATAAATAAAATAATTAGGTTAAAAAATTATTAATTGTATAATTAACTTATAATATTAATTATTACGAAAATATTAAAATAATATTTACGAATATAAATTTTGTTTTTATTTTAAAAGTTTATAAAAAAGTACGTAATAACGGCCTAATTAATATCAAAATAATCCTTACGTTAAAATAATTACGATAATTATATCAAAAGATAAAAACAAAATTAAATTTTATACGAAATCAAATAAATAAATATTATAATTAAAAATAAGTAAAAAGATTAACTTTCGAAAAAAGGGAAATAATTTTCCTCGTTACAAAAAATATTTAAACAAAACAACCTAGCAAAAAACTCGATTTTAAGTATATCGATTTATATAAAATCGCCAAAAAATCTCAGAAAATAATTATTAATTAAAACTTTTATTAAAAGTTAAATTCTATTTAATTTTCTATATTTTTTATTCGAATTAACAATAAATATAATTAATGTACATATAGCACAAAACGATATGGAAATAAAAAACGAATGGATATACGAAATAAAAAAAATTTCGATATATAAAAGCAAAACGGATTTACTTAATACTTAATTAAATAAAAAAAATATCTAGATTCCGAAAACATTTAGGAACCCGTTAAAAATCTTATTAACGCTTAGCATTTATTAAAAAACTTTTATTAATAATAATAGGCGCGTCCTAATTAAAGGTTAACCAGTTAATAACCGGGATATCGGGCTAATCGGCTATAGCTTGCGTTAACGTAATAATTATAACGGCGGCTTTTAATTATTTTTATTCCTTTTCGAAACGCTTAAACTTTTTTATCGCCTCCGTACCTTGAATACCGCGGCGAAATATTTTAATTCCCCGTTAACGAAATTTTTTATTTTATTTTCGTAAACGATTTAAACGATTAAATAATTCGTTAAAATATTATTAAGCCTTTAAAAATTCCTTTTCGGTAATACGTTTTTTTAATTCCAAACGATCTTCCTTAATAACCAATTTACGGTATTTAAATTCGAAAGGACCAAAAAAATTACAGGGACCTCCGTAAGCGGTATAAAAAGTACATTTCCTTAAATTGCAATAGGTTTTGCAAATTTTGTTTTCAAATTTACAGCGGGAACAAAAAATATTCAAAAATATAATAAAACTAAGGTGGTTAATCCGTTCTGAAAAAACGAAAACGTTAATACGCTTACGAAATCTGGATTTTTTAATGCAACCTAACATGATAAATATGAAAAAAAAGAGTTACTTATCAAAAATCAATAGACAAATAATTTGATCTTTAAAAACAAAGATCCTAGAAAAGGAGAAATCGTATTATAACCTAACGGTTTTAATTTCTGGAAACGATTAAAATCTTAAAAAACCAAACCCTAACCTAGCTAAAAAATTACGTAATTAACTCAAAAGGCTTAAGGGCCCTAATTGGTCAAAAGGGTTTAAACCGAATAAATACCAAAAAAGGCTTAAAGGGGTTTAAAAGGATTTAACTAAAAAGGTGTTATTAAGCCATAATAAGCACCTTAAGCAAAAATAAAAATATATACGTTCATTATTTCCATAATTTAAATAATTTCAGCTTACAATATAATATCGTTACCTAAGGTACCCTTGGCATTACGAGACATAATACGTTACTATATCTATTACTCAGATTCCCACGATATTCCTACCAACATAAACCTGTCGACTTAAGGTTTAATAGTTAGTTAAACCACATAGCTCGTCACACCTAGTCGTTACAAAAATGGTCGTAATAAAAACAGCTAAAAGATTAAATAGATTAAATTACATAATAAATTACGAATTCGCTAATAATAAATTAATAAACTAGATTATTAACTTATTAAAACTAAGTCAATAAATCGGATTATTAACTTATTAGTAATAAGATAATAAGCCGAAATAGATATATTTATATTTATTTTTTTATATTTTTAAAACCAAATTATTTATAATATATAATTTCGTTATTCAATATATTTTTGATATTACGAAACGTAATTAAGTTATTTATTATTAAAAACCTTACTGTATTTCTATTAATATAAACCCGTACGATTAAGGTTTAATCGTTGGATAAACCTCCTAGCCGTCACAAATAGGCGTATTCATTATCTAAGCTACGTTTAACATCTTACAAATGCGAAACCTATATTATTACTGAATACTGCAAATGGCGCAAGATCATGGCAGGGGACCTTTGCCGAAAGTGGTCCACTACTGCGAACGAATCTCTCGTCATCCGAAGTCGGAAAGAGCGCAAACCGGCCAAGGCGAAACAAACGGAAACGAACGGCGCGGGTTATCTTATCAGATCCGAATCTCCACCCCATCTCGACAGATCTTCGACGGTATTTAACTGCGATGGTCCGTTGATCTCCCATCAATAATGCCCAATTATCCCTGAATAAACGCCCGTTTGAAAATTTTCCTTCGGCTAGTGCACATGCAACATAATGTCATTACGTACCAGATAGTCGACAAATGGCTGCGACCCCATTGTGGTTTGTTCATCCTGGTCGTCCACCAAGTTACCTTGAAGGATGGCACATGCATCAACCAATTGACACGGCTACTCACGTAACATGCCCACACCCTACCTAAGATCTCATCTGGTACTACTCCCTGACCGAATAAGTCTAGCCTATCATACATTTCCCTCAGACTCGACGAGCAGAGATGCGCACCGTGCCAGGAAGTTGGCAAGCTGGTGTAGAGCGGGCGGCCCTCTCCCCAGCTCCCTGGTCATTGGACTGGGCCGGAGATGTAACGCTTACTTATTCTCGATGCTTTATCATTAACGCGCTATATTTTTCGCATGGGCTGTTACGGCAAATTACGGCTTCCAAATTTGGAAAGATGCTGTAATACAAGCCACACCCTTGCAGGAGCTTTCGGCCTGTCTCGCCAAGATGAGTTATCAGATCCTCTTTGAGTTATCAGATCCGGCATCTTTGTGGAGCATCAGTAGTACTATGGTACAGTACCGGTCCCATTTTGCTATATCGCAGACTGGTTCCGATGCGGGCAAGACGGGCTAGTATGAATAGCCCCTAGAGACCCAGACCCTATCCATAGAGCTAGTTCCGTCATCGCTCGCACACATTTCTCCCACGCATGCGCTATCCAGATAGATACCTTCGTCGGAACGGGGCTATAACGTATGGATCAGTAGTCCTCATTTGTATTTTCCTGGGCATATGACTATCGCTTGGCCCGCCCGTCGGTTAGACGGTTAGCAGCATCTATAAGACGTTTCTCGCCCAGATTATCCTCCACCTATGCTGGTTAGCAAAATCATCTAGCTAATCAACTAGCCAAATATATGTAGAGTGCCTCGAATGCAATATCAGGACGAACGACGCCCTGGCAGCTCCTCTCGGTTAACCTAACATGGACACTAACAACACGGCCAACGCTGCCACCGACGCACGTCATACCGACGATGCCGGATCTAACAGCAACGCATCTATGCCACCAACGGAGTTCGAGGAGGAAAGCCTCTGGAGAGAGCAACTGGAACAGATATGGGACTGGAATACCCCTTTATCGCCGACGCTGAAGACATGTATGCACGAGTTAGTTGGCCGGCAGGCGAAGAAGGCTCCTGATCGAGTTGCTATACATTCTTGGGATGGAGACTTTACCTATCGAGATGTTGACTCGATATCGGATCGGCTTGCGACGCATCTGGTGTCGCTGGGGGTTGGGATCGGCAGAAACGTGCCGCTCTGCTTCGAGAAGTCCAGATGGACTGCTGTTGCCGTCCTGGCCGTTATGAAGGCCGGAGGGACGTTTGCGCTCATGGATCCCAGCCAACCGGAGGAACGACTGCGCACCATTGTACAACAAGCCGACGCCAAGATCGTCATAACTTCAAAACTGCAGGAAGACCTGGGTTCACGGATTGCGGAAGGCGCAACGAGGGTGACAGTTTCGGACGATCATGCTGCGAGCTACAATAGCAACATATCTGAGCTTCCGACTGTACCGTCCACTACGAATCTATATATCCAGTTTACGTCGGGAAGTACGGGCAGGCCCAAGGGCGTCCTCGTTACGCACGAAAACTACACCAGCGGCGCCGTGCCGCGTGCGGAGATCGTGGGATATCGTGCGCACTCTCGCGTTCTCGACTTCGCATCGTACGCGTTCGATGTCTCTATTGACTGTATGCTCTGCACGCTCTCCGTCGGAGGCTGCTTGTGCATTCCCTCCGACGCCGATCGGGTCAACTGCCTCAGTGCGGCCATCCGAAACTTGAAAGTCAATATGGCACATATGACCCCGTCAGTGGCACGCGTTTTGGACGCAGATATCGTACCATCCCTCGAGGTACTCGGACTGGGAGGCGAGGCCATCTCTGCGGGCGACGCCGCCATGTGGAGTAAGCATACAAGAGTTATCAACGCGTACGGTCCTTCCGAGTGTACCGTCGGCTGCGCCGTCAACGGCGACGTTGGCGCGGAGAGCACAAAGCCACATGTCAGCATCGGAAGGGGCGTGGGCGCGGCCTTGTGGATCGTCGACCCCGCGAACTATAACAGACTGGTACCTATCGGGGCGGTCGGAGAACTCCTCGTCGAGGGTCCCATAGTCGGTCCCGGATACCTAGGCGAGCCCGACAAGACAGCTGCGGCCTTCGTCAGCAATCCGAAATGGCTTGTCGCCGGCACTCCAAGACATGAAGGTCGGAACGGGCGACTGTATAAGACGGGCGACCTCGTGAGGTACGACTCGGACGGGACGGTCGTCTTCGTCGGGCGCGGCGATCAGCAGGTAAAACTAAGGGGTCAGAGAATCGAATTAGCAGAGATCGAGTATCACCTGCGCGAAAGGCTGCCGCCCGGGACCCGCGCCGTAGCCGAAGTCATCAAGCCGGAAGGGGCCTCGCGCGAATCGTCCCTAGTAGCCTTCATCGCGGAAAAGGCCGGCCTAGTTCCGGAATCTGCAGACTTACTCGGGCCGCCGTCTCCGGAGCTGCAAGATGCGCTGGGCTCTATGAGCAAATACCTGGCGGAACAGCTGCCGATATATATGGTACCGGCGGCATATATCCCGTTACGGATAATGCCGCTCCTGGTTTCCGCGAAGACGGACCGCAAGCGCCTGCGCGAGCTTGGCTCCTCGCTAACCAGGAAAGATCTCGCGGGCTTCGCGGTAGCGGCCTCCGAGAGAAGAGAGCCGACGACGCCCGTGGAAAGAGTCCTGGCCGAACTCTGGAGGCAAGTGCTCGGCGCAGACATCGAAGTCGACGCGAACGACAACTTCGTCGTCTTAGGCGGCGACTCCATTCGCGCGATGAGGCTCGTCGCCGCCGCACGAAGTCGACAAATTGCGCTCTCCGTCAGCGACGTCTTGAGCTGCCCCATCCTTTCAGAGATGGCCCTCGTCGCGAAGCCGGATAAGGGCGAGGCGAGCATAGAGATTCCTCCCTTTTCCCTCATCGATAGGCACTGGTCGGCAGACTCTGCCCGCGCCGACTGTGCTGCGCTCTGCGGGATCGATCCTTCTGTCGTCGAGGACGTCTATCCCTGTACACCGCTTCAGGAGGCTCTAGTGGCATTATCCGCCAAAGTCAGCGAAGCTTACGTTGCTCAACGGGTTGTGGAGCTGGCCGGCGAAACAGCAGCGCGAGACCTGCAAAACGCGTTCAGGATTGCGTCCCTTGATTGCCCAATTCTACGAACCCGGATAGTCCAGGTTCCCGGACGCGGATTAATGCAAGTAGTCGTGAAGGACGACTTTGACTGCCGGTCCACGCCCGGAAAGGGTCTTAACGATTACCTAGCGGCCGACCGTAGCGAGCACGTCCAGCTTGGCAGGCCCCTAGTGCGTTATGGATTGGTTAAGAGTGGGGAAGCCGGTGGGAAGACACATTTCGTCCTGACGATGCACCATGCTCTTTACGACGGATGGTCCATGCCTTTGGTTGTCGAACGAGTAAACCGGGCGTACCAGGGACTCGCGACTCCACGCCCGGCCGAGTTCAAGCACTTCATCAAGTACCTCTGTGAGCTAGACCGCGCGGAGTCAGAGGGCTACTGGAGGGAACGCCTCTGTGGTGCCACCAGTGAACAGTTCCCCCCTCTTCCGTGGCCGGGCTACCAACAACAAGCGGATTCTCTACTCGAGCACTACGTTCATACTGGGAGGCCGGCGGCCGGATTCACAATCGCGGCGGCCATTCGGGGTGCTTGGGCTCTCTTGGTGTCGCTATATACCTCGTCGAACGACGTCGTGTTCGGCGAGACACTAACCGGTCGGAATGCGCCGATTACCGGCGTTGAACAGATCGAGGGGCCGATGATTGCGACGGTGCCCGTCCGCGTGATAGTAGACCCGGAGGCCACAGTCACCGAATACCTGCATGAAATACACACTCAGGCGGTGCTGGGAATACCTCATGAGCATTTCGGTCTTCAACACATCCGGCGCCTGAGCTCAGATGCTCGCGAAGCCTGCGAATTACGAACCGGCCTGGTCTTGCACCCTAGCACCGACGACGGCGGGGAGCGTACAGGCGATAAGCAGCCCGCCGACGGTTTCGTCCCTGTGGGAGACGCAGAGGCCGCGCAGGAGGCGTTGAAGTTCAACACGTACGCCCTGATGCTCGTCTGTTCCCTGGATCCCGACGGCTTCCTGGTCATGGCTAGTTTCGACTCCAAGACGGTGATCAGTCACCAGATGGAGAGGATGCTATGCCAGCTCGGATCGCTCGTACAACAGTTCTGTCGACATCCACGTGTCCGATGCCGCGATCTCATTATCTTGGCGGAACAGGACGTTACGGAGCTGTCGCGTCTGAGTCAAGTTGGCGCGAAAGGGCTTGGGGGGTTTGGCTTGATTCCCGAGGACGCCCAGGTCGCAGGAGCGTGGCTTGTCGACCCCGCAAACGCAGAACGCCTAGTTCCTCTCGGCGGCGTAGGCGAACTCATTATCCAATGTGAAAGCGAGCTCAACATGGACGTGGTGGAGAACCCTAGATGGCCTGTCGGGCCCCGGGTTGGCCGGCTCTACAGAACAGGAAGGCTTGCGAGATACGACAGCAATGGAAATCTCACATTTACCGAGCGGAGAACCCAGCTTGGCGTGTCTCAGTCCGGGCGGCAACAGAAACAGTTTTCTCTCTTCTCTTCGAAACAGAAAAGGCTACGACAAGCCTGGAGCCGCATAGTAGGGATCAGCGAAGATGAGATCGGTCTCAATGATAGTTTCTTCCAACTCGGAGGCGACTCTATCGGGGCCATGAAGCTCGTGTCGGAGCTTCGCGTTGAGGGGCTGGAGACGACTGTTGCTCAAATCTTCAAGCACAGAACGTTGTACGATATGGCGACAGTGATAAAAGAAACGAGCACATCCGAAGCCGGGCCGGAAGTGGAGGAGGCCACGCCCTTCTCGTTGCTCGAAACTCCCGACGTGGAGAGCTTTATCAAGGATGAGGTCCAGCCTCTCCTCACTGATCAAGGTGTCCGAATCCAGGATCTCCTGCCTGCACGCCCACTGCAACAGGTCGCGGTCAGTGGAACGACGCAATTACCGCGGTTTTCTGCAAGGTACGAGTTGTTCCACCTAGAGGGTAGGACGAACACTGCCGAGCTTCTTAGGAGCTGCCGAGATCTTGTCGCGAGAAACGAGATTCTGCGAACCGTCTTCATCGAGGTCGCCGGCAGGTGTTTCGGGGTGGTCCTCGAGCACTTGCCGGTTCCCATCGAACAGTACGAGGTCGAAGGAGATCTTGACTCCTTCGCCCATAAGCTGTGCGATGTAGATGTCCAGACCAGAATGCCGCTTGGCTCTTCCTTCGTCAAATTCATGTTGGTGCGAGGCGAAGGAGACCGGGGTTGCCTGATCTTACGAATATCTCATGCCCAGTACGACGAAATCTGTCTCGTGAAACTCGTGAGACAGCTCGCAGATCTGTATGACTACCGCACAACCGTGGATGCTCTCCCATTCTCATCGTTCGTCTATCATATCACGAGGAAGAGCATCCCGCAGAGTATCCCATACTGGAGAGAACTCTTGCGGGGGTCTTCTCTTACGGTATTACGCCCAGATAGGCCGTTGTCCTCTAGACTGCCAGCGGATATCGCACGAACTGTCGACATTTCAGCCCGCCTGAAGGATATCACGATCGCGACTCTGCCTACCGCGGCTTGGGCTCTCTGTCTCGCCCGCCGCCTCTCGTCGAGGGACGTCGTATTTGGCGAGGTGGTCAGCGGTCGCAACATCGATCTACCGAACGCTGACGCCGTCATGGGACCGACGTGGCAGTACGTGCCAGTACGCATCAAGTTCGACGAAGGCTGGAAAGGGGTCGACCTTCTCGACTATGTGCAAAATCAACACATCGCTAGTGCTCAGCACGAATGCATGGGGCTTCCTGAAATCGTACGAGAATGCACTGACTGGGCGGAAGATATCGACTGGTTCGATTCGGTGGTCCATCAAGATGTGTATCATGTGGAGGAGCTCAAGTTCGGAGACGCCGCTTGCCGCCTGGAGACGGTGTACCCGCACTATGAGCCGTTGAGAGAGTGGAAAATACAGGCATTCGTGAAAGACGACAGCCTCACCCTGGAGATCGTCACTTTTAACGACTGGATCGACGTGGCGAAGGAACTGTTGGATGATCTGGTAGACATCATGACACAGCTGGTCAGACGACCGAGCGAACCGCTATTCTAGAATTTCCGTCGTTACGATACGTTTAACCCCTCGTCGTAATGAAGTCAATGCGGCAGACTTCGAATTCCATTGTACCTATATATAGCTCACATTTGAAGTTCTAACTACTTCCCACGCTACGTTCCGGTGCTCCCCGTAACATTTTTAGAGACCGAAAAACTTCATGTCGTCATCGCCACGAATAGGCACCGAATGGCCGACCCCTTGCCCGTAGATTCCAACTAGGTGGTCACCGTACGTCGAGGTCGTGTATCCGCTCTGGGGTGTGTTCTCCCGTGTAGATTCAGGCACGTCGGGATTATGCCCGAAGACGCCTGCCCACTGCTTGATCGTCTCCTGGTAGTTGGGGGCGGCGAGGGTAGAGTCCGCGCTTCCGTGGTAAATCTGCATCCTGGGACGAGGACCGTCGTAGCCGGGGTACATGTCCCTGACGACCTGCGCCCAGTGTTGCGCGGTCGTGCGGGACTGCCCGTTAGCACAGGTGGAGTTCCACCCGTTAACAGCACCGGACGAGGACACAAAGCAACCGGCGGGCACGCCGGAGTACACGATGCCGGCGGCAAAGACATCGGGGTAAGTAGCAGCGAGGACGTTCTAGAGCCAAGATTAGTCGAGGTGGGACTACTGCATCATGCGAAGGGGCTTCTAGGGTAGACTTACGGTCATCATTGCGCCGGACGACATACCGGTGACGAACACCTTGGCAGGATCGGCGTTGTACCGGCCGATGGTATAGTAGACCATGTTGGCGATTGAATTGCTGTTTCCAGTGCCATTGTGCGTAAGCGTCTGCCTCGAGGAGACGTCCCAGCAAGTCCCGCTGTAGGGAGATTCGGGGTAGATGACAATGAAACCCTTCTGGTCGGCCAGTCGCGCGTACGGGCTGCCGTTGAAATATGCCTGGGCGGTTCCGGTGCAGTAGTGAATCGCCACGATGATCGGCGGGTTCGCAGCGAGCCGTGTTGGGATGTAGATGAACATCTTGGCGTTCGACGGGTTCGCGCCGAAGTTTGTCACCTGTTGCAGCCGCCCCTGTCGAGGCTCGATCATGCGTTCGTTCTCCACCGCCGAGGCGACGATGGCCGTGAACGATGCCAGCGCGGCGACAAGCCTAGTGAGAAGCTTCATTATGGATGTCAAGTGCCTTTCTCGTTCGAGGGATCTTGTTCACCTGTCAATTCTAGGTGGTCCTGGCCCCTGAGCGTGGTACGAGGGGGCGCGGCGCTCTGGTATATATCCCGGCCCCTATCCAGGCCCATCGGCTCAGTTTCCTTCATCGTGCTTCCCTTGCCCCGAACGGAGGACATTAACATCCGTCATATCATATAGCACCCGTATCCGCTTGCGGTTTAGGTCTTCTAGGCCCTGCGTCGACTTAGCACAATGTCAGTAGCATTTATCCAGCCAACAAGCACGAGGAGAGTGGGAAACCTGCAAGGCTAGAGCGACACTATAATTACCTAAGCGCGACCCTCCGCAGATACAGAAGAAGCGAACAAATCAGATGCATACCCGGTCCGAAAAGTGATCTTTCGGCATGTGCTCCTTGAGCGGAAACTCTTGGCTGAAAGACGTGGTATTACGCTTATTGCGGGTAAATGACGGCGTTCTAGGTACTAATAAACCACGTCTCGGAGACGACAGGAACAGAACAGCTGCCGTAGATTCTCTCCATGTTTGTTAGTTGCATCGTCGTGTGGGGTAGGCTGCAGCATCTGTGGTGTTCGAGGACAATTCCCCCTCAATAGGCACACCCAGGCAACCCAATGCGGTACGGAACGTAAGCTGCTTCTGTAAATGGCCGGTATTGGTAAATAGGGCAAGTCAGCCGCCAAATCCCATACCGGTTGACCAAACCCAACCGAGACGGCGCCTGTAATTCGCTACAGCCTCCGGCCGCTTACCGGATGAAGTCAACACGAGCCCCCTCTTTAGTTGAGGGCGTATGCTATACGCGGGAGCCCGGACGTCGGTTGATCTATAGCGGTCAGGCATCTAGATCCTTCACGGACTGCACATATCTTGAGCGACAATGAAGATAGATCACTCGATAATGCGGAGTATTACGCCTAATCCCACTATGCCCTCGCCAGGCGTTGGTGTTATATTATAAGCGCCCATTCACTATACATACTCCCTAGTTGGTAACCCCCGCACTGTCAGGGGAGTTACTGCCGTTCTGGTGTAGCACTGACGACACACCATTGTCTCGCTGCAGACCTTGAAGACAGAATCTTAACCGTATTCTGGGTAACCAACGCTGTGGCATTCACAAAACGCGTCGATTATAAGAGTAGCTAGTTTGCGCTCAAGACATACTTCTCGCTGAAATAGGGCGAAATCAGCGAGAGACATGAAGAGTCCACGTGTGAATTAAACCAACACCGGTCCGCAGACAGCAGCCATTCCCCTTCCGTGTTATATACGTCCCGAAGAAGACTTGAGTTCCCTGGCCTTCCTCGTGCGGTATGCGTCGCGGTAGGCGTATCTCTCGTACGTGCCGAAACCGTAGGCGGCAAGACCGATAGCCAGCCAGATAGATGTGATAACGAGGCCGATGGGGAAGATCAGAATATTGACGCCCGGGACGACGAATGCAACGGTGCCGTTCTCCATCTGGGCGGCCATGGAGTCTACCGCGAGTTGAGCGAGACCGAAATCAGACATGACGACTTCTTTGGAGAAGATGCCATTGATGAAGGCGGCCTCGTTAACTGAGACGGTGGTGTTGACCGTCGTGCCGGAAGGGCTCCTCGCCGTCAACGTAACCTTTGGCATGACCAGAGCCTCGACTCCCCCCCTTGATCACAGTTAGGGAAGGTCATTCAGGAGCTCGGAAAAGGGGTTTGAATTTCTTACATGGTCATCGGATCGGGCATCTGGGCGAGGTTTATCTGGCCCACGAGCATGTATGCCTGCAGCAACGTAGGGGTTACGTCCTGCCGTTTTGCGCGCGCACCATCCGTGATGTTTGTGCCCTCCTGGTCGAGGGGCGAGACGGATGCTCCGCTGTACTGTACTCCGACCATGATGTCTTCTGGCGCTATTCCCGCGAAAGCGCCCGAGGGGGTGGACACTTGGTATAGCCGTAGATCCGCCATAAACCTCCCGGTGGTCGTGTCGAGGCTGGGTAGATTGTAGCAGATGGCCGTACCGGAAGGATTCGAAGCGACGTTGAGTCGCGAAAGCATTTCCTCACAGGCTGCGGACGTCTCGGAATCCCACTCAGCTAACATGGTCGAATTGGCATTTCCCGTCCCCGCATTTTGCCGTCGCTGCATCATATCGACGGCCGTATCTTCCAATCCACCCCCCAAGAATCCGTTCTCGGCGGGGAGTACCGCCTCGAGCCCTTCGACGCTTTGGGGTATCTGGGCAGATACTAGAGGCAGGACGGTCGCCGCGGCCCAGCATACGCTGGAGAGCTTCAATGCGAATGAACCCATGTCGGATTGGTTAGAATGCGGATGAAATTCGTATTAAGTAATAATGGCCGGTCCAGCGGTAGTAGAATCGAAAAAGCGAGGAAGTAGATGTCAAGCCAGCCTGCAGCCTCCCACCTTGGGCAGAGAGTACTTTATGACTAGCGTGTTAAGATCAAGAGAGGAGAAGCTAAGAGGATGGTCCCGTCCGGGCGGGGGTGCACAGTAGAGTATGTTTGCTTCGACGGCAACTTGTAAAAGACAGTAGCGAAACAATAGAATCGACGAAAGAAGAGAATGAAAAGAGCCCCCTGACGCAGGCCGCCGACGAGACGCAAGCGCTCCTTCGGCAAGCTTGAATCCCTTGAGAATATGCCACACCAGGCGGTACCCGCCCGGTACCCAGCAAAATTCAGTCTGGTGATTCGTCGGCTGAGACGGTGGCGGGCGCTACGGGGGCTTTAAAACGGACGTCTGGGCGGGACTAGGCCTACTTACAGAGTTACCGGAGTCAGAATTAGGCGAAACGGGTTCCTAGTACAACTTATTATATACATAAATACGGCTGTGTAGTTGTAAAAGTCTACTGTATAAGATTTGACGACGATTAGATGAGAGCTACCATCATCTCATCAACGTCAGTTGTGCGTACTATTGTATGATCGACTGACGATGTCGCAGCAGTTGTCAGGAGAGGTTAGAAAGAATTCGCAGCAGAGGGTTGCTAGGACTTCCCAATATCAAATGGGGAGTGTTAAAGCGGGGGCAAGTGGTTCCTGAATCGAGAGAAGCGAGAGCCGCCCATTGGTCGATATGATATCCTGGCATGGCTTCGGGGCACTGGCTTCAGTGGCTTGCATCGTCATGAAGAACCCCCCCTTGTCACGACACGCCCTCTTGCCGCGCAACCCCTGGCCGTTCAAGGGGACCCTGACCGCCAAGGGTTGGTTGTGTGCTGACATGTCTCGACTTCGAAACCCGCGTCTCAAATTTCTCATCTCGTTAGTGCACGTGCATATGTCCAGGTGAAATGGTTAATGTAATGCGTCTTTGCTCAGGGCTCGTCCATATGAACAGCTCACTGAAGAGTCCGGTGCCTTCATCCACCTGGGGATTCGTATGTAAGTTGAAGACCTTCCTGTAAATACTACATACCGCATAGCATATCTGGTACTTAAACATGTCGCATAGAATCTAGGCCTGCAGGAGCAGAAGATCCCGATTGCCTGTATAGGTACTTACAGGCTCGGCGCTCAATAGCATGGGATGCCCTTCTAGGTAAGTACCTACGTAGCACTACTCTTCCAACCCGGATAAAGCAATCGTGCGTCGCAATTGGGGAGCATCGTTGTACGTGCGTCCTCCCGTATAACCCTTGCGTTCTATAACTCTTAAACCAACCTCGTCTCACTCCTACCCGTGCTCAGTTCTCTCGCTTGATACAGTTACGAGATATCTAGCGTTACGCCTTCTCTCCCTGACAGATGATTTGCTAATTGACTCACCTCATCAGGTCATATGAGGATGCCCACCAAGGGCAATTTATTATAAATGGAAACGGTACTACCTACTGTTAACTGCGCCCCTGGATATCTCTCAAAACAGCCGTACTCTTCGTAACGCCAATCCACCCGTTACAAGCATCTATAAATTCCTCACCACGGCTAGAAAAAAAATGTCCAACGCTCGGAAAGAAAAAAATACCGAACAGCAAGCAGTGACCATGCTCCGGCGGTACTTTATCCGCCGCGCCGCCCCGAGTTCTTACTATTGCAACAGCAACCTCATCCGGGCGGGCATTCTCGGCATAAGCGCCCTCACCAGATGGCCAACTTTCGTGACGACTAGGTATACGCTGATGCCAACCCAGATACCGAGAATAGTGCAGAGTCCGATGACCAATTTGGCGTCGACGAGCCCCGAGACGACCAGCTGCCGTAAGGCGCCACTCATGAACAGCCAGCCGTAGCTTGGGACGCCGGCGTTCGATATAGTAGTCGTAGTGGTCAGCTTCCGATCTGCTCTCCCCATTTCTCGTTTCTCAATGGCGTCCGCCATCTTCCATGCGACCTTGTTGCCAATCTTCTCCCAGGTCGCCTCGCGAGCACGGGCGTGGCTTGCCCGATTGAGCCGCTCTCGAAGTTGGGCGCTGCTCCCCAGCTCTATGACCTTCTCCACAAAACCACCTAGGTCATGCGGCGGGATCAGATAACCGGTCGTTCCGTGTTCGACGATGTCGCTCGGGCCCCCTTCATCGCGCACGACCACAGGTACGCCGCTCGCCATAGCCTCTAGCACTACTAGGCCGAAAGTCTCGGTGATCGAGCAGTGCAGGAAGACGTCCGCCGACGCGTAATGCGTTGTCAAGTCATTGCCAGCCTTGAAGCCAGTGAAGATAACCTTTTCCTTCTCGCGCAGCGAGCCAAACATCTCCTTGACTTCCCGTTCGACAAGGGCGTTTCGATTGCCTCCGACGATGACGAGCTTGAAGTTGAACCCTCTCCTGTCCAGCTCGGAAGCCACCTGCGCCAAGAACTCGTACCCCTTCTCGCCCGCCAGTCTCGAACAGGTGAACAGGATCAACTCGCCGTTGGGCGCCCATTTCTTCCTTAGCGCCTCGCTCCTGCGCGCCGGGTTGAACCCCTCGGTACTGACCCCTCTCCGAAGGATGTCCAGCTTCTCTCCCTGCACACCTGCGACGCCCTCGAGGTACCTCCTGACGAAGGTGCTCGGGTAGAATATCGTCTTGACGGACGGATGGGAGAATAGGTACCCCTGTGTCCTGGCGAACATCCAGCTCGCGAAGCTCCCCAGCGCCCCAGGAAACAGTATCCTGTAGTATCCCGCCAGGTCCGTCCGGAAGTTACTGATGATGGGAACCTGCGACTCGGCCGAATGCTTTCGCAGCTGCAGCATCACCTGGAAGCCCAGAGACGCCGGGCTCGCTAAATAGATGAGATCCGGAGGGCCGCCAAACGTCCGCTGGTAGAGTGCCGATAACCGCACCGGATACACTATTGACAGCTCCGGATTGAATGGTAACGGGTATCCCGTGAGGCGCACTTCCCGCATGTAAGCCGCACCCGCATCGTCCGTGCCGACCGGAGTGAAGGTGTTAGCCTTCGTGTGGTTATCGGGGGCCACAACCGCGACGAGGGCGCCGTGGGAGCGCAGATGGTTAACCAGCATCAGAGTCGTGCGCGAGACCCCGTTGACGGGCCCGAAGGACTCGGTGCACAGCAGGATCCGTCGACCGCGCAGGCCATCCGGGAAGACGTTTAGGTGGTGAGGAGGAGGGGACCCGATCGCAGTAGCCATCTGCCCGACTTGTCGCGCAATATCTACGACGGAGGTTCCAGCGCAATCTTGGTGGTGGTGCAGGTCGAGATATGATCTGGTTAGAATGAGTCAAAGCTATGCTGTCATGTCTTAGCACTCACAGACCATGTGGAGGGCATTTGGTGTTATGCGTTACACCCGCCTACACTGTGGGCGGTACCAGGTCTATAAGCCTCTGGAAGCTATATATTATCAGCGGCATAAGGTATTCAACTTACGCCGGTTCTCGCTCAAGATGCCACCATCATTGGCCGGGTGGGTTTCTATCACGCCCCATTCATAGTTTACGGTATTGGTGGGTCAGATACACAAGGGGCAATCCAATCCGTACTGTTGTAAGGCCCTCGTGGGTATATCGTAGGGCCGAGGTTTGGCTTGGAACCTGAGAATACCGACTTGCATTCCATCTGTCGTGGTACAACACCCAGCTAGGATCAGTCAGGTACCGCTGACTAGCTTTAGACCTCCTACGCAAGAAATTTCTTCCGTCGAATTCGTCCTGGGAATGCAAGCCAACGATGTCTTATTCGTGCTAGACTGGAAACATGAAGGAAATCCAGTTCTAGAGAGTATGTCAGGCTACCTACGGATCTGTAGCCTCGAACTTTGCAACCGGGCACTGCGCTGTGATGTCCAATTATATTCCTCATCTCTGCACACACCACCCACGCACCAATCATGATACTCGGCATCGTCATCCCCACTGAAAAGTCTCAGTACTCATGCAGCCCGAAAGTTGCCCGGTGTCCTTCGCTTGACACTTGAACGATAGTCTAGAGGCTATAAGCGGCCAACGAGGGGGGTGACACCAGGGAATGACCTACAGGAGCTACAACAGGCATAGAATGTCTAAGTGCGGCAACTTATCGCAGCCCTACATGTAGTCCTACTTACGAATAAGCATTGCGATTTGACCCCTCGTGCATCTCGCATGCCCAACAGTTGGATGTTCATGACTTCTACCGATGACTTGACTAAGGTGCCTGCATATGTCTTATAAGTCCCTTTAGACTCCGCCTCTTGGTTCACGAATCGCGAATTTGTCCCGTTATCTCTTTGCCATTCTAGAAACAAATGCGCCATCGGATGGCCATCCAATATGGTAATTATGGGAATTTTGACAAGAAGATTGACCTCAACTTTTGTGTCTCATGTCGAAGAGTGAGTTGGCAATCGGAAGACGGCCCTCATCATACATGTGCCAAGGCCACACTGTCTCTGCTTAGCAACCTGACGTTGTAATGTGCGCGATACCATCGTACCCATCTTCGAATTGAACCATAAGATATATATGCTTTAACGTCAAAGACGAATGCATGAGGTATTGTGGACATGGTACCAACAGCGTTGCTAATGCCGCGGTTGAGTTCGACAGACCTCTAGCCCTAGCCTAGGAACTACGACGATGTTAAAAGCTACATAGGAACTTATATTAACTTCGTCAAACACGATTCTATTCTCGAGAATAGAGGTTTCAGCTTTTCACCTTTTTTTTAAAAAAAAAAACAATTCAACACAATCCCATTATCTTTTTGAACATTTCTTATTCTTGATCGTCGGTACCCTTGTCTCGCGGGCTCTGGCAGCCACCTATCGCTTTATTAAGTAACACGTACAGCCGTACTTTCTCCCTTACGGTTTGAAAATGCCCACCCGCAGGTAGTCTGATGCAAACATTCCGCGGCTTGCCTGTCTACTGCGGGAGGCTGTCATCATCTTCTTGGTTCCTTAGTCCACTGAAACTGGCCGACCCCGGCCACAATATCCCAAGAATAGAAGGCGATTATCGGCAATGGAAGGGTTTCGGACAGAGGCCGAAGCAACGCCATCCACTCAACGAATCAGCCTAGGAGATTTGATTTACATCTATCTACAGGCACGCGGAAATATATGGAGGGATTTGACGATTGTTCGTAGGGATGGCCACAGGTGCGTGAACTCCCTTCTGCCCCCTCCTTCCCCTGCTCCACAGTGATCTCATAGGTTTCGTCTACTCTTTACGATGCGCGGTTATTCGGAGGCTTACTTCATAGGACGACAGCAATTGAAGATAGTAGATTAGTAAATAGCAGTCAAGCGCATACTACGCGAGTGGAAATCACATGAGCTCCCCGAATCAAATCGCGGTTCCAATTGAGCCGAATGATTGGAAGTTGTGCACGGTGCCTACGTTGGTCGGCCATTTAGAAACTGCCGAGAGCTATCCCATAACGATTGCCCCTTGAAAGGACCAAGGGGCGTCACGTTCCGACCTCACCACAATAAAACCAGCTGGTCTCGCGGTTTATGACGAGACTCAGATACGCGCAGGTAGGAGGTTCGGGAACTAATCGTCGACTGTCGGGATGGCGCAGTCGCGAAGCGCCTACTTGCGGGCTGCGGTCCGCTTCTCGTATTCCTGGGCGGTACCTAGCTCGAAACAATATACCAAGTTCTCTCCATTTCTCCGGAGAGCATTCTACTCAACCGACGGGCCCGGGCCGAAGCCTAAGCGCGGCGGTTCCAAGGTCTTCAAGTCGGCGGACGAGGCTGTAGCCGACATCGAGGACGGCTCCGTCATCCTCAGCGCCGGCTTTGGGTTATGCGGGGTAGCCGGTAAGACGACTCTTCCTAAGCGAGTAAGGGTGTAGTTTTGTTGTCGCCTGGTCGCTGACGAGATTACTGCGACAGAGACTCTCATTCAGGCTATTCACCGAAAGGGACTGAAGAACCTCACGGCCGTGTCGAACAATGCAGGCTCGGGTCCCAACGGACTCGCTCTGCTCACTCGGGATGGACGCCTGAGCCGGATCATGCTCTCGTACCTTGGGTCAAACAAGGGATTAGAGAAGCAGTACCTGTCGGGCGAGATAGCCGTGGAGCTATGTCCGCAGGGCACGCTCGCCGAGAAGTTGCGCGCCGCAGGAGCAGGCATCCCAGCATTCTACACATCTACCGGTAGCAGTAAGTATACTTGATCCGGCAACCCACTCGGGCGCTCCAGGCGGGTGGGCGGAGCTAACCGGGCGCCTTAGGGACATTCGTAGAGACGGGCGAGATACCTGTGAGGTTTACTCCCGACAGCATCCTCGAGAAAGGCAAGCCCAAGGAGTCGAGGATCTTCAACGGCAAGCCTTACATCATGGAAACCGCACTGCCCGGTGACGTCGCCATCCTACGCGCGTGGAAGGTTGATGAGGCAGGCAACTGCGTGTTTAGGTCAGTAGCCACCCAATACCGGATCTCTCTCTCGAAACGAACCCCAGGACTGACACTAAATTCAGATATACTACCAAGACATATGCCAGTCTAATGGCAAAGGCTGCTCGTGTGGCCATTGTCGAGGCGGAGAACATTGTGCCGATCGGATCCATCGACCCGGATAGCGTCGACCTGCCGGGCATCTTCATCGACCGCATCGTGCCCGCTACGGCACCGAAGGCCATCGAGAACCTGAAGACCGCGCCGCCCAACGACGCTAGGAAGACTGGCAAGCCGGACTCGAGGAACCGCATCGCCATGCGCGCCGCGAAGGAGCTGAAGGACGGATACTATGTCAACCTCGGCGTCGGGATCCCCACCCTGGCCGCCTCTTACCTGCCCGAAAACACAAAGGTCTGGCTGCAGTCCGAGAACGGCATCTTGGGCATGGGCCCGTACCCGGCGACGGAAGGGGAAGCCGACGCGGACCTCATCAACGCCGGCAAGGAGACCGTTACCTTGCTACCTGGCGCGTCGACCTTTGACTCGGCCGAGTCGTTCGCCATGATCCGCGGCGGCCACGTGGACGTCTCCATCCTGGGCGCGTTCCAGGTCTCCGCGTCGGGAGATCTGGCCAACTACATGATTCCCGGCAAGGTGTTCAAGGGCATGGGCGGTGCCATGGACCTGGTGTCGAACCCAGATCAGACCAAGATCGTGGTGGCGACGGAGCACGTCGACAAGAAAGGGAAGAGCAAGATCGTGCAGGACTGCAAGCTGCCGCTGACGGGCAAGGGCGTCGTCAGCACCATCATCACGGACCTATGCGTCTTCCAGGTCGATCGCGTGAAAGGGGGCTTGACCCTCACCGAACTCGCGGAGGGGATTGACGTCGAAACCGTCAGGAAGAACACCGACGCGGACTTTGAGATTGCGGAAGATGTTAGGACATTCTAGATGAGTGTGCTTATATAATACGAGGCTGTCCTGGTGACACAAGCTGGGGTTCTTGTCGCAGTATTCGATGTACCAGCGAGGACATGTATTATGTGGTATATAAAGCTTGCAGTATATAGGAAAGCATATATTGGATCTAAAGATTAATTGGATCAGCCATCGACTAGTTGCGTCAGTTTCAACGCGGTGCTCATCTGATAGATACTTCATTTTATAACAACATTGGGCATATACAGCAACTCTATTCATGCGTTATCATTATGACACAGGACCATCTAATAATGTACAAAGACCAGGCACGGACAAGCAAACAAAAATACTGTCTCCGGTCTAGAGCTTAGCTCGCATTCCGGGCGCGAAAGTCGTGCCCTCGCCACAACAGATGACATTGACCAGCTTGTCTATGTTCTCCAGCATCCATATGTTGCCATCGTTGCTCGCCAGCCACTCGCCGCCCTCGACGGGCTCCTGGCCCTCGGCGTGGGCATCCCCGTTCTCGTACGCCTTGCGCAGGCCGAAGACGTGGCTTGTGACCTGCGGTCCGACGCCAGTCTGGGAGCGCAGGCAGGCGATGGCGACGAGGCTCGTCAGGACCCGCCCGACATTGGCGCCCGTCTTCTTGCCGCGCGGGTCGGAGAGTAGGTTCCCATAGTGGCCGTTGATTATGTGCACGGGCAGGTCGGGGTGCGACTGAGCCAGCTTGTCGAGAAGCTTGCGCTCGAAGCCGAGATAGACCTGGTCCCAGAGGGTGAGACCGTCCTTCTTGCGCGCCTCGACGTTGGCCGCCGTGTACTCGCGCGCCGTCGCCGTGGACAGGGAGGACGCGACATCGGAGGGGAGGCTGCCGTAGAAGGCGCCGAGTGTGTTGATGGACCGCGGGATTCCGTTAAAGGAGATGCACTTCAGGCCCACCTCGCGGATGAGTTCTGCGTTCTGTACGGGGGCGCGCTGCGAATCACTCGAGTTGGCTAGGTGGAATATGGACGTCATCGCTTCAGGGCAGTTCAACGTCGCGGACACGGCCGTCTGGCCAGTACGAAGAGTGTCTCGTCAGTGAGCTGTTCCCACCCCTCAAACGGAATATGGGAATCTCAAATCTATGGAGACGATGAATTTCATACCGACAGCGTGACCCAAGCCGGTAGGCCGACTTTCTTCTCTTTCGCGGAGCTAGCGAAATTTATCAGCGCGGGTTGCACGTCGCCAGATGCGCGAGTGTATCCGGGCTTCGCATGGCCGGCGTTGATGAGTGCCTTCACGGCATCCGAGAGCTTTGACATCTTAGCAGGTACAACAAGACAGCAGCGCAACAGCGACGACAGCGAACGGAATGGCAGAAGCGACCGAATGAGAGTCCGATTACCGCGTGACTATCATGGCATTGGCGAAAGGATATTTAGTATAAGGAAGTTATTTTGTACCTACGGCAATAGCCACATCGCGGGATTCAAACGGCCCCAGACGTTTCGCGCAAACGGAATGCCTCGGTGCTTAGTGGGGGATTGAACTCGGACGTTCTTGAATGTCCGAGAAAGCTTGGAGACGTCTTCCTCGATACTACTAGTATTCCCAGGGTCCTGATGTCGCTCACCTCAGTGCTAAGTATGAAGACAACTGCTTACTGGTCGCTAGAGTGCGTACTTCTATTTGCGAATTTTCAATATCTCCCGGAGTCTCAGGTAGATTATATTCCAGCATTGAGATAGTTTCAAGGTGTTGTCGGTAACCCTATCCGGACTGATTAAATAGCAATGGAGCGAAGCCCAGTTGGAGTCATTGATCCAGTGGATCCAAGACTTTTAAGTGCAAAGCTGTCCGAGCCAAGACTGCCTACTACAACTCAAATATGTAGTTCTGCAAGAATGTCGTTTTCCAAAAGGCTGATATACATCTGTACACCTGCTTCGTTTGTTTCACGTCTTCACTCTGAAGACGTACACGTCTGAAGATGCATTCATTCTTGCCTTTTATCTATATCTATAGAACCTGTCATATGGTTCTGGACGACGAGTACCATCGCCTAACCACCCCGGGACAGGCAGCACGCTACAGTACTGGCCGGTCGCCACGAGACCCGTCGTCATTCCGCGCTTCACGTGCGGCTGGCCTCAGATGTGCGCAATTACCGCATAGCCGACGATAGCGATCGGCAAGGTGCAGAGCATGATGAAACCGTGGACACGAGGACGGTTGGAACGCGAATGACGACTTGTGGCCATATGAGCTCGTGCCCCTCGTGTGGCCCTCTAGCTGTGAATGCAGCCCCGGAGGTCTGAGGACTGCTCAACTATCGTGGACCATTGCTCTTTCCTTCGCAATTGAGGATGCATGGGTCGCTCCTTCGTTACTGAGGATGACATCAGGAACACGCAACACGCCACAATTGACGAGAAAGCGAGCGCAGCTGCCGTCCATAAGTCGAATGGCGGTGCCCTTTGATTCAAGCCTGCGGGAAATGCCTTTCCATCTTCGATACACGAGCTGGGACCTTCGAGACCTAGGGACTCTGACCGTTCCGCACGAAGAATTTCCCCTCCGTGTCTCTCCTCTTCCACAACCTCGGCCACCACACCAATAATCTCGAATTGTTTCCCTAGCATCGTAACCTATTCCACCCATTTCCATATATTCCCAGGTCTGTTCTAGTTCACACCGGCATCATTACACCAGTCTTACTATAGCAGTCCAGCACGCTTCGTGGATTCTCCGCTATCGACACTGCCTACTACGGCCCTCAAGACACTCCAGAGGCTCGGGAGGGGACTCAAAAGCAGGGAGGGAGAACTACGACGGCTCCAAGAGCAACAGCCTCGTAATGGCTTTCCTCGAGCTTCAGACCGTGACCGAAGCCAAGGGGACGTCCGGAGGCTCCGAGATGTCGTGATCCCCGATCTCAAGCGGAAGATAGCGGAGAAACGCCAGTACAAGCGCGAGGCCGAGAAGAACGCAAAAGTCAAGGCATTCAAGGGATCTTTGGATGCCACGGCACGTCGGAACCCCCTGCTGTGGTCGACATGCACCAAACCGCCGCAAGCTGACGGCATCCACGGTTGGTTTCTTTCCTTCTCCCACCTGCTCCAGCGATCTCTGGCCCCTTGGTGATATCGGGCTGGCGTGCTTTTTATTAGATTCTGAGGCCTACAACACTACCACTGCCCAAGGGCATATGGCTACCACTCCATATGACCCGGCTGGTCCGTCCAATGCCTGCCGACCGCCGGGCCAGCCTCGCTCTGCCCCCGCCGTGCCTCCTGTACCGCGTTGAAACCAGACAATCGGTGTGGGTTGGTACTCGGTTCCACTGAGTCGTGTGGCTGGCCACGAATCCGGTTTCTAGCCTGGTAAGCTCTGACCATAGTAATTGAGCCACCTCTGACCACCTAGGTCTATCCCCTTGCTGTCATCTATATATTCCGAATGTACTCCGATTTCGGTTGAGTCCGAATAATCAAAACCTTCTTTACCCGTTATTAGTTAACAGAATATCATCATGGACCGGTTCTTATTATCCGATTCTCATATTTCAGCTATTTATATAAAGGTGGCTTAACTATTTTGGCCGGAAACTTAGTTCTGACTTCACCATGGACTTTGACGTCGGGGATGGAGTCTTCGACTCTCGCGGGAACGGCTAGATCCCCGCCTCAATGCGCCGTTCACACTCCGGCGTGGGGTTGGAACCTTGCCGAGCGATGCGCCAACCAGTCTCCTATTTCCCACATGAGAACCACAAGGGCCGACCCCGCGTTCGACATTGGTGGCACTCCCCTGGCCGGCTGTTTTCCGGTCGACAACCCGCTCATGGGCCCGTTGTTCAGCATAGCAATGCGGACAGAGACGCCTGCCCACAGCCGCCATCATCATCAACGGACGGTCAGGCTGCCGGCCTTCGGGTGGGAGTCCTGTCAACAGTTGTTCCAGGCTGCGTCTCGGGCGGCCTTCGAAGCCCCCACTGCACGATCCGCCCGGCCCCTGGTCCCTCCCCTCGTCTTTACCGCCCTCCTATCGGGTCCCTGCGGCACAAGACGCCACCGATAACGAGTATGACTATTCGAATCTGGACGTGTTCATCACATGCCGCACTTCGGACGGGAGTTCAGGCAATAATTCTTCCAGGCTCCGCCTTGGGTGGCCTTCGAGATCCCAACTTCGTCATCCGCCCGGCTCCCGACCCTGTTCTCCTGGTCGTTAACCCCGTCGTACCAAGTCCTTGTGGTCGAGGACGCCACCGATGACGAGGACAACGCCTCGAGCCTGAATCTATTCAAGGATATGCCGAACCTCGACCCCAGTGCAGCCGCTAGGTCCTCACATTTTTCCATGTACGAGCCTCGGGGCGCGGCCAGCGACTCTGACCAGTTGACAGGCGGGGATCTCCCGACGCCGCTGCGCCCCTCGAAGCGCCTGCGGATATTGTACGCGTCCGAGGTTTCTAGCCTGCCACCATCCGGTAACCTTGGCGGTCGGACCCACGTCTCCGACTCCGATCTCGACGAGGACGAAGACGACTCCCAGGTTGTGTGTCAGAACTACCGCAATACGCCGCCGTCCCACCAGCCGGAACACACTGTGCCGGCAGCTGGCCGGTCCATCATTATCCACGCCGGCGAGAGTTCACCACAGCTCCCATGCCTTAAGATGTCGCTATGCCTACTGTACAGTCCCCTTCTGCCCCCCCTGAAACTTCTGGCCCCATTCGTAGCCTGACAGATTCTGGTCATAATAGTTGAGTCTCCGTATCCAGCAGGCGAAAAATTGAGATTGAGTAATAGATCCTGATTAAAACGAATAACTAGTAAATCTCCCATGAAAAGGAAATGCTAATGGTTATTCTATATCATTCTTTTCGTTGCCTAATCTTATGTGATGCAGTAATTAGTGATTACAGGGTAGCTGGTCTATTCGGCCCCGGTCCCCCTGACGAACTAGAATCGGCTCCTACTTGGCCTCCCTGTATCGTATCACTAGCTGCGGAGCCTGGTCTGGCCTGGTTGCAGGTAGACAACGGTAATGATGTGTTTGCTCGTAGCACGCCAAATCCAGGTATCGGTGAACTGCCCAGTGATCTCATCCTGAAGAACGTAACACCGAGCCGGATTCCCGTCCTTACCTTTGCATGGGGCGTGGTATCGATGTGCTCTGGCTTCGCACAAACTCCTCCTTCCTCTGTATAAAATCTTCATCATGAGATTTGAACTTCACTAAACCCTAGATTCATAACTTATTCGATTCGGCACGGTCACCGCCCTATTAGGTACCAGGGGGGATGGCTGCTTCCCCGGCTGATATGGCAGCGCCCATGCAATGTTTGTCCAAAGGGCCGCCTCCTGGCAACGCGCCGACAGATCATTTAGCTGAGTGGCATTTACACGCGCCCCGAGCTTGGTTTGCGAAATGGAATACTCTATACGACCGCTTACCTGTCCAGCGGCTTTGGGGGTGAGACCCCTCCGGTATCTTTGAGGCCTATTGTGCTGTGCGATTTTGACAATAACAGCGCTGCTTGCTCGCGGTATCGCTGAAATAGGCGACCAATGCAGCCTCAACAGCTAGAGATGGATTTTGTTATCGAAGGTCTGTTAGGAATGAATCATTATACGCCGACCCCGGCTAATTGAGACAAAGAATCCTTCTAGACCGTTACTGTGGCCATCTTGACCTATTTCATCCTCCCAGAACGGTCACGTGGTCGGTTTTACCAATTTCCTAACCCACGAGCAACTCATATTCTCCCTGAACCGGCTGCTCCATCTCTGAGTGGGGAGTGAACGGGCGAAGGGTGAAGATCCATGGCTACTTAGTGAGAGTGCTGTGTTGTTGACTAGCACCAGTCTATAGGGACGTCGGCGAGAAATTCTCATGGGCTCAAGTGGCTCGCAGGGTCTTGACCCCGCAAACTTGGCTGACCGTCTGCGCCCATTGCGGTATCCTGAGCCGTCTGTATTCGTTTGGTCTTCTTGCAGGCTTATCCAGTCCGTCGGAAATGTAGGTACATTCCGGCCATCGCGGCGTGGGATATATCACAAACCAAACCCAGCTCTGGTCCGTCATTCCATAGTCGATGGTGTCTGTTTTCACTGGTAAGTGTAACGCATTCAAGCCGCTCGACTCCTAGAATGTATAGAAGTCAGTAAGGACACATTTGGACATTACTGGTGCTATATAGGCGCAGCGGATTTAAAGGCATGGTAGACATATTCCGTTCCCATGGCGCGTATCATCTAGTGAAAATATCAACTGTGTATAATATAAAGTCCCGAATATTAAAAGCGTTAACTTAAAATATAATTTCAATATCTCGCCGAGTACCTACGAGTCAATCGTCAAAGCCCCAGAGCTCCGTTCCCGAGTTATGATCCTTATCCGAAAGCATATGTTGGTAATTACAAATTCGTCAATACTGTCCGCCGCACAGGAGTAGCTCGATCATGTAAACGTCGACCAGTCCATCCAATCTAGATCAGTGCCGTTCTGGAACTGGAAGCCGTCCCAGTTCGCGTCCAGCCCCACGCTCGTGTTATTTATGACATCGTTCAGCTGGTCGTTAGACATGGTAGAAAACATCAAGTAGTTCATCGGCATTTGGGAGGCGGATATGTCCATCTGTTGCTGTTGTATGGATCCCTGGTGGTGGTGGGCGAGGTGTGTTACGCCGCCCAAGTCGGTATATACCGGACCGCTGCTGTGAGCTTCTCCGGCGGGTTCGGGCAGAAGCCTCATGGTTTCCGAGGACCGCGACGCCAGCTTGAGGATCGACCTGAGCTGCGCCGCGAACAACACCGAGAGCCCCTTTCTCTGGACGGGCGTCGAGCCGATCCTCTCCAAGACGTCTGTAGTCTCCGCGATCAAGGTCCTGATGCTGGGAGCTAGGCTCGATCCACGGCCGTCCGCGACGGTGCTAACTCGGAGCGCGAAGCAGGCAGCAAACGATATCATGGTGGCGGTGTTGTTCGGCATAGATCTGAGTTGTCCCTCGCCTTGTACGGCGACCCGTAGCACATTCAGTGCAGACGAGAGACCGGCAGCGCGAAAATAATGGCGAGCCGCGACGGGCGCCGTAGAATGGTTGATCACGCTGGAATACATCGACAGTCGCGTATGCGAAGCTAATATCTCGACATACGGGGGTAGGGCAAGCTCTGGGATGGCTTGTTAGCACAAATGTGTCCATGGCTGTTCGCGCGAGACTTACGATCTCGATCGCCGATCTGTAACGGCCAGGTCTGATACCATCTGTCAAAGAACAAGGTGATTTCGTGCTTCAGCCTATCAATTCCAAGTCAGCAGGTTTTAGTGGGGTGATAGAGACGACATGAAGGACATACATGTCCACTACGCCTGCTTCGCTATTGGTGCCGTCGCTGTAACTGTCGCATATGGTCCTGACCCTTGCGATCAGGTTCGCCTACGATCAGGCTTATGTGTTAGTTAAAGCGAAGAACTTAGTTACACGGAGGCTCGAACGTACCAGGTCCCTACGTATAACTGCGACGGAAACGATCGAGCCATCCCACCTGTCGGCTAGATCGGAAAGGTGCCATTGATCGCAAGTCTCGATGAGAGGCGAAACAGGGAGGACGTACGTCCTTCCTCTTGCTAGGCATACACTACTCCCTATTAGTCCCGAGCTCTCCACGGCGAAGATGGGGAAGGGGGGGCATCACCCTCTCTCGAGCACGAATAACGACAGCCACGTTCGTTCCCTCCTCCGCAGAAGCCTCCTTCCCATCAAGGAGCCGGGGTCGACGTCAATAAATCCGTCGATGTAGAGTGCTTTCCTCGCGGAAATACAATCTGAGGTGGCGACGTTGTCCCTCGGGGTCCGCGGCTCGTCAGAGGACGGGAGGATAATCTTGTTCAGCGACAGGTCCAGCGCGATCATCAAGGCCATCGATATATAGGTCGAGGTCTCGTCATCGGCCCAGTGCTCTCCGGCAGAAATCCAAGGCACGTTGACCATGAAGGCTAGTACGATCTCCACGGACTTGTACCGGTTCGCGACTATGAGGCTCGCCAACCTCTGCCGGTGGTTGGAGAGTCGCTTGTACAGGGCCTCCAGAGACGGTGAAAATAGGGCAGAGGCAGCCGCTATAGAGGTGAGAAGAAAGGCCGAGCGGCTCCGGACGAAGTCGACTGTATGTATCACGGGATCTATGCCCCAGCGAGTATGTGAGAGTTTATCGAAGAAGCTGAGGCATGCTTCGTTAACAAGCGTAGAAGCCCGAGGAGCCGCGGGTAGTACTTACTAAGCAAACAATGCTTCGGCCTCGGCGAGTGTGAGTAATCCCAACTCTATGGGATCCAAGTCCTCTCCGACATCCAGTCTGGGCTGGAAACTTCCGAAGAACCTCTGCAGGTCGTTGCGTAGAGCGGAACCGGGCTTTTGTGGATTGCTGGCAGACGCAGTAACAAGAGGTTGTTGGGGTTCTATCGATGACAGTAGCTCGGACGTCCGGGCGAGTAACTGTAAGGGGTTCTCCGCATCGTCCAGGTTGAGATGCTCATCTTCGATGCCCTGCGCCGAAGCGCCTTCGCGAGAACCGGTCTGCGAGGACGGTGTCTCTTGCGAAGCCGTAGTTTGATGAGGAGACGACGTCGCCTGGTGCTGTCCGGCATTGGCTCCGCTATTGGATACGGAATATCTCCTGTTCTCAGAGTTCAGGAGTTCTCGGCTCCTCTCCAGCAGGTAGCGCAGTTCCGAGGCTTGTTCTGCATTTTGGATCTGATCCGCTCCGCTGCGGCTTGACCTCTTCAACGCCTGCTCGATCTGGATCACGGCCTTCTCCAGTCCGGAATGTTTACTAGTACGAAGCCATCAGCCTACCGGCGCTCAAGGTATGGCGCCTCATTGCTCGAACCCACTTCTTGACCCCTTTATGTCGACCCACGTGATACGCTGGAGCCGCACAGTCGATCCCACGTTGTCGGCACCTAACGCACGTGGGATCGGTCCCGCTCGTTCGAACGCATTTCAACTTGGAACGTTTGCAATTGAAGCCTGTCGTGGGTTGTCAATGTTAGGTTCGTCCAAATATTACAGAATGGTTTAATTAGGGAAGAGTCGTGTGGGATAAGTCGGTAAATTTCGCTTACACGAGGCGAGGCGCTGTTCATCCCTTTTGTCTGCGCTTGAGCTCTGAGCAGCGTTACCGGTCATTACAACTGAACAGAGAGATCATAAGATACATTTGGACAACCCTCTCCTTCAAAAGCAGCGCGTATTCATATTTGTTTACGAAGTAGGCCCTCTTCTTTTAACAAGGCAATGTTACGTTGGCGCCGGGTTAGCCTCCTGTTATGTCAAGGACATCCCCCGCACGAGCCGTCTTCCCCGGCAGCCCCAGGATCACGACCCCGGGCCTCTTAGCGCTTGGTAGACAAAAAGTACGGCGGGTGGTCACGTGATATTCTATCGTATGGGGGAGCGCTCGGGTTTTCATAACGTCTCATTAATAAGAGGAAATGCGTCTCTCGTAAATAGCTTGTTACCTCTTATGAGAACTTTTCATTTCATCCATGGTTGGAGGGAGCGCGCATTCAAAAGGATTCAATATGGACAGGCACTTCGCATGAATATCCCATAACGTTGTGTAAGGATTGAGGGGGTAATGGATATTGTATTGGGAATGATTCTAGCAACCTACCGAGTTTAGGGCAGGCTGGGGAAATGTACCTATGCTAAGTACCGCCCAATAGCTGCTAACGGGGGGCCTAGTCGCCCTTATGCAAATGCAATGCACGAGTTTCAAGGGCTCTCAATTCCAAGCACTCCGACTATGGTAAGTGGTAACAATTAAATGGGCAACGGGTGAGAGCGGCAGCACGATTTCAGCGAGTCTAGTTCAAGTGTTGAAATACCCACGTTTCGATGCCCACAACCGCATTTTGCGAGAAGTGCACTTGATGTGCTTATTTACCAAGATATTCTATGCCTTTTACCGGTATGCCATTATCCATATATGCATTTCACAAAAATTATCTAAAACTACCATACGCGATTACAATATATATAATCCTTAGAAAAATTAGAATAAAAAATTGGAATAAATAAAAAGGGACTTCCGCGTACTTTGTCGGTTTGGCACCCCCTTTTTTCTGTTCCAGGGCGACCACGGACCTTTTGCTGCGCTGTGCAACAAAAAGGTTGGTATTTTGGCCATTTGGCAGACTTGCTGACCCCGTGCACCCGTAGATAGTTGGCATACCGCCTACGAAGCAGTGCCGCACCGTTCACACCAGAATACGAAGCAGGCAGGGAGCCACCGACCTTCTTCTTCAGGTACTTTCTTTGTATCTTTTCCTGAGATCTAATCCAGGAACCGGCTCTAAGTGGCCATAACCGTCGGAGTTTACGCAGGTAAGACTCTTGTAGGCCAGCTTTTACGGACTTAGCGGACTGTGGACGTTGGCCCCGTCGAGTTAGATGAAAGCCACAGCGCTTATGCCTACATGTGTTCTCATGTTTCCACGCAATGCTGCCTGTATTCCGTGAATATGCATATAAAGCTTCCCGTGTACCTGACTGGTGATGGGAGTAGATGAATATTAGAGGTCTGGGAACGTGAATGAGATTATTTGCTTAGGAGTGCGAATGAGATTATTTGTACCTCTGCTCCACTGACTTTACCCGAACCCGTTCATTGCAGCCTGACCGAGTTGCCAACTGAACTATCTAGTCCAGACATGCATCTCATCCTCACAGGTGCGACGGGCCTTACAGGCTCTGGCGTCTTAGACGCCATGATCAAGATGAAAGTTATCACCAAGATCTCCATCCTTAGCCGAAGGCCGGTCAAGATGGCCGAGGACGCCCAGGACCCGCGCATTCACGTGATCATCCACAAAGATTTCGAGAAGTACGATTCCGAAGTGCTGTCGCAGTTGCGGGGAGCCAGGGGGTGCGTGTGGGCTCTCGGAATCAGTCAGACCCAAGTCGGCAAAGAGTGAGCGAGCATCTCGCGTCGTCTCGGCAGAGGCGGTTTGACCGTGACTTACGCGATCGCAGGGAGTATATCAAGATCACGAAGGACTACGCATTGGCGGCGTCGGAGGCTTTTCAGACGCTGGCCTCGGAGAACGAGCCCTTCAGTTTTGTTTACGTGTCTGGCAGCGGCGCGACTTTGGAACTGGGCCGGTTCTCGCCCATCTTCGCCCGGGTGAAAGGCGAAACCGAACTGGCGCTGGCCGAGATGCGGAAGACGAACCCCCGGTTCCACGCCATGTCTACTCGGCCTGCAGTCATAGATCCTGCTACCCATGACGCCATCAAACCTTACATTCCCGCGCCATCCTTTTCCATAGCAATAGGACGTGCGGTTCTCGGTCCGCCCGTTAGGCTGGGGCTACCTAGGCTATATAGTCCCACGGAAGAGCTTGGACGGATCTTGACGGAACTAGCCATGGGCAAACATACGGACCGGTTTACGGGGAAGGACATACAGAAGGTCGGCGAGTTCCCGATTCTCGAGAATTCCGCTATGAGGAGATTGGCGGCGTCAAGCAAGTGAACACCAACATCCTCCAAGCGCTTCTAGGGCGTTCCTGTTTCTTTTAATAGCTAGATATCCTATGCTATCCAATGTTTCTCGAGGAAACACGGGCACCTCGGATGGTCCAAACGGTCTACGCTGTCTCTCCCCACATGATCGATAGACTTTTGCCACCTCCTAGTCATGGTTGGCTTATATCTCGGCGAGTTACGGTAAGCGAATCTATCTCGTCAGAAGCTTCCTAGATTTTGTAGCATTGGGAAACCATCTCTGCCCCGCAAATATATCCGAAGAAGCGAGCTGCGGTTTCCACATTATCTATGCAGAAGAGTTACTCCAAGACGAGGACACGAGTACCGGAGGAGCTGTCCAGACTTTCCTCGGTAGAGAAGTACTGGATAGAGGCACCTCATATATATGATGGATAGAGGGGCGGCACCGGTACAAAATGTTTATAAGAAGAAGATCAAGAGGAGGAGATTCGGAATTCTTGTTATATTTGACCAGTGCTGGAGTTGGTAAGGTACGGCTTATCCCTATCTTGACAACATGCTAGATACATTCAGAAGCAAGAACTTAGCCCGAGGCAAAATAAATAATAAACCCTGTCAGATGTCGGTTATAGTGTCAGATACCTTTCGCGGCGTTACACTTACTTTGCCTATTTATGATCTCCTCTCAGATCCACCGCACTGGCGGAATTGCTACGATCGTCCTAGTGCTCGCTGAGTAGTCGCCGCCTTCTAAGCCACTAATATTGGCCTCAATAACAACGCCCCTTCTACGATATGAAGATATCGCGAAGGTGGCAGAAAGCTAGCTATCTTATTATTCGCTCCAATGGCGTCGTACCGCCCGAAAGTCGTGGTGGGGGCTGTTACTCGGACTCTCAGCTTCAGTTCGTACGTGATTTAGATTTCCATATCATTAGGCGTGGCCTACCATACGTGCAACCGTACAACACGCGGACATGCAACATAAAGATGGGCTGTGAAGATTAAGATGGACTGATGAGTCCGATTCGCATCCTCCTAAGACCCGTCTCGCCCCTGCTTCATGCTAGGGATCTTTGCGTAAAGCTAGCTAGACGACGCAAGTTTGGAGCCCCTGAGATTGGGTTTGAATCCTACACTCAGCAAGATCAAACATTGACTGACGTCATGGCATCGTTGGTAGATGCTTGGGTGACCGAGGATCGACGCACGCGAACGGTTCCGTAGCCTGCGTGCTCTGACGCCTCGGGGCGGGATGATATAAGCCGTTGCGAATCATGCATCCGGTGTATCGATCATCGATGATTCGGTGCCTACGTCTAGCAGTTATATAACTACGAAAGTGAACGAGTGAACGAGTGAACGAGGAGTCCCAACATTATGTCACTTGCCACCTAAGAATACCGGTAGCGCTAAGGCCAGCGGCTTTCCTATTCCCAGACGCCTAGCTTTGGTGACAGGACCATGTTTCTGCAGAAATATCCCGAAACAGGTTGCTGCTTCGGTACTGCCCCTGTCGTGGACAATCCAGCTGCTTTTTTATCGTATACTTAACAGATAGCAGATATAACCAGGTTAGCATACGCCACAAGTTTCATCCTACGTGTGTCATAGAGCAAGACTATTCTGTTCATTCATCCGCTGTGGCAGTAGTTGACACGCGCAGCCAAGGCCTGGGCGTTGCCATCATACTGTGGTCCCACATGCAGTATCTCCTAGCTCTTTTACAGCCACGTGACTCAACCTCTGAAGGGTTACCCGAACTCTATTGCCCTAGTCTAGGCCCTCCATCCACACATTTCGCTATACTATAATGTTAATACGGAAAGGTACTGCCAGCGGTTGATTAGTCTAGTGGTCAGGACGTGGGATTCTGAAGTGTGCCAGCACATTCGGAAACGTGCACCCACACTCTAAGTTCATCCTTAGAGAGAATTCCCGAAGCCCCGGTTCGATCCCGGGATCGACCTTATTTTCTCGCAGTTCTTCAAGCTGATTTTTTGCATCTTTTCCAACTTTGTCTGCAAGTGCCGGCAAGTGCGAGCAAGCGCTGTCTCTCTGTGTCACTCGAGTCCGTTTGAGTTGATTATAGCGGGTGGTGGGCGTATGGGCGCATGGGGCTCGGTAACCTCACTTAAATTTTGGCGGTGGGTTGAGCCTAAAAGGTGAGCGAGCCAAGGGAGCTGCTGTTCGCTTCATTACTTTTATTCCCACCCCCCTCTAATTCTCCAAATGTCCCTCCGAATAAGGGGATGTTCAAGCTATGATATGAGTGAGCCCACGATATTGTCCGTATCTATTCGTAAGTTTAGAGCGCCTGCCACCATCCATGAAAGTGTTTTCATGTGAACGAACCAGATAGCAGTCGGAGAGCTACCCCAGTACGAAGTATACCTATGCGCATCAACGATGATTGGTCCGGCATGGTATAAGTAGTTACCCCACAGCAGGACCCTGCCGAGCTCGGCTCAACTTGGGCAACCTGAAAGGGCTCGCCCTATTGTATAAGCTAGTTATACATCGGCTCCAATGAAGTCGAATAAACCCCTCGTAGGAGGATCGTATATAAGTAGGTACGTAGACCTAACTACCTTGTACATAGGACTCTGCATTGATTATCTTAACACTATACCACAGGCCGCAGCTAGACAGTTCCTCGTTCCAACAATGCCACAAGCGCCTTGCACAGTCCGGCACGCCCGGCGAGAGGGTAAGTTAGCTAACTACGGATAATACTGGCCTTCCGCCTTTTCGCTATGTCGAACGCATGTTAACAGGCAACCCCGACAGACGTCCCGACCATCCTCGAGCTGATCCGCGAACTGGCCGATTACGAACACGAGCTGGACGCCGTAGAAGCCACACCGGAGACCCTATCCGCCACGATAGCGTTCGCCCCCTCGGGCGTGACCTCGACGGCCACGTCGCCCGACACGGAGCCGACCTCGCCGACGCGGCCGGCGCGGTGCCTGCTGCTCCTCAACGAGCAGGGCGAGCCGGCGGGCATGGCGCTGTACTTCTACAACTACAGCACGTGGCGGGCGCGGCACGGCATCTACCTCGAGGACCTGTTCGTGCGGCCGAGCGAGCGCAAGAAGGGCTACGGCAAGCGGCTGCTGGTCGAGCTGGCGCGCGAGGTGGAGGCCGGCGGCGGCGGGCGGCTCGAGTGGAGCGTGCTCAAATGGAATGAGCCAAGCATCAAGTTCTACGAGGCCATCGGTGCGAAGAAGATGGATGAGTGGGTGGGCATGAGGGTCGAGAGGAAGGGGTTGACGAAGCTGGCCGGGCTGCTGGACTAGGTATGGTCGCTAGTCGCTCAGTAGTGAAGGGTGGATTTTTCTCCGCCTTGCGTAGCGAGTTTGGTTGCCGCGGATGCTGTATATTACAACTGAATGTTATAGAGAGCACGCACTCCCAGACCCGATCAAGCTGGTGCCACGAGTTTCCCACTGCTATCGACACCCTGAAAGATTCCGAGGTCCGTGGCCGTGGGTTTCGATAACTTTCGCTCGCTGCTTCCCCAAGTGACAGTCCACTTTCCCGAGCGAGAGTTCTGGTTCATGGTATTTGCCAGCTCGAAGACGCGACCGTATATACCGCGTCGTATCTTCCTCGATCTCATAAGGCGCACGCCGATCGGTCGACCTTGACCCCGGGGATCCTGGTCCGGTTCGCCCGTCAGGCTCTTCATCTTCCGCGAGTTCTTCCTCTCGACGGCCCGCACCGGTTTCGTGACGTACTCCACCCAGTCCCAGTCCTCTGGATCCTTGTCGCAGGGCTCCTCCGACGTCGGTCGCGCGACGGCCCTCCTCGGCGGCGTCATCATCTCGTTCTCAGTGCCTTCTGCCCCGTTGGCCAGATTCCTCAGTCGATCCCACTCCCCTTGAGGCAGCGGGGGCAATAGTTGCTTGAGGACGGAGGCGTAGTGCCGTTTTAGCTTGTTCCTCACTACCTTCTTTGGGAACGGCCGACCGAAGGCGTTCTCGGTGGGGAGCGCACGCTTGGGATCGTATAACCGGCGCATGGCCTGAGGCCAGTCACCGCCCTGATGCTCGACTTGCGAGGCGGCGACGGCGTGTAGCTTGTCGACGGCCCAGTTGTCAAGCCAGTCAGGTTCGCGGCCTTCCTCGGCGGACTCCGGACTACTCTTTTTGTCCAGGGTCGGCACCGGCGTTTTCGATAAACCCTTCAACGGATGATCGTTGGAGGGTACGTCGCTCTCCAGGCTCGCGGTATTTTCGGGTGGCCGTTTGCTCAAGAATAAAGTGGCCAGTTGACGACGCCGCTTCCCGACCCTGCCGGTTGCGAGGTAACATAGGTGCAACAATCGGTCGACGTCGCCGGCGTTGGCGGAGCGTAGATAGCGCAGATAGTGATGGGCTTCTTTGACGTAAGGTTTCGGGTCTTTCGTGTGTTGGCAATCGCGGTATCGAGTCTGGATGCGCGAGGTAATCCAGGGTCGGCAGAGCGGAGGTAGGTATGATGCCTCCCTGAGTAGATGCCGATATAGATGGAGGGGAGTGTTTGGATGTGGTATCTGCAGAGGCATCGTCGGTCTATTATTCCATCTTACGTATATCGTATATCATATATCGGGAGGGCAGACGAGACAAACAATGATCCTCAGCCAAAGAGAAATTCCTACTTCGTATACGAAACTGAGATACAATACTGAGGTGTCTAAGTACATATGTAGATGAAGAGGTGTGATTGATTCTACGATATAATGAGCCATCGACTCTCTGATAACAGCTAATGCCTTATCGAGATAAGATATGCACTTATGATATGCCGAGCGTGCGGTGTCAAGATATGTATGCAGGTCTGTACCTTGGCAATGCCGAAAAAGTAGGTATAATGCAATTACCTACCGAGGTAGTAATGCGGGCAACATGCCGATGTGCCAAACAGGTACTGGTGCATTTGCATACCTAGTAGGTTGACGCTGGATGATGTGCAGAGATGTGCAGATGAGTTCTCACAAACCCCACCTTACAGTAGACTATCGAATTGGTATGTAAGCAACAGGTACTTGAAGTTCTGCATTGAATTGTTTAGCTTTAGGGGCCAAGTCAACCCCACCGTGTCCTTCCCGTGCAGTGCAGTGCAGCGGCAGGATGGTGCTCCATAATTTCGCGTAATGCTCGTTGACCCGCGTCCACATCTCGCGCTCCTTCCCGCATAATTATTCACCTTAGTGGGGGGTGTATGGGAAGTTACGAGGCCTGCACACAACTCTATGTGCAACAGCCCTTGCAACCAGATTAGGGGTACACCAAAACGGTCCTTTGCTCCCTTACTTTTCCTCCTCCCTCGTTCCAGTCGCGACTTGGACACGACCTCACGCGAAACTGACACGTCCAACATATCTCATCCCACCAAAATTTCTAAGCAAGTTCCCGGTCACGGTCACTCAGTCGGCACATCTTTAATTGATTTCCTCTTTCGGATACCTGGATATCGGGAACCTTGCTTTGACCAACGTTGCCCTTACCACAGTACATACTTATCTCGTACATGGTAACCGATCCCGGGTTGAAGTGCACATCTTACGGGTGTCTTCGCAATTGGTTTTTATGAGTTGTGATGAGGTGCCGTGAGATTATTATCTGCTTCGCCTAAGAGAGTGCACTTGAGTCTTGAGAGAATTCGTATACACATACGCATACACTCCTACTCCTACACCCACACCCACGCATGTCAAATCGCCGTACAGGGGCATTGTTTTCGCCTGTGTTCGTGTTGCATTCATTCGGAGGTCGGCTATAACAATAACGGGCACTGGCTTTATCAGCGCACACGAATAATAAATAACATCGTCATCTTGCCCGTCATTCAACTCAAAGTAGGTATATCATCGAGGCAGCTCCGGCCAACCCGTCCAATCTTTTAGCGCACAACGCCGGTACCTCGCTCCGGGAACAAGCCCCATCCAGCCTCACCTTGTTCGACGGGCTCAGGGATCTACCGCCAAATCCTGGACCTCAACTTCGGTCTTTATCTGACCACCCAGACATATCTCGCCGATACGTCTATCTGGTTGATGAAGACCTCAGCCTAGAATATAATAAGAAAGTGGGAAAAGAAGAAAAGGCAGCTGATGGCCTTGGCAACCGTCACAACTCATGATCACTACCTACGTCGCGATAATCACCAGCTTCCCGAGAATCCAGCCGCCTCAGTATCCTCTTTCTCCTTGTCCGTGACCGGCCCCCCGCCTCAGCGACCGACATTTCAGCATTGCGCATCCAAGCAGTACCAGCATCAACCCGGACGCCGCCGCCGGTTCTGCGGCCGCAAGATAGGCCAACATTTCGCAGTCCCAACCATCTTCGCAACAATCTTTCTCCATGAGCCAGCCGTCCTCACAACACTTTCGCCAGTTTTCCGACTCTAACATGAGGATGGCAAATAGCCACAGTGGCGGTCATAATAACCATGAGGCACCTCAGATCTACTCCGTAGGTCCAGCCCAGACCCGGTCTATGGGGCTTGAGGATTACCCGGTAAATTTCGAACTTGTGCGCTAACCGGGACTATCTAGGCCGTATACTCGGGTGTCGATGTGTATGAGATGGAGGTCAACGGTATCGCAGTCATGCGCCGCCGACACGATAGCTGCTTGAACGCAACACAGATCCTCAAGGTCGCCAATATCGATAAGGGGAAGCGCACGAAGATTCTCGAAAAGGAGATCCAGACGGGCGAGCACGAGAAGGTCCAGGGCGGTTACGGGAAGTATCAGGGGACATGGATCAAATTCGAGCGGGGTGTCGAGGTCTGCCGACAATACGGCGTCGAAGAGCTCCTGCATCCCTTGTTAACCTACGATATGGGTCAGGATGGGGGTATCGCGGGCAGAGGCGATTTCAATACGCCCACCAAGGAGCAGGCGTTGGCCGCCCAGAGGAAGAGAATGTATAATGCCAACAACGAAGCGCGCACCAACGGGGTATCGGGTACCTTCTTCAAGAATATCTCGAGCACGGCGTCTAATGCGGTCGCTGCTATTAGCAAGGCCAGCAGAGCTCGCTTCGAATCCCCCGGTCCCAGAGGTCGAAACAGCCCCTCCCGGCCGCCCAGCTTCAGCCGCCAGTCCTCTATGCAGAATGCCGACGACTTCCCCTGCAACTCCCAGCAGAGTTTCGTCTCGGATTATGGGCAGAACGTAGACTCGGCTTATTCCACGCAGAACACCCAGATCTTCAACGGCGACGACCCCCCGAGGAAACGCCAGAGAGTGGTTACCCCGGCGGATAGTTTTGGTTACGCCTCGCAGTCCATGGAGATATACGCCAACAACTTCCCTGGCTCTCCCACAGAACCCAATGAGTCCTTCATCTACTCACAGGCCGGTATCAACATCCACGAGAACGACGCCGCGCGCCTGCAGCCATTGCCGTTCGAGGTCTCGCCCGAGGCCGAGCATAAGCGAAATTTGTTAATGGGTCTTTTCCTACCCTCAAATGCGGAGGTCAACGAGCAGGCGCAATACGACGCCTTGTCAAATCTAAGTCCTCTAGACCTTGATTCACCCATCGACGCTAGCAGCCATACGGCCCTACACTGGGCAGCTACGCTAGCGCGTATACCGCTGTTGAGGGCTCTGATATCAGCAGGTTCGAGCCCCTATCGAGTTAACGCGTCGGGCGAGACGGCTCTTATGAGGGCGTCAGCCGTCACCAACAACTCGGATCAGGTCTCGTTCCCCGAGCTTCTGGACGTCCTGGGTAACACAATCGACATTCGCGACAACCGGGGCCGTACGGTGCTGCACCACATCGCCGTCACCAGCGCCGTCAAGGGCCGTAGCCACTCCAGCAGGTATTACCTCGAGAGCCTGCTGGAATGGGTCGTGCGCCAGGGCAGCGGCGGCGGGCCGGGCAGCCAGGGCGCGAACGGGGCGGCGGGCGCGCCGAGGATGGGCATCGGACGCTTCATGAGCGAGATCGTCAACGCCCAGGACAAGTCGGGCGACACGGCGCTCAACATCGCCGCCCGCATCGGCAACCGCAGCATCATTTCCCAGCTGCTGGAGGTAGGAGCCGACCCCAGCATTGCCAACAAGGCCGGCTTGCGGCCGGTGGATTTCGGGGTCGGCGGCGACATAAACGGAGAGGACGGAATGGGCATGAACGGCGATATGGTCGCGGCCGACAGGATCGGTGTCGTCGGCAATAGTCAGAAGACAAGAGAAAGCAGTGACGAGATTATCACCTGTAAGTTTACCCTGTGCTTCCCCTTTCCCCAGGCTATAATTCCCCGGTTCGACATATCATATATTGCGAGCTGCTAACAATCTCGCAGCAATTACGCTCCTCCTAGACGAGACATCAGCCAGTTTCCAGTCGGAGCTCAAAAAGAAGCAGCTGGACCTGGACTCTTTACATGCGTCATTGAGGACGACTTCGACGCAATTGGGCGAAGCGCGGCGGTCATTGGAAGCCCTGCAGGCGGCTGCCAAGATACAGTTACTGACCCGGCAGAAGATCGTCAACCTTGCCCGAGCACGCGATGAAGAACACAAGCGCCTGCTGCGCTTGGAACAGGCCCACGGGCGCTTAGATGGTGCTTCCGGCGGGGCCTGGGAGACGGAGCTTTCCTTGGTCCTCGAGAAGACGGTCAACTCCAGTCCCACCTCGAATAGCAATATTAACGGCAGCAGCGAAGACTCCAACGCCCCCACGGCAGCGACCTGCACCGAATTGCCACCATCGACTATCATACGGGCGCGCATAACCGCCCTCAGGTCCCGCGCGGACGCGACGCGTAAGAACGTGGCGGCGCTCCGGGGCCGCAGCAGGGACACTGAGATCAAGTACCGGCGGGTGGTGGCGCTGTGCACGGGCGTACCCGAAGCTGAGGTCGAGCAAGTGGTCGATAACCTGCTGCGCGCCGTGGAGAGCGAGAAGGGCGAGCTAGAGCTGGGAAGGGTGAGGAGGTTTTTGGGGGGTGTCGAAGACGGCGTCTGACGCATTGGTTGAAATCTGAGGCATCGCGTGGTTGATGGGTCGGCCGGCTGGTTGGTATTGTGGTTTTTGATCCTTCTTGAGTTTCGGACGGCTGCGAGAATCTAGGTGTTCCTAGGAGTTCCCGGGGAGTAGTAGGGAGTTGGAGTTTTGTTCTGTATCATCATCCCCCCTAGCCCGGGTTGGATGGTCCGGATGAATGCCGTCGTTTTGTTGTTGACATGTGGCAAAGCGGGGGGGCGGGCAGGAGGGAAAGGGCATGTATTGCATACCTCGTGGCATTTGTACGGAATTTTGTTGTTGTTTGGCTGGCTGGCTGGCCTCCTGACTTTGATAGCGAACCCTTGGGCTGGTACGTACGTACGCATGGATGGACGGAGCGTACCATTATTTGTCGGCTTCATCTGCGTGGCAGCACTATATCCCCCTTCTTGTTAGGTGTCGGATACATTACCACCTGTTAAAAGTCATGAATGATCTGCTGGGAATGCTTGTCTATACATCATGACATGGGGATGTAGTTTATAGAGGTGCTTCACGATGGAAAACACAGACAGGGCGTTTACATTTCTTTGATGAACGCTTTCCTGCAGGCAGCTGTGGCCGGATCCTGTTGAGTGAGACAGGGGTTGTCAACGTGCAAGCCCGTTCTCTTTGTCCCGCATACACGCTGGTGAGTCAATGGACGTTTGCTCTCAGCATTGCTCGACTAATCATCCTCCACCAGCCATGCGGCTTGATCATTAAAGATCTCTCACGTCTATCTCATGACACATCGTTAGTGGCAACACTAAACATTGGCTTAAGCACGTAAAGAGACGAGTAGACAGTTGACCTTCTGCGGCCTTGTATTGTGTCATCAGCACCATGAGAAAGCAGTCCTTTTTTTTTTATCCAGGGGGGGGGTATCTAGATGCTAATTATCATAACTCCACTCGGCCCGAGCCTGCATATGCCCATGGTCCCTCTGTCCAGTTTACCACATGCTACATGCAATATGTGTCTACACTGAAACTGCTGGACTAAGGTTATCCCTCGTCCCCTTCTATTTTCACCTAATCCAGACGGACAAACCATTCGTCTCTTTGCTAAGGGTCATCAGAACCAGCACCTAGCTTCGCCAGCTCGACCGCGGCCCCGCTCCACTCCCTACCCTTCGCCTTGCGCACAAGCTCCCTCACCATACTCCATACAGGGCCATCGCCGTCCACACCTGCATCGGCGTCGGCATCGTCGGCATCGGGAGCAGTAGCGGCAGCAGTATCACGAGAGCGGGGCCCAGAGATACGGACCCGACCGCTCTCTGCCACGACGAATCCGGCGCACGAGATCCGCTGGACGCGGACGCCCGGGTGGAAGAGGTCGAGGGCGATGTGGGCGGACAGGTAGGACGCCAGGGCTTCCGTGAAGGGCTGTCGCTGTTCTTGCCGCTGCTGCCCTCCACTGGCTCCCGTTTCGTCAACGACGGGAGAATCGGGATTAGACCAAGACTCGGGAGGGTTCCGCCATCCCCAGCCCTCGTCGTCCCGTCTGCCTGCCATTTTGCGGCGAAGGCGTCTGTGACTCTCCACGCTGTCGCCGAGGGGGAATGCGTCGTCGGATTTCCTCTTCTTGTTTTTGTTGTTATTGTTGGTGGAGGTGGTGCTGGTCCTGTGCCCCGTCATCGTCTGTTTTTGCCCCTGTCCGGGGGCGGCGGAGCTTTCCCCGTCGCTGTGCCCTGCCCGGTCTTTTATCCTCCCTCCGGCATGCAGAAACCTTACTATCTCCTCAGCGGGGATAACCACCTCTAGGGCTTTTAGTCCCAGCTGTGGTACTGTCTCTTTGGCCCTCTTTTCCCCCTCTTCCTCTCGAGTATCGCCTTTGACGCGGGCCGGCTCGAGGTGGAATCCAAGCGTCAGTGTGACGTCTTTCTGCTGCTGTTGATGGAGGGCACCGTTCCTATCGTTCCGGGCAAGCCAGTCCTCCCAGAACCGCACGAGGGTCTGCGTGCCGAGCCGCAAGGGACTCACGCGACAGTCGAGGGTACTGGAGAGGAAGTCTACTAGGACCGATCTCAGGGGCGTGGGGAGCCGGAGGAGAAGTAGAGGAAGGTGGAGGAAAGTCGCCCCACCGTCGGCCTTTTTGGTCCCTGCTGTTGTAGTCGTTTTCGATGATGTCCACGGTAAGCTCGAGATCTCCGCCTCCTGGGCGCTTTGTGTTGGGTTCGTTATATCGGGTAGTAATATGGCGCTGAATGTCGCCTTCTCGTACGCGAGCACGAGACATAGCGCCTTCTGTGTCGCCTCTCCTGCTGCCTCTTCCACCTGCGCTCTTGGTCTCGCCCCCGTTCTGGCGTTGGCTCCGCTCCTAGTTCTACCGCGCCGGCGGGATCGTTCTTCTGCCTCGGGTTCCGCACCCGTCTCTGGCTCCACACTCGTCTCCCTGCCCTCTCGAGCCGTAGTTCCAGTCCCGAGAAGCCGAGTAAGTCTAACCCATCGCCACTCAACATGCTCCAGCGCGCCGGCCCGTCCCAGCGTTGCGTCGCTCTCCAAACCCGGGTTCACCTGCACGCCGCGCACTATATCGCCGATCAAGACATCGCGCAGCCGTCTCGATAGCGTCTGTAGACGAGATGCCGTCAGGGCCTGGGAGCCGATGTGCAGGGGCGAGACGCGATACGTCGAGAATGTTGTGTTGAAGAATTGCGGCGTCTGTTTGTCGGCCGTCGCGCTTCTGTCTTCTTCTTCGTGGATGGATTCACCGTCATCCCATGACAGAGGGGAGGCGGGTCGCTGTGGTTGCGGTGCTGCTAGTGAGTCGGGCCGTGGGGGTGAGCGGCGCTTCCGTGTCTTGGGAGGCATTATAGGCCCTCATGAAGTCAAGAGTCGAATTTAAAACTATAATTGACCGGCACCTGGGAGCTGGGCTCGAGAATTATGAATGCTTGACCGTACGGGGAGTCTTTCGGTCTAGAGCTCGTGTTTATTATACCTGGTAGCTAAATGGTGGAGAGGATTGACGCGTCGTGTCAGGACCAATCGCTGAGTATCGGCTATTTATTTGCTCGACTGAATCGAACTCCTTGGCGTGTATGACGCGTGGTACATCAGTGGTGCCGTCACAAAAGTGTTATCAACGTTTGTTCGTAGAGCAGTTGTGTAGCTCTCGTACGAAATATTTGGGCAAATCTTCAATGTATCTAACATAACATACTGTCACACTGCAGCAATGACCCCGAAGGCGACCCACTAATAGCGGGAGTCCCACTAATCTCCATGCACAGCCGGCCAACCGGAGCCCCGGGATCGGCGTCCGGGTCGTGCCGGCGTGGTGGGTTCTACTTCTTTTATAGGCCAATTCTGCCGAATAATGCAGGTTCTATATAGTTACAGGTTTGGTGTATGAGGGTGAGCGTCTATATTCAGATACTTCCCGCCGAGTCAGCTTTAACATGTGGACGATTGACAGCTTCGGAGATGGCCGCAATACTGATGGATTTACTCGCAGCTCCGAACAATTCCCAGCTCGTCTACAAAACCGTGGCCGAGACAAGCCTGCAAAGTTGCAGGACGCTGTTATACTTCAAAGGTGGCCATCCAGGCGTGTTAATCATGATTTATTCCGCTTGCTGGAGCATGTTTTAATGGCCCGGCGTCTTTTCGCATCCTTTGATATTGCTAGTTGGTCTGCTTCCCGCAGATATCGTTGTAACCCTTCGATACCCTACTCTAATCCCAAGTCATCGCCTTGAATATATGGGTGCAATCCATCTTCGGTTCGTCGCAGCCGACTTGGGGCTGTTCGGCTACCCTGCCCTTTAAGCATTCTTATCATTCTATGATCCTCAGCGGATCCGTCTGTATTCCCATCTTCTCTTACCCTGCATCAGTTAAAGGTGCTTCATCGTAGCTGATAGGTAGGTAACGTCCTCATTTCCTATCAGAGAGATCGTTTTGATGTCCCGGCGAGTGGTCGAAGGCTATGTCGGTTCGGCACGCTGTAAGACAACCGCATTGATTCCATCCCATGCCTTCGATTGGGACCGTCAAGGGAGGATTGCTGCACTGTTCGGAGCATAGTGTCCAGGAATCAGCTCACACCCCGACACTAAAGCCGAAGGACCCATCGAACAGATCGACGTCCTCGGGCGCCCTGCCACCGCGCATGGCCTTCAGCAGATACAACACGGGAACCTCGTTCGCTTCGTAGAACTTCAACAGGTTGTCCAGATCCTCGTCGGTGAGCCCGGCCATCTGGTCCCAGGAATAGGCGTCGCTGACCTTGGTCATCCACCGCATCCTCTTGGGGCCCTCTTCGGGCGCCGGAGCCGCGTCCCGCAGCTTCTGCCGCAGTACGCCGATCCGCTCGATGGCGTTCCCGACGACGCCGCCCCGGGGCAGGGCGTTGGCGATCCACTTCCGGATGCTGGCCGCGAGGCGCGGCCCCTTGCCGTTCGTCGACACCATGATCTGCAGGGCGCCGTCCCGGTGCACGCTGCCGAAGTAGAAGTCGCACTCGGAGGGCACGTCGGCGATGTTGGCGGGGATGCGGCGCTCCTTGCAGAGCTTCCAGATCTGGGTCGAGACGGCCGGGTCGTCGATGGCCACGAGCACCATCGCGGGGGGTGTGGGGGCGGCGGCGGCGTCGTTGGGCACGGCATCCAGGTCCGAGGGCTGGAACACGCGGTCGACGTGCGTCACCTGCTTCTGGGCGACGCGGTGCCGGACCTCAGGGTTGAGGCCGGACGAGGGGCATACCACGGTCACGTCGGCATCGGCGTTGAGGAGATGGAGGACGCGGCCGGCTGCTACCTGTAGAATCTGGTAAGACTTGAAAGATATGAAGAGAAAGCGACGTCTAAAAGAAGTGGTGCTATGCTCACCTCGCCGCCGCCGACGACCAGGGCATGCTTATTCTTGACCTGCCAGGCTATGATCAGGCTCCCGCCCCCCTGGACTTTGGGGAAGTCGTGCTCTTTCTTGTAGTTGGGCATGATGTCTGCCGACCTCGGTCGTCTTTTTATGTGTAGTACTCGTTCAGCCAGCCGAAGGTGTAAAAGTATAGGCCGTTAGTTCATAGATATGCAAATACAAGTAGAAGTCTAAGTGTAGGCCGAGTCCAGGGGAAAGGATCCCGTTATATCATTTTCTATGGCGTTGTATCCTCGGAGAGGCGATGACGACACTCCAGACCCTACGTGTATTGACAACAGCATCTACGTGTATAAGTGAGAAGTGCGCAGTAGTTGGCTTTTGTTAATTTGCATGTGCCCAGTCGTGAAAACTGTTCGACGGGGATTGGATGCTACTGTATGTATCTACATGAGCAAGCAGTCCAAGAGGAGGTAGGGAGGCGGTACTGATAAGGTCCCTAAATTTGGGTTCGTAGTGGGGGGGTGGATGTTGCTGATAAGAACAGGTCCAGGCTGTTGGGCGGCTCGGGGGGTACGCCAGGTCGAGTTGGTTAGCTACGATACATCGATATAAGTACAGGGGAGGGGCAATTGTGTCGGCGGGTAACTAATTAGTAGCTAGGAGTATACGGAATGTCTCCTGGAAAATAGGGCGGCTGAAGGGTCGAGAGCTAGCGCAGTAACTTCCCTTGGCAATCACTCGGGGCATCTATCAATGTCTCTAATACTTACGAGTACTCCGAACAATACTTCATCTGATTATTGAGTTTACGTCGTTTTATGCAGGGAGGATGCAACGAGGAATACCTAGACTAGGCACGATACAGCACTGCACGGCACAGCACAACACAGCACAGCACAACACGATACAGCCTTGCATCTCTATAACTCCCCCATTCGCTTCGATTCTACTTCGTACATATCGCAAATTGCCAACACCAGCCAATCTCCCTTCTTCTACCCCTCTACTTCTTTTGTACGAATTTTGCCCGACTCCTATTAAATCTACACTGGGGACTTTCCCGCCTTGCGACCAGGTGTATGTGGAGATTACGATAGCCAATAACCCCAATGACCCCCCCAGTCTCCTTGTTCGGTCGCGACTTTGTGATGTTATAAGTAGCATATGTGACTGCACAAGAAGACACTACGCCTGGGTGGCCTTATAAGTGTTGTGTTCGCCAAATATGAGACCTACGTATCATATTTCGACTGCTCCCAGCGTCTAGAACTCACATGAGCGACGGCGTGGCGACACGATACGAGGGGGGTGCCACCTCATGGCTCTGTCGCTGCCAACTATAATACATCATCATCTGGGCGAACCATAGCAGCGAGGAATACCATTCGAATCTACCATCATGTCTGGTCGTAAATTAGGCGGCGGCCGGATCCTAGGTACTGGGAAGGGTCTCGCTCCCCCGGCGCCTCCCGCCATACATCACCATCACCGCCGCTCAACCAGTCCATCCGACAGCACGCTTTCTATCGGATCGCCCGACGCCTCCATATCCGCCGGAACACCCAATCCCTTGCCCGGCTTCCCTCAAGACCTAAGATCCGCCGTCAATCGAGGAACCGGAGGAGGAGGGCCGAGCAATGGCGGGCCCGCGGGGTCTAGGCTCGTGTGTCCCATATGCGACGAGGAGATGTTGACCCTGTTACAACTAAACCGCCACATCGACGATAACCACCAGGAATTAGCCGAGGTCGAGCAGGACGAGGTCAAGACATGGTTCGACAAGCAGGTCCTCAAGGCCAAGAAGTTCCAGCCCCTGTCCCTCATCAACCAGAAGCTGCGCGGTCTTGATGTTTTCGAATCGAACGAGTCCGTGCCACCTCCGCCTCCCACGCCCGGCCCGGTTGCTCGGGCGTCCCCCCTCCCCGAGTTTGCCTTCGACCCCGACGACGTCATCACCCGGTCGCATTGGCAACGGTCGGGCATTAATGACCTATGTACGGATCCGGCTTGCGGGAAGAGGTTGGGCGCCGTGAACGGGAGCGTCAATTGCAGGAAATGCGGGCGCCTTTTCTGCGAGGAACATACCATGTATCAGATGAAGTTGTCGCGGTCGGCAGCCCACGAGCCCGTGAGGGGGTACTGGTACAGAGTCTGCGAGACGTGCTATAAGTCAAGAGAAGGATATAACGATCACAATGGGCTCCTGAGAGATCATACGAAAGATTTCGCTTCCATACGCCAGAAGAAGGTCGAGAGGCAGGCGCTAGAAATATCACGGCTAGAAAAGAGGCTCACCAGACTGACGCAGCTTCTGGTCAACCCACCCGAGGATATAATGGCGGCGAGCGGTGGGGTTGGGGGCGGCGGCAGCTTATTATCACCCGTGCTATCCACGCAGAGGAATCAGAGGAAGGCCGTCGAACAGCTGGTTGTGACGTGGGAAGAAGATTCGAAAGTCAGCAGATGTCCCTTCTGCCAGCAGGAGTTCGGATCGTGGACGTTCAGGAGACACCACTGTCGGATATGCGGGCGAGTAGTCTGCGGTGACCCTCAGACGGCATGCTCGTCTGAAGTAGGACTGAGCGTCGCAAATCCGGGCGCCCCTCCCACGATGGAGAAGCCGGCAGCCGGGTATTCCGTCAGTCTCGATATCCGACTCTGCCGAGACTGCCGGGCGACCATCTTTGCTAAGCGCGACTTCATCAACTCTGTCAACTACAAGCCGCCGGACCAGCGGGCTTACGAGACGCTCCGTCAGTTCGAGCACGGGATCAGGCTTCTCCTGCCCAACTTCCAGAAGGCTCTGGTACCGCTGCAGGACGAGAATAGCTCTCCCTCGCGAGCCCAGATCCAGGACGCCGCCAAGATCAGGAAGAGGCTGACCGATAGTTTCACCAAATACGACACGGCGGCCCGCCGGATCCGCGACCTGAAGACGGACAGTCCGACGCAGAAGCAGCTCCAGAAGGCCATATACGCGGCAGCCTCGACCTTCCTGCACATGCACATGCTGCCCCTGAAGAACCTACCGCGCACGCTGAGACACAATAGCAGCGGCGGGGGTAGTTCCAAGGGCGGCCGCCTCCTCTTGCCCAACCGCCATCACGCCGCCTCCGCCGCCAGTCCGCTGAGAGATGCCGAGACGGCCAGCCAGGTGACGGACGCGGCCAGCGAGGCGAGCACGGCGGTGTCCTTGCTGGAGACGGAGGAGAAGGAGCTGCGCGAGAGGCTGGTCGTGCTCGAGGAGCAGAGGTACCTCGTGCAGGGCATGGTCGCCAACGCGCACGGCGCCAGGAGGTTCGAGGAGGTGAGCGCCCTCACGCGCAACGTCGAGGAGTTGGACAGGGAGATCGAGGACGTCACGGCTAGGGTCGGTGAGGTGGAGGAGAGGTGGCGGGGACTCTATGGGAATGGTGGGATAGTGTAGCGGGTTGCTGGATTTATTATTCGACCTACTTTTGTCGGCTTAGAGGAGGAGAGGAATGACTCTGGATGGTCAGCAACTATATGTCCAGACCGGATAGGCGAGAGAAGCCGAGACGAGAAATCGGCTAGGGAGGTGGCTCTTTCTGCCGCGTGCCCCTTCTATTCTCCCCTGTTACGGCAGAGAAAGGACAGCATTTAACTGATAAAAAGTAATGCATCGCATGGCGTTGGGTAAGGGGTCAAGGGGGATCGTCGGTCTCAGTTTTGCTCTCGAGGGGAGCGCGGGAGTCATGTTCATCAGCAATGTATATGTGTTATCTATGTGTTGCATTAGGAAACACGAAGAGCGCCCGCGTTTCTCAGAACAAGGACGATGCCACTACAATAATAGACCCACCTTGGTGTTGTGATAGGCATAGCAGGCAAAACAAATGATATCGACCATGGCTTTCGTAGCACGGTAGATACGCTATAGCATTTGCTTCTCACATTTCCGCTTTGGCTATATGTGCAGTTTCCCTTGTGCGGTTCCCGTGGGAACATCTCTTGCTTATGCTCGTTTCTATCCTACCCCGGTGCATCCTCCAAAGCCCGCCTTTTATTTTATACACCATATCTTTTACGTGTAAGCCCTCTGCCTTTTTTCAGTGAATCTCTTAGCTAAAACGCCCCTTCCCTCTCCATATCCTGTCTATCCGGTTCCTTGGCTCCTACTCCAAGCCCCGCTGCTCCCTTCTGTTACGTCTGTCCGTTTTGACAGTGAACCGCCTGTCTCGACGGCCTGTCTCTATTTCCTTCTCTCGTAAGACCTGTGATCTTATCTTCCGTCTTACTTAGTCTGCTTCCTAACTTCCATTCCTCCCTCCGCGTGTTTCCATCCTTTTGAGGCAGGCTTGATACATCCCTTCATGATCTTGTTCAAATATTGTCAGACCCAGCTGAAGTCGATCAAACAGCTAAGCCTTGGCTTAGTTTGATCACTTACTGAAACAAGGCTACTTTATGCACCCCCGGTATCTTTTCCTCTTAGTTATAATTATATTTATATATATAAAAAGAAAATTCGTTACCTTCCTTTTTTAATTAGAACTTTTTAAAAGTTATATAACTTTTAATATATATTTTGTAATTATATGCTTTTATATATAATATAAGGTCTTATAGTTATAAATCCGCTCCGCATTTTTTTAATTACGTTTTAATATATTTATTATGTATATTTTATTAAAATTATTCGGAATTTCGTTATTATTTTTACAATATATTTATTATTTTATTATTAAAGATATTTATCGTTTAATTATTATGTTTTTAATTATCTTGATTTATTTATTTTTTATATTATTTTTAAAACTATAATTATTTAATTAATAAATATTAACACCTTTTTTAAAATATATTTTTAAGTATTTATTTAAAACAAAATTGTTTAAAAAATATAATATTTTCGAATTTTACATTAACACGAAAATAGGCATATTATAAGCGTATATTAAGTTTAACATAATTTAAATATTATTTTTATTAATATTGCTGATTTTTCCTATGCCTTACTATTTTTAAAATAAAATAATTAACGAATATAGCTTAAATAATTCGAATTATTCGAAATTCGAAAAGGATTTAAAAATATATAATAAAAATTAATTTTTATATATCATTTAAAAAAAGTATTTATTAAAATTAATACGTTTTTAAATTAATCCGTTTATTTTTATTATTATTAAATATATTAAAAAATTACGTTTCGGAAAAAACTAATTATTTTAAAAAATAAATTTCAATTTAATAATAATATGCGAATTTACGAAATTAATATTCGATATAAATAAACGCTAAAAAATAATAAAATTTAAATAAATATTGGATTATTTATATATTAAAAAATATATATTAAAACCGTAAAATTTTATATGTTAGGTATTATAAGTTATTATAATTAATTTAATTTCCTAAAAAGTTTCAATATTTATTTATTTAATTTCTTTATTATTTAAAAGGTTAAAATAAAAAAAGTTATATTCGAAAACAAAAAGTTTATTAAATTTTTATTTATATATAAGTTTATAAAATAATTCCGAAATTATATATAATTACAGAAAATTTAAAGTATTTCCGCAAAATAATTATTACGGAAAACGTTTAATATTACCTTAAATAAAAAATTTCTTAATTAAATATATATACTTTTAAATAACCGAAATAATAATAACCAAAATAATAATAACCGGAATAACGGTAATAATAATAATAATAATAATAACCATTTTATACCAAAATATTATTATAAAAATATCTTTTTAAGACTTATTTTTATATTAACGAAAATATGAAATCCGATAAATAAAATAAATTTTTTAAAATTAAGAAAAAAATAAATAAACATATTTCCAAAATCTTTTTTAATAAAAGAAATCCAAATTTGTAAAAAAATAAGCCATAAACTTTTTAATTAATTTTAATATTTTTCGTAATGAAATATTTTATAAGGTTTATATATTAACGTTATTATTACCAGATATAACCTAAAAAAAGGTTTTATGAAATATTTATTCCGATTTTTATATAAAAAAATATAAAATTATTTTTTTAAATTTATATTTACCCAAAATTAACGAAAGGTTTTTAACCGAAAAAAATATTTCTATATCGTAAGCAAAAATATACGAAAAATTACGTTTATTATATTGTTAAAACAATTTAATACTTTTTTTTAAAAAATATTTATATATTTTTAAAATATATATTAACATAATTCTGCCGAAATTATTTTAATAAATTAAAACTTATTAAAATTATAAAACGAATATTATATATTATTAAACGCTAAAGGAGAAAATAATTAAAATTAATAAAATTAAATATTAACCCATTATATATTACGTTAAACTTGTACTGGAAAATAATAATAGCAATATTATTTTAATAATTTTTATAATAATTAAAAAATTTATTATTATTATTTCGAAAAACGAAAATTTCGTTCTAGAATCCGTATTTTAAAAATTCTTACTTTTTAAATTAATTTTATAACAAAAATTTCATTATAATAATTTTAAACTTTCTTTAAAACCTTTAAAACATATTATATTATAATATTAAAAATTTATATATTTAAATTTGCGTACCTTTAAGAAAATAATATAAATAAATACCGGAACGAAAGTTTATTTATTTTTAATAATAAATTATTAAAGTATAAAAAACATTTTATAATAGTAATTAATTAAAAAAATTAAACTTTTTAATATAATATATATTAATTTTTTCGAATTTAATAATATTATTAAGGAACGTATAAAAAGTTATTTAGTATTTATTTAATTATTAAAATTAAAATTAATTATATTTTAAAATAAAAAAAATATATTTTAACCACCTTCATAAACGTAATAATTTTCCTTAAAAATAATTTTATATTAAAATTAAAATAATTATATTAAACGGGAAATTCTTTTTCGGAAATAAATTTCGAAAATAACTTTTTAATATAAATATATTATATAAATTTTTATTTTTATATATTAAAAACCCCGTAAACGTTTAAAAATGTACCGGAAACGTAATAATTATAAAAATATGTTACTTAATTATTAATAATAATTTTCTTTTTAATTTATAGCCGGGAATTATACAAATAATTATATATATTATTAATTATAAATTTATTCAAATTTTAAAAAATCTTTATTTAAATTCTTAATAAATAATGAATTAAAGAAAAATAAAATATTTATTTCCGAAAAAACATTAAAACCAAATATAATAAATATCGTATTTTTAGGATTAAATGCTTATATATTTATGAAAATAGTTTATTAAAATATAAAATACTTAAAAACATTTTTTAAAATATAAATCGGTTATTTTATAACATACGTTAATAATAATATATATTGGGTATAGATTTTTTTTATAATAATACGTTATTATTATTAAAAATATTATTTTTAATGAAACGAAAAAATATTAAAATAAATAAATAAAATTTGATTCGAAATTACCGAATTAAATAACCAAATTAATAATATCTTTATTTTATTTATAACAAAATTTTTTTTTAAAAAATATGTAAACTTATTTTTAATAACGATCTTTTAAAAATAAATATTATTAAAAAGAGATGAATAAAATAAAACGAATTTAAAAACATTATTTATAATATTATTATAATAATTATAAATTTGCTTAATTAAAACATTTAATAAAAAGTTTTTATAAAGTTATTTTAAATAAAGATTCTTTTAATTTAATACTTAATAATAATTCCGAAAAAAATATTTTGGATATTACTAATAAAATAAATAGTTTCTAGTATAAATAAATAAAGTTATTTAATTTTATATTCCGAATTATTTATTTAATTAATAATATTCAAAATATTTTTTTCGGAATTATTATTAATTATTAAATTAAAAAAATGTTTATCCGAAATAACTTTATAAAAATTATTAAATTTTATTTTTTAAACTTTTTATAAAGTTTTTTAATTAAAAAAATTTATAATTATTATAATAATATCGTAAATATTCTTTTAAAATTGGTTTTATTTTATTAAATTATTTAACATTAAAAATAAAATAAAAATATTATGAATTTAATCTTTTAATTCCGTAATTTCGAACAAAAACCATTTTTATTTTATAAAAAATAATGTTTTTAATAATAATAATATATTATTATAAAAACAATTTTTACCCAATATATATTATTAATTCCGTATTTTACGAAATAACTAATGTATATTTTGAGATTTATTTTTTACAATATTTTATATTTTAATAAATTATTTTTATAACTTTTTGGTTAAAAATTCAAAGAAAATTATGATTATTAATTAAGTAACGTATTTTTATAATAATTATATTCCTGGTACATATTTAAATATTTACGGGTTTTTTAATATATAAAAATAAAAGCTTATAAAATATATCTATATTAAAAAATTATTTTCGAAAATTATTTTCGAAATAAGTTTCTTATTTAATACGATTATTATAGTTTTAATATAAAATTATTTTTTTTTAAATATTATTACCTTTATTAAAATAATTAATATATATTTTTTTGGTTTTAAAATATAATTAATTTTATATTTAATAATTAAATAAATAATAATTAACGTTTTTGTATATCCGTTAAAAACGTTATTAAATTCCAAAAATTAATATATATTATATTAAAACATTTATTTCGTTTAATTCATTATTATTATAATATTTTTTACGTTTTAATAACTTATTAACTTTAATATTAAATTATTAAAAATAAAAAATTTTTCGTTTCGGTAATTATTTATATTATGTTTTTAAAAATACGTTAAACTAAATATTTTAAGTTTTAATATTATAACGTAATATTTCCTTTTAAAGTTTTTTAAAAAAAAACCTTAAAATTATTACTATAAAATTTCTATTATAAAATTAACTTAAAAAATAAAAATTCTTAAATCAGAAGTTCCGAAACGAAATATTCGTTTCCGTTTTTAAAAATAATTTTATTTTCCAGAACGATAATAATAAACCTTTTAATTATTATAAAATTTATTAAAATAATAATATTATTATTGTTTTCTGGCATTATTTTAACATAATATATAATAAGTTAACGTTTAATTTAATTAATTTCAATTATTTTTGTACTTAATATTTTCTAATATATAACTTTAATTTTATAATTTTAATGAATTTGAATCTATTAAAATAATTTATACGAAATTAATTTAATATATATTTTAAAAAGATATACATAAACTTTTTAAAAAAATCATTAAACCTTTTTAACAGTACAATAAATATAATTTTTCGTATATTTTTGCTTACGATATTAAAGGCTTTTCTTTTAAATAAAAATATTTTGTTAATTTTCGATAAATATAAATTAAAAAAATTAACTTTATCGTTTTCTATATAAAAATCGAAATAAGTATTTAACAAAATAAATTTTTTCAAACTATATCTAATAATAATATCGTTAAGTTATACACTTATAAAAAATCTTATTACGAAAAATATTAAAATTAGTTAAGAAATTTATGGTTTATTTTCTTTTATAAGTTTTTAATTTTTTCTTTTATTAAAAAGAATTTTTCGAAATATATTTATTTACTTTTTTTTAATTTTAAAAATTTCGTTTTATTTATCGGGTTTAATATTTTCGTTAATATAAAGGTAATTTTTTAAAAAAATAATTTTCTCCATAATAACATTTTAATATAAAACGGTTATTATTATTATTATCGCCGTTATTCCGGTTATTATTATTTTGGTTATTATTCTTTTAGTTATTTAAAGGTATATTTATTTAATTAGGAATTTTTTTATTTAAAGTAATACCAAACGTTTCCCGTAATAATTATTTTACGGTAACGCTTTAAATTTTTTATAACTGTATATAATTTCGGAACCATTTTTCAAATTTATATATGGATAAAAATTTAATAAAATTCTTACTTTTAAACATAACTTTTTCTATTTTAACTTTTTAAATAATAAAAAAATCAGGTAAATAAATATTAATAATTTTTAAGAAATTAAAATGGCCATAATAACTTATAACGGTTAATATTTAACATTCTGCGATTTTAATATATATTTTTCAAAATATAAATAATTAAATATTTATTTAAATCTTATTAATTTTTATTACTTCCTTATATCGAACGTCGATTTCGTAAATTCGAACGTTATTATTAAACTTAAATTTATTTTTTAAAATAATTAGTTTTTTTTCAAAACGTAGCTTTTTTAATATGTTTAATAAGAATTAAAATAAACGAATTAATTTAAAAATATATCGTTTTTAATAAATACCTTTTTTTAAACAATATATAAAAATTATTTCTTATTATGTATTTTTAAAGATTTTTCGAATTTCGAATAATTCAAATTATTTAAAATGTATTCGTTAATTATTTTATTTTAAAAATAATAAAGTTTAAAAAAATGAACATTATTAATATAAATAATATTTAGGTTACGTTAAAATTAATATATACTTATAATATGTGAATTTTCGTATTAACGTAAAACTTAAAAATATTATATTTTTTAAAAGGTTTTTTAAAGTAAATATTTAGGAATACGTTTTAAAATAATTCGTTAAAATTTATTAATTAAGTAACCATAATTTTAAAAATAATATAAAAAATTAACGGATTAAAATAATTAAAAACATAATAATTAAGTAATAAATATTTTTAATAATAAAATAATATATATATTACAAAAATAATAATAAAGTTCCGAATAATTTTAACCAAATATATATAATAAATATATTAAAACGTAATTAGAAAAAAATGTAAACCGGATTTATAATTATAAAATTTTATATTATATATAAAAGTATATAATTAAAGAAAAAATATATTAAAGGTTATATAACTTTTAAAAGGTCTTAATTAAAAAAAAAGGTGCCGAATTTTTTTTATATATATAAATATAACTGTAGCTAAGAGGAAAAGATACCGGGGGTACATAAAGTAGCCTTGTTTCAGTAGGTGATCAAACTAAGCCAAGGCTTAGCTATTTGATCGACTTCAGCTGGATCTGACAGGTTCGCTACCTTCACTTTCTAGCTAGGACCTTCTAGAGGTCAAGGCAACCTGTTAATACACTTTTCTTCAGTTATATACTTCTGTGTGTGATGTCAGGGTCTCATAAAAACTTGATGCTAAAACGGGTAAATGTACTAGTTCTCTGGAGTGATCGTTAGGGCGAAGGGGAAACACACGGAAACTAGGGTTGGAACATGGTCTGTGGTCAGAGTTAATCGTTCCACTGTGTGATATCAGAAAATAGACCGAGTAGTTAGGCTGCGAAATTAGCTCTGCCTATCGCGCCAGGCTCCTCGGGGGTAGAATGTCTGTTAGTTCTTATACAATGCGTCCGATCGACGGTCAATATGGCGGCTTGCTTTACTGTTCTACTGTAATACTCGTTCGTGGCACAGTTGACGCGTGGAAGTAGGCTACGGGGAATCAGAGTAGCGGGTGAGAGCCCAAGGGTGTTTGGATTAACCGAACTCGTCCTTCTCTAAGCATACGGCCGCTCAACAGCGAGGACATGAATACAAATAACAGACTATCAGGCCGATACAGTGGTATGAGCCGAATAGAGCTTTTGGTAGATCGGATGTATAGCCAGACTGGAAGTTTGCAGCAGAAGTGTGTTTCGATGGACTAGCTATTGGGACGAATTTGCCAGTAGCCTGAAACTCCGAATGGATGTTTTTATGGATCAAGTGAATTACTACTTATCTATACGCAGAGCTTCTGTGGGTGTACAAATCCAAGATAGCTTTTATGCCCGTAATGTGCAACAAGTGGTGGTGGGTCTCTTCAGAGCAAAACTGGTCGTTGCCTGTCTAGTCTGATCGACGTAATATTCTGCCTTCTCAGCTTCGAGTTATCTAATGTTTCGATCGGATTTCATATATTAGTAGCTAACCCCGAACGGTGCTCTCCTTTTCGCTACAACGGGCAAACGCCACGATATTCTCTACACCCCGTAGGGCTACGGAGCGCAAAGGCCGTGTTGATGAAATTCAGGGGTAAACAAGAATATCGATATCCCTCGACGTTCCATCCATCCGGATACTCTAGCAGGACGCCGGAATGTGGAATGGTATGCCGCTTGTCTCTTGGAAATAATCACAGATGTCTGTTTACCTGCTTAGGGCACTCAAGATAAACGATAGCTCTACACCGGTTTCGAGTAAGACAGCGCAACACTACCCAACTGGGCACTCATATTGCTGAGTTCAGAGGCCAGAAATCCTTATAACAAGTTCCTCGTGGTCGTATGGGGTGACTCCCGGTATCCCTTCTTGGGAAGCCAATATAGGCATTCAACTAGTAGGTTCGCCGGCGAATAGAATAAAACTTCCAAGAAATTCGTGCTTCACAGAAGTGAAGAGATCTGCTGTGCACGCCCAATGCTACCACGAAATGTCGACGGGGTGGGAACTTAACGTTACATCCTGGATGAAGAAATAGCCAACTCCAACGCTTATAGCTCGGATTTCGCCTGAGATCCAACATGAGACCGGTCTAAGCTTCGGGAAAAGTACTGCCATCTGTTCGCTGGTATATTGACATACAAGCTTTCGACAATGAGGCTGCGGCTCCCCGGGTAGAGTTTCCCCCTTTACGAGGTATTATCATAGGTCGATGTGTTCAATTCCGGGTAACATATAGAGCTCATGGCCTGCATTGCAGGACAATCGATGGCTTCCAAAGTATACCTTGGAGAAGCCCTATTCGCAGTGGCCAAGCTTTAGTGGCCTGTTGTCTCACATTCTGATGACGATCGCTCCCTAAGGCTAGCGCATACAGCTGCTCTCGTGTCAGCAGAGACATCGTTGGGGTAGGCCATGACTTCTAAGAAACCCGCTTACTGTAAACTAAGGGAGCAACCTGGCCGCGTATTCCTCGGGGTTATACGCTCAGTAAACGAGAATCGCCGCAGGATACATCGTCAGGCGCTGTCGTAAGCGCCACGATGACAGAGCAGCATGGGTCAATAAGCTACCAACCCGGTTGATGGATCTCACAGGCCCAAACATTTTCAAGACATATTGCCATACATAGTGGCCCTTCTCAAGAAGCAAGACCTAATTACGGACCGAAGAGTTATGCGCTTGGACGACATGGACTACTTCCCCCATTAAAGGTCGTGGTCGAAATATCGAGAGGCTCAATGGTGAAATGATGGGTCTTGAATATATCCATTACTTTGGCCACCACCTTGCCTAACATATTGTGAGTGAACGTCTCAAATACAGGCAGGCGTCCGTAGGGCTTGTGATGCCCGATGACCGTACCATCCCGTAGAGTGGTAACGAGGGAGAAAGTGTCGTCTGTTTCTTTTCTAAGAGTGTTCAATCATATCCTCGAGATCCTGAATACCGAACCTATGACCTAGGGGGTTGGGCATAGATGTTCTAGCTTCCATCCGCGTACTTAGATACTTCGCTGATCACTTGCTAGCGGACATATCGTAGCACATTCTAGAGAAGGAGTACACGCGTTTATCCGCAAGTATGCTTAGGAATGCCTGGGAACTGCGATTCATATTTTGGAATTACACCAAATGGGTTATTTGCGAGGGCCTAATCTCGTAGCAGGTCGTGATCGAAAACGTTGACACACTTTCTTAGGACCCACTAATCAAAAGAGTGTCAATTATTTTGATCAGAAACTGCATAGCTGGAAAGTCCCTGAGGGTTCGGAGCTTTGGTTCCCGTCAAAATTAGTAGCTTTTTACCCTTCGGAAATCGTCGCCAAAATCTTTCCTGTCAGGCGCGATGGAATTCATGATAGCGACAGGATTGTCGAAGTCAGGCGATATTTGGTCATGTAATCACCCCATTTTGGAGTCTTTTGGCAGACGGTCCGAATATTCGGCAAGGTTGGAATGCCCAGTTAAGAAGGGCGTTTTTGGTGGCGGCCTATCAGGTTCCGGCTTATGCATAAACAAAAAATGGCTTGCAAAAAGAACGAAGAGAACCCCTTAGTGATCTACCGATCGTTTTCCCAGATCTACCCTCTACACCCCTGCACCAATCTGCCAATGGCAAGCTTCGTGGAGCGAGATGGTCTGAAGTCCTGCTGTGCTTGTGTGCAGCCGAACGACCCCAAAGAGGGAAGCAGGCAAGAGAAGAGCGGCAGGGTTAGCAACCCCCCCAGATTCCTCCGAGCTTCTAGTGCTCTCGTGGACCCAATTACGAGTCGTCATGGTGCCATATGATAGACATACCCCAAATTGAACACTCGCCAAAGAGACTCGGATGAACAGTCAGACGGGAACTTGCGGTACGCGCCTTGGGGGCGCGGACTATCGGTGGGTGCGAGGCAAGGGGTCTAGGCTCCTTGATCCGTCTGACGGAAATCAAGATCGGGCAGTGCTTGAACCAGATCCAGCGAAACCCTTGAGCGCGGAACCCAACGACGCGGCTAAGTGCATGTTTTGGAATGGCGCCTCAACGAGAAGAAATAGAATAAAATAAACCAAGTATAAAATAAGCAAAATTAAAGCAGCTTTCGGGGATCGAGGCAGAGTTCCCCGCGAGAAACCTCTCGTATACCTCGAGGACTTTGAACTGTTGGTTAGTGCAACCCTTCCCCTTGAGATGTGAGGCTGTCATGCTGCACGAGAAGCGCACTCTTATGATGTGGTCCCCGTCGCTAAACGTAAGGCTCTAGGGCCGAGACTACATGATGATGTGACAATGGGAAAAGCAAAAGAGCCACAACGGCTTTGCTTACTCGACGGTAGCAGGCGACCGAAAGATAGTGAACATAATTTCCACGTGCGGTCCGTCTACGGAGATGTGAGACAATGGTTCCTGTTCGATTTTAGCATGGGACGGTAGGTTAAAACCCAGCAGGTTTGATTTCAAGTATCGACGAGAACCCCCGGTTTGCTCGCCGCCAATGCTCAGAACCAAGTCAACGTTGCACATCCTCTTCAGCCCCCAAGAAGGCTCGTTACCACTACGGCTACGGCGGGAGAAAATCCCGCAGTATGGCTCCGTGTTTGCAATTGGCCGATGTTTACTAACCAGCGGGTCGCATCGTCGCTGCTCAGACGACGGGAAGCGGCATTGGCCCCCCTACACAACTGGCGAATCGCCTTCGGCTCTGAGGCCGGTTCCAAACCTCTGGTAACGGACCCCCCCAAAAGAAGAAAAAATCCTCCCGATCCTCTGATGGCCGATTTGGGTAACGCCTGTTCCCGATCTTTTAGATCCCTGCTATGGAAGAACGAGAAGGCCTCCCAATCTCATCAGTTCTAGCCGGAGAGGAGAAGCTGGAAGATACAAAGTAGGCTGAACCGCTAAGGACGCTGTGTCCTGATTGGAAACACGCACATGAGTCGGAACTGGGGAGTTAATGATATCTTTCCGGCTTGGTGCATCATCTCATGGCCACCCGCTTCCTGTGGGAAGCGGTCGGGGTCACCATGGCCATCAAGTCTGATCCCTCGGATTTGCGTGTTCGGAGTTTGTACGTAGAGTGGATGTGTAGTCCGGTACTGTCCCCGAAGATGACTTTCCACTACGGTAATTACCGGCGTCTCCTAGCTACGACTCGTCGTGCGATTGGCGTTTGGTTGTACAAGCCGAGGTTTGTTTGCCGGTTCACAAGATAAAACGAAGCTCGAGCGTAAACAATAAGGTCGATTGTCCTCACTTATAGAACTATTGTAGTCCTATACGTAGTGTTTCACGAGGTCATCCAAACAAAACCCCATGAGGTCTAACCCCAAGGCTACGCAAGCCCGCTGCCGCAAACATGCCTAAGCTTGTCTATTAGGTAGCACGACAGGGCATGCTTTCTGTTTTACGGACGTAAACTTGGGCCAGGTCGGAGTGCTACACGCCTTGCTGCAGGATCGAGGGACAGACCGAGATGAGGTACGCACGACGGGTGGCTGCGTGGAGGCCCTTGTCCAGGGTATCCAATTATCTCGTCACTCGAAGCCTGTAACCGAGTCGTAGCTGCGTAATCCGCGCCGAGGCCAGAATTATGCCCTGGCTGAAACTGCTTTGCAACCCCTACTCATGGAGAATACTGGTGCACGCCTGAGACGGGACTCCATCCCGGTGACTTTCCGCGTGGAAAGTCCAGTTGTGCATTACTCGATCAACTGGGCCCGGGTTCCGGCTCAACCAAATGCGGAATACGAATGTCTTTGTATGCCGGCAGGTGTATGGTGCGTTGCGAGAATATTATGATTACGGCTTGTTGGAGAGCGATTTCGGTATATCCTAGCGGACTGAAGAAACGCCGGAGGTAGTGTAAGGGCGCTGGGCCATGACGGCGGTCTCGATATCACCAGACACCGCCGACTATATTTCCTTTGATAATACCCTTCATCTCTTGAAGATTTCGAACTCTAAGGCGACCACATTTTCTCGTGGGTCATGTGCATATTCGGCTTACGGCGATCCCACCTGGTACATCGCAAGAACCTGGCGCGTGTAGACAGGAAGATTTTATGGTACTAGGCCGATATAATGCCGCGACTTCTAAGAATCATACATCTCTCTCGACGCACTATCTTGTCTTTATGATTGGAGAGAACGTGCTGTTTCAAGCCACAGGTTCTTGGTGATGCTGACCATAAATGGCAAAATTGTGGAATCCATACATGACCTTAAGCTTCACTAGCACAAGCCGCTCTCCCTTGAATCTTGTCAGTGTCTCGGGATGCTCGATCCGCACAGCGTCGAGATCCACGGGACAGGAAACCGGACGACAGGGAAGTTCCTCCATTACTGATGCCACCATTTCGGTTACCCGTACATACGGGGTGATAAGGACGCAAATCGTTGCCAGATTACACATTTCTCTTCGATGGCTTGCTCGGTTGGGTCGTACGAGTCTGGCCCAGGGCGGCGGCCCTGGGACGTGTAACGTAAAGGCGATCTGAGAGACTCCGAGACGGTGACCGTCTCCTCGCTTCACCGAAGCTGATCCTTGGCTACGCAGAAGTGAAGAACGGCCAGCCAGATCGCCGAGGTGCTAAGGGGATGACTTTGCCAGAGCATGCTGCTTCCCTTTTCGTCCCTTCTTCTGCCAAATGACGGTTGTGCACTATACCTATTCATGGCGTCTGTCGTGCCCTCGTCACACCGCATAGGAGCGATGCGGCACAGCATATTACCCCAAGCGCCAGCGCCCCCAATTCTGAGCTATCCCGCCCGAATGGGATGGGTGTTAGATCTGGCGGACAGACTCTTAACCCTGGTGCATGACCTCCGAGCACCTAAGCGGTGTTTCTCGTCTTCTGTTGCCGTTTCCGGTCAAAAGTAAATGAAGACGATGTTTACGACGTCGCCTGGGTTCGTGACTAGGCGATGCGTGAAACGCGCGCCAAGCATCGAGATGGACGGCCGCATACGTTGTACTCGCGACATTGCCTGTATGCTCGAGACTTTTGCGCGCAGAATGCCCTTCGGTCTCTATCCGGCTAGATTGGAAGAGTAGAGCATACTCACCCTAGAATCCTTTGGATGTAGACGTGAGTAGGTAGTAGATACCGCATGCATGGTGAGGGCGCCGCCCATGGTCAGCTGGGTAAGGCACGCATATCATGCGCCGAGAAGGGATCTCCAGAAGCTTTCCTTGATTAGGTGATTCCGGGCCAAAATAACCTTCAATACCCTTGCTCGCTTAGCTCCTGCGGAGTCCGGGCTGATCCGAATCTCAATACGCAGCAGATCCCAGATCCCGTCTCCATGGCTGCATATGACGGGATAGCCTTGATTGGACTAGTCGGGGAGGCTTGAATGGTGAATGGTTCACCGCCGTGGGGAATACTCAACGAGAACCTCAAATCTACTTACAGTTCGGAAGCTTCTTCAATGTTCTTTTAACCATGACGTATAGACTCGAATAGCCCACTGAGGGGCTCGAAGATGAAGTCGGCGACAGCAACTTTGCAAGCAACTTTTCATTTCAATGTCTCCTCAGGAGCCCCGGGGTCTAGCGCGCTGGGCGCCCAACTAGCTTGTTCTAAAACTATGATGTCCGAAGCAATGCTGCTTTCTTTTTGTTGAAATTGCATAGTAGAGCGAGCTCTGAATGGCGAAGTCTCATTAATAGTAGGAATGGGAATGAACGCCTAATGGATTGATAGGGCCTGTTGGGCCACGAAGCCATTTCCAGTCGCGTGTACTACCTATAATACACCGACTCCCCTCAATTTCCCAGTTCGACGCGTCGAGCATTGGCAAGTAGCTCCATCTCGATGGTCGAGTGAGATGTCGATTGGTCCCTAGCGACGAGGCCCCCAGAAGAGTCGGGGATCTGTCACAGGGATTCTCATCGCATAATCTGCGACAAACCTTACAGGGTGACCGGGAAACGACAGTACCCGGGCGCCTGGAAGCAGATCCTGTGGCTGGAGATTTTAGATGCCGCCAAGTAACGTGCAGCTTCGTCGTCAGCTTCTTACGGCACACATGGCCATGCCCATATCGCGCCCGCGGCCGTTAAGCGACGGAAGGACTGGGATATTGACCGTAGATGATCGCCGAATTCCTGCATGAATGAACGGATGGGAGGGTTTAGCTGCAGCTATCTTGGACACCGTAGAACATCTATTTTATCTCAAATGACCCGTTCGGAATTGGTGCTGTCCCAAAGCTTAGCTCATCAAGATAAGTCCGTTACATTACCGCGTTCTCCCCTCCCTAGTGGCCCCTTATCAATCGGCGATCATGATTCGATAAATCCAGTACGAGGATCAGATCATCATTTACACTTGTACGACGCTCAAGCATACATTGCATCACTCCGCCTAGGCGCTGATAGCCGACCGTTCGCTTGATGATATCGGCGGCTCCCTGTCGATCCCCTGTAAGTACGGCCGGAGGCGACGCGCGCAACATCTAGAGAAGCGCGTATCACGGCCAAGTCGCTGAGGATATCGAAACACGTCTACGCCTACGGTGAAGGTGGTTCATCTCTGCGCGAGGGAGCGAGGAATGCGGAATGGCATTTTGTAATAATGCTCATGGCCGTCTTCTGCGGCGGCTGGAAACGGCCCTTTTGGGGCAGCATCCTAGGGAGGCCGTGTCTCTGGGGCGGTTTCTTGTTACAACTCGTGCCTTACGTGCTTTATTTCTCGCGGTTTGATGATTCAATCTTTATGTGGCTTCAACGGGAAACCTAAATAGCCATTTAACGTTGGATCGATGTGACCTTGGGATCCTCACTAAGGATCTCGCGGAGACGGCCGGCTAGCCGGTCTTCGGCGTGCATTCAAAGCAGGGTCGTCCTTCCGCATGGGCCATTATACATAGATGCGTCCGCGTCTGGTTGCGGCGACAACGAAGCTGGCATGTTTTCTCTCACAAAAATAATGTACCTATCGCGGCCCATGGCTACAAATGACTTGATTTTAAATACCTATTGTGCCAAGCCAGCTTTGCGTCTCCACCGGCAAGGTAGATCATTACGCAATTCTTACAGGGTACTTTTTATTTCTCTCACTGTAAATGATGCATTGTATGCCGGGTCGCAACCATGTCCGCCCTCCGAGCTGGCCACAGGTTAACGTTACTGCATCGAGAGTAGAATCTGATGCCTGTGCCAGCGCTGGAGTTTGGTGTGAGTCTCGTCATTGCACTCGGTTCTCGGTTGAGACGCACACGCTGCACCCAGGCCGGCTTCCCAAGCAACAGGAGGGAAGTATTGAACAGGTAGCGGACACACACCGGCGGCGGGACCTGGCACGCCTTGGCCGGGAGAAATGGAAGCTCGAAAGGTTCAGGTGCGTGACTGATACCTGTTTACCATGTCGTGATACACAAGCAACTCGACTAGCAGAGTAACGAGAGATGCTTCGTATTGGTGCTACCTAGCCTGTTCAGTTATCGGCATGGCATTGGGCTCGTTGAGTCCGGAACCGCTACTCTGGCAGTTCTCGACAAGGCAAATGCCTCTAGACGTAGAAGACGAAGCCCTCCAGGATGTGATTTTTCCAGTATGCTAGTTTGTATGGATGTTCGCTCGAGGACCGGCAAGAGGCGCTGCTCCTCGGGTTCGTCAACCTTCTGTTCCGTCATGTAAAGCAGCCACCTTTCGGCGTCGGTCGATCTTGTCGATTATTTAATATCTGCGAAAGCCCCTCAATGGAAGGCCGGGCCGTGAGATCTCTGTTGCAGCTACTCGTCTCCTTGCTTTAGCAACCATGACCTCCAACTCTTCAGCTTGATCGTCTTCGAGGACCCGGCTCCTCTACTCTACGTATGATAGTTTACGTCTGGTAGACGAGAAAACCACTGGCGTCGGCCGCTTTCTCGTGTCTCTTGCTCGCCAACGCGACTGACCTTCCTAGCCGCCGAAAGGGAGTAGCTTTTGCTCGAACCGACTACTCTAGACCGGCGACGCCGGAAGGACTGCTTTGGGGGCATCCTATACCTATCCCTAAGCAGACTCGAGCTTCGGCCCTGCATCAGAGGCCGCTTATAATCATATATCACTATTAGGTGATAATTACAAGCTACTCTGGCAGGAGCCGGTATCGGAATCGAGTCCACAAGCCTGTTAGTTGAGCATTCCCTTGTTCTGTCATTCCCGCCGCCACCTCCGGTACAGACACAGACCACTATGCGGCCTCGCCTACGGAATCTATGTATTGTTGATCGGCTCCCATGCCTGACGCGGATCCAAGACAGCATGGAGCGCCCGCGTGGAATTCCTTGGATGTTACCTTAGCCGCACAAAGTTAGAAATACTTCCTGCCATTCTGCGATGATACTAGCAACTCGGATAAAAGACCAGACAGCATATGGGTGAGATGGTGAAATACACTCCGTCCATTTGGTCCCGTTTTGCCATCCGCCATCCGCCATCTGCCAGAAGTAAAAGTTACATGCGGCCCCCTACCGCGGCTGATGTCATCGCCTGCCTGCCTGCCTGCCTGTCTTCTTTCTTCTCTGGGAAATCCAACCATTCCGAGATGAGGCAATCTTGTCAGTGGCACATGCCTCTCGTTATGTAGTTGAACAGACGCATCCTGATATCCAGAGGAACACCGGGGGTACAAAGGAATACATGTTGCAATAGTGTTTCCTGCGAGAACCCCGGCAGTCCCCCCCACCCTTTGAAAGTTACATAGGCACAGCACCAGGGCTCACTCTTTCTTGGCACACTCCCCATTATGGGCTGCCTATATGGGGATACTCCCAGTTGCAGATCGCCCAATAAATCCCTGAGCTAGTCCTCAATCACCGGCCAATCAGAGTTTCCGGTTCCTATTACTAGCTATTGCCAGTGTCCCCATTCTCGTGAGAGTCCCTCAGATTCAACAAGCCACATTCAAGGGAAGCAGACGGACAGTTCCTTCGCATAATCACCAATTCTCTCGCAGGTCTCTTTTTCCTATATCCAGTTCGAGATGATAGTTCGTCGACCCGGCATGTCCCCAGCGCTGATTTACAAGAGGAGCAGTAGTCCTCGGCCCGCAGTCGATCTACCGGTTCGTAGAGTAACCAGCCCGGATACGCCGTTTAGTTTATTATACCTTACGGACTGCGGCCTTCTACGCACGCACGGCTCTACTTGTTCTAGCAATCGAATGCCTTCTATTTACACTACCGTTGTCCTACACGCACCCTTGCCTAAGAGGTTAAATTCGTCTACCCGCACGCCCCCGTGAAGGTGTGTAAGTCAGAGCATCCTTGTCATTCTCCAAGTGCGCTCGTCTGTCTGCTTTGCCTGCCTGTCCTTCTGCCTTCTCCCTCCTCTGCGATAGCTCCTACAAATATCGTCATACGTACTCTTGGCCAAATAGACATTGACCTGGTCAGGCCCTATCCCTTTCTTCGTTCTATTCCGTTTCGCAACTGTGGGGGCTCCCTACTGAGCATCTACCTCCCCTGTCCTTGCTCTCAAGGTACAACCCCCCTAAAACCGCCTCCCGCAAGTGCCCTTCCGCCAATCATGTAGTCCTGGTAATGGTTTGCAACCGTCCAGACACTAGCATCTGGCATTTCTAACGGCCCTTATCCCTGCCGGCCTGACTTCTCACTTCTATACATTCTCAGGCCGGTGGTGCGGCGACATCTCTTTTTTCTGCATATACACACGCAACTTGCCGACTCAACGTCACCTGCACAGAGATTTCAAAAGAGGGATCCTGGACGGAACAGAAGAGTTAATAGTATTAGAGAATGTTAGGGGACTACAATCTCGAGCTGTTTTGAGGGGAAGGCAAAAATAAAACAAGTTACAAAAGAAGAAACGGCAGGAGGGGGCGTTTATATTCAGAGAAGCCCGAGAAGAAAGGTACATGGAAAAGTTGAAGCCCATGCAATGCGAAGGTCTCGACCTGCCACCACAGGATTCTTAACTCATATACCTCCTCGACGGTCACCAAGCACCACTACACACACATCCTATTACTCCCACCCAATCCGAGAAATGTGTTTCGAACCCATTCTTCTGCCTCTTTATCTTTTCGTGTCCCTTCAAAGAGTTTCTTCTCGTATTGTCCCAGTTTCAGGAACAGCGTCTCACACATCATCTAAGAGTTGCGTTTGTTGACGACATCCTTCTAACGATTTCAGTTCGTTTACATGTTGTTAGTCGACCTTCCCCCTATATCATCTCGAGATGAGATATGACACGAACCACGCGGGCCATGCGAACCCTCGCGGGAACCCGAACACTCCCTCTGATTGCAGCGATCTTGACTAACATTTCTGCGAACAGGTTCGGGCTGCCCGCATAGAACGGTCTCCACCCGAGCCAAATAATCGCATTACTGGATGGGATCCCTAATGCGAAGTTTGGCATACCCTTTGTTACGACGAGCTTGAGGTCAGATATCATTTTCTTCTCCCCATGGTCAGCCTGACGACTTGGAAAAAAATTGTATTACGGAGCCCTCATCATCTGATCTATTATCGCTTTCTGCCGACTGGAAAGAAAATAAGGAAGTACCTCGTTGCGCTAACTGAGAGCACAGCTATACCCCAGAATTTGCTGGAACGAGCCCATACTTTGTGGGTGGGGACAGGTTTTAATAGACTTCATCTTTCCGAAACTCGACTCACATTCAGTTTGCGTATAGCACACCCGGCCAATGAGCGACGGTGAGGTATGATTTACTCCTACGAACTACGCTGTCAAAGACTTCAAACCCGGGGGAAGAAAGAAGCTCCCTCCTATTAATTTCGCCAAAGCGGCTCCAGAAGACGGCTGATTTCTGAGCAGAGAATCAATAGCCTGTCAATTTTGAGATCTGCCCTTACTGCCCGCTAGCTAGCCCTGGGAAGCGCTATCCAACTGAATGCTTGTTTCAGGCGCTACTTGACAGCCTGGAAAAAACAACTCTGATCGTTCATAGACCGGCCCCTACTTGAGACACTTCGGCGAAGCCTCCCCCATCAACAATACAGACCACATACCCCCTTCGTAATTCTGACCGTCACCTGTCCAGAACGGGGCTCTTACTTTTCTGCAACACCGCTCCCGAAACAGGTGTTTTTGCTCGTTCCCCTTTGGAACATACCCCTTCACTCATTTCCCCAGGTCTATATCGAACAGACAACTTGATGTCTGCTGTCAAGTTTGACTATCCACCCTATAAACTGTTCGAGGTGAGTCAGATCCGACGCATAGATTGATGTGTGACACTTTCTCAGTGAGAGGAGCCACTCACTCATACCCCTGAGATTCGGGGGATGGAGGCGTCAGTTGTTGCGGAGCTGACGAAGCATCACAGCCTCAATTCCATCCTCAGAGGCCAATCATCGTCGACGCTGACGCGATCGAGTCTCCTGACACGGTGACCATCAGGTACGAGGAGGAGGCGGCCGCGAGAGCGAACGGCGGAGACCTCCGTGGGGATTCCCCGCCTGGTCTCCTGTCCATGTCCGGGTATTCGAAGCCGCAGCCGGGACAAATGCACGGTATGTACATCTTTTCCGGAATTGTGGAGAGCGTTGTATAGATGCTGCCGCGATGACTTCGATTTGAGCGGGGAGCTGACGTTCGCTGTTCTCTGCCGGCAGCAGCGTTTGACTCGTCTAGACCATATCCGGACCCTCAATATCAATATTCCTCGCAGCAGTTCAACGTGGCCCAGCAGTCTGAAAATGAAGCTGCGCAACTCAATCAGATGGCCTTCGCGGCAAACAACGCGGCCAGCCAGTACATGGCACCGGTGTTGCCTACGTTGATTTCTTACCAGCCGAGTTCCGGAGTGTTTGGAACGAAGATTCTGGTCAAAATCTCAGCTGCGTATGATTTGATCGCGGTCACGAGCCATTTCTTCCTCGGTTTCGGCTCCCATAAGAGTCCGGCGCACGCGATAAGGGACACGAGTGATTCGAGCGGGTACGGGTACGTAGTGAGTGCGGACGCACCGCAGCCCGCAGACACGAGGAGTGCGACCGCCAGCGTGCCTTTATCACTTTTCGTCGAGACGCCCGAAGGGCAGACTCTGGCCAGTATCGAAGTTGGCACGTTCACGTATCATGACACTCAGATTGGGACTGTTGAGAGTCCGACTGATAGTGTCACGAGGAAGGACTCGAAGTCACCTGAGCAGAGGCAGAGCCCACCGAGACAAGAACCAGCCCAGCTCACAGACGCGACTACAAATAGTTTTGGCTACCCTCACATAGCTAGTCAAGCCGTCCCTTCGGGTTACGACCCAAGTTTCTCGGACAACAGCACCATGCTCGGGACTTACCACCGCACGTCGTACGCGACGGATTATCACCCGCGACCGCCGCCGCTTAAGACCTCCTGGAGCCCGTACGCCTCGTCTCTCGCCTCGCATCGCAGTTCTGGAATCAGCCATCACGCCGCCTTAAGTCGTCCCAGCCTGACGGCACTGCCGCCTCCGACGTCTAGCGCCCCGGCGCTGGTCAGAACCAGCTGCATACCACAAGGCGGACAGTCCATCTCCGGGCAATACAATTCTTACCACGGGTGCCCGCAAAAGGCCTCATTGAAGGTCGTGGGTGACCTGAAGTCTATGGAGCTGGGCTGGACGACGGAGGAGTGGGAGAACCGTCGGCGCATCGTCATGTTTAGCAAGAAACAGATAGGGACCGTGCTAACGATCAGTTTCCGGCCCATCAGCGTTAACGAGCGCCCCGCCGGAAGCATCTGCATTAGCTGTATCTACTGGGCGGAGAAGGATGAGTGCTACGTGACCAGCGTCGACACGATATCCCTCCTGGAGCAGCTGCTCTCGGCGCCGCAGAAGTTCTCCGTCGAGGAGAAGAACCGCATCCGGCGCAATCTCGAAGGGTTCCGACCCCTGACGGTCAGCAAGTCGAAAGCGGAGAGCGAGGAGTTTTTCAGGGTTATCATGGGCTTTCCGAACCCGAAGCCGCGGAACATAGAGAAGGACGTCAAGGTATTCCCGTGGAAGATTCTGGGCCAGGCACTCAGGAAGATTATCGGGAAATACGTGAGTTCCCATATTTCTTTTCGTTTCAGCCCCCATGTTTGTCGAGTGTACAGGAGACTCTCTTGAGAAGCTATGCGAGTTGAGCTGACCCGGATTTTTTTAGTCCGTAAACCCCTCTTCGGCACTAACCGCAAGGCAGAGCCCGGCTTTGCTTACCCCTGTCAGCAACGCAAGCCCTGGTCTGTACGCACCACCGCCGCCGTATACGCCCGCCATCCCTGACAACAGCTATTCGCATCATGACTCTCACGCGTCACCCCGCTCGGTGTCAGGCACAGCGTCCACTTGGACCGCGTACCCCACGAGCCGCACACTATCGCCTAGCTTTAAGGCTCACTCGCCTCAGTCGGCAGGTCTACGGATACCTAGTATACCTTCGTATGCCACGATTGACTCGAGGCAGCAACAGAACCAGCATGCCTACAGCGCCAACGGGCGATGGCATGACGGCCTGACGTCCCACACACACAGCCGCTGGGATACATCAGGGGTCGCAGTTACAAACGGGTACGGTGGTGGTACAGGGGCGCCCCCGTATACGAGTCACCACCAGCATCACAGTCAGGTGTACGGGAATGTCACATATGGGGAAGGTAGCCATCGCGAATGATGTCGTCACTCAGTCATTTGGAAGTTGAGGAGGGGGAGAGCTACTTGGTCCCGTAGTGGGACCGTAAACACACACCCACACACACCCACACACTATACACACAACTCTATACACACACACAGAGCACAAACTTGCACGCACAACATCACGCATGCGTACACGAATGGAGAAGCTCACTCATTGTTACGAATGACGGATGGGAGAGCCGGACGAAAGATGATATGACAAATACTCGACGACATATCTTGAAACGCCAACACCTGCCTCTTAGGGTGGCTGACAGATACGGAACCAGGGGGTTTCCTGAGATTCAAGGACAAATGCGGAACCGCTGCACATGTCCGGTGTCCATCTAAGAAGAAAACCTGCTTTTCTCGACGCCGTCACAACAAGCGACAGGAAGGTCAAAAGACTCAAGAGAAAGCGTCGTCAAGTTACTGAGGCAGGGTTGTGGGGGGCTTATACAGAGTTCCAGGGCTAGGGGGGTGTGAGCGTGTGGGGGTTGCAACCTTGCTGAGCCCCCTCCGCTTCGCCTAGACTTGCTAGAGTCAGGTCACCTGTTGTGGCGCAAACCAATCACGCTTCTTGCTAGGCCTCCATCTTGCTTAAAGCGGTATACACCCCCCTTTCTAGATATTTATCCGCCTGCTACAACTTCATGACCATCGAGCAATAACGAGGACCGCCTGACCCTACCATACCCATCATCGCCTTCGTCCTGCCAGACCGTCCCGCCCTTGTTGCCTTTCCGCCTCTGACTCACCTTATCTTTTATCTCTCCAATTCGACCGACTGACACCCACCCCTTCCCGTCGCTTGCTCTTGCCAAGTCCCGGCATCATGTTAACCATTTCTGGTCTTGTGGCAGTTCATCCCATGGCTATTTCGACTTGTCAACGCACACTGATCGGGATGATCGACCAGACAGACAAGCCTAATGGCATTCTGACGACTGCTATTGGTCATGCTCGCCCCTGTCAATGAAGTCGGACAGGCCCCCCTGCTGCATGCACATGGCCTGTAGGCGCATGCATGCATGTCTGTCGGCTGCGGCGCGCACCCGTTGCATGACAAGACCGGTATCTTTCGCATCAACGTCGAATCCGCCTGCCTTCATGACTCGGTATAATGCGGATCATTTCGGTAGTCATCTTGTTTGGAGGCCTTCTAAATCTTCATCGGAGCAATCGGTTCAGTGGCATCGATGCACCCCACACTCGACCTGCATACACGATGACTTATGACTAGGGCGGAGGCGATGAAATCTACACTACAACGATGCTGCCTAGGCGGGTAGGCGTCGTTTCGACATCACTCGTTTCATCTGGGCATGGGCGAATGAGCATGATCGACTCTGCATCTGCATAGCCCATCATGGGTCCGAGACTGTCATACGATTGCGCTAGTCGGTGCCCTGCAACGGTTGACGCTACTGCTCCGATGTACTCGCGAAGGGGACTCTGACCCGCGGAGCCTATGTGGGGTATAAATGCCTGCACATGCAAGCGCCCGAGCTCGTGCTATCGCCCAACGGCCTGTCACAACCTTGTCCCTCACCGAAGCTGCCAGATGAGATGAATCACATGGTATACTTAGTTGCTTTTCGCCCGCCTTCCCCTATGATGTGTCGGCAGCTGGTTCTCTTTCCCTCTCTTGATTGTTTCCGTCTACCTGATTGTTCACCACGCCCGTTATTAGACTTCTTGCTGGCACCTTGCAAGCTCTTCTCCTAGGCTATTGGTTTGGTATGTTGGCGTTTCAGTTCCTGACAGTTGCTTCATCGGTGCCCTATGATCTTTGCTTCTCGGTACTGTTCGGCTTGCTTCAAAGCGACAGGCCCGGTACTCTTTCCCATTCCATTCAAGCTATTTCTATTTACTCTTTAATCTTTCAGGGTCCCGCGCATCGGGGCGTGTGACTAGTTGGCCGTCGGATTAGCAGGTGGCTGGCGAACGGTGTAGCCTTCTCTTCTAGGATAGAGGTCAGTATTGGGTCGGTCTCTGGTTTTACTGAAGAGAATTCATGTAACTTCAACGGCGCTGGGGCGGGGTGGGTCCGGCCGGTGATGCATTGCGAGCAGAATGTATTGAGGAGCGGACCTGATTTTCTGGTCAGCTGTCTATCGGATGGGGATATCAACGTAGCATTATACCCTCTTCTGTTTCCTTTTTTTTCATCTCAAATTGTTTGAACCTTTCAAGACGACCATTTTAACTTCATCTGTCTTATGCATATCTGGGGCGCTGGGATAGGGGGTCTGCTAGGCGAACGGAGAGGAACTGGGAACCTACGCTACTATGCGTAAACATTGTCATTATTAGATGTCATAGAGGAGAGTCGGAGATGGTCCATTGCGGACCGTGCAACTCGTTCTCAAAAGGAGAGGGAGATCCCACGACAAGGGAACATGTATGTTAGCCAATAATAAGGTAATACAAACGACTACCGAGATATCTAGGAAGCGTAGACGGCCGACTTGACGCTTAACGCAGACTACGAACGGGTGCCGGTGAATCCTCTAGCGCATCTGAAAGGGCTGGGATGCTATCAGAGCACGTCATGCGTTCGTTAGGATTGATTTCCTCGTCGACCCTGGACTCTCTGCCCCTATCTTTCGTCAACGATTTTCCAACGTATATAAGCGGTTATATAAGTGGATTTTGTGCGCTGATGAGTCCTATGTACCTACACTGGAACTGCAGGCTTCGAGGCCTACGTGAGACTCCCTGCCAAGGATGGCCGTTAATCTAGGCAGAAATATATAGGACAGAACCAAGGCAATGCATCATAGGTGATAGAAAAGAACCCCTACAGGATCGAGGGGTGGGGTCACCAGTAAGATGTCTGAAACCATTCAGACTAGTTAATGTCCGGCTCCATTTATTGAATGTAACTGCCGGGTCAAATATCGTAACCCCCATTCCCTGTGACTCCCATCGCAACTTCGAGAGCACAACAGTTTGGCGACTGTTCTTCTGCCCAGACATCCGCTAACTCATTTAACAGCCCCTCCCCGTAGAAGAGTAGCAGATAAGACATTCCAGGGACATCTTAAAATATTAACGTAGACTCTGAGGCGTGTGCGCAGAGCCCAAGGACATGGGGACAATTCCTAGCGAGCATATATCGGAAATCCTTGTCCTCGAAGATGGAACTGAAACCTGGTTAGACATCATCCCAAGTGGCTAGCCTAGGGCGCCTGAGAACTGCAGCTATATCTACCTACAGTTGTGAGTTGTCTTATCCTGCCTAACCACCTATTTTCGCCCCTATTCTTAAACATATTCTAGTATGTGCTGATATTAAGGAGAAACGGCTCCTCGTTTAATTACTAGAGGTAGACCCAAGCTCCAGTCGCCAATTCAGTTCGACGATATACTGGCAAACGGGCTAGACCCTACGCAGCAGATAATCCATATTGCTAAGCCCGTATATGTTGTATTTTCACCTGAATCATCACTCCACATACCTTTGATGAGTTACCCCCAAACGGGCTGATCTTTCTTCGTATAGGTTGATGGGGACTCGCTTAGGAGACAATGTCAAGGGATACAATCAAGATTTTAAGGTCTCCATTCAGATCTCATGGGCGGACCCCGTATAGGCGCTAGCTACCGATAACATTGAATATTTCAATAAGGACTACGCAACGAAGGCATCATACAGTAAAATCGCTCTAAATGGTTACGGACAGCAGGGGAACAAGGACGGTAACAGAACAAACAGACAATCCGCCAATGGAAGGAAACCTATCTTTGATATCTTGTATTTCATGTGGCCTAGTGGCCTTATTAATGAGCTCGATGAATTGAAACCTCGCTCTCGAATCCAAGCTGGAACACTATCACCTATACAATGACAAGTTAGAACCTCGTTCGTAATGGTCGAACTCGACACCATGAACCATTTAGTCTCCATATCTCCTTATACTTAGCTATGCGTACTGGCTCCTCTACTTCCAGTACTTGATGATGCCTTATTACAATGTCCCGTTAAACAGCTATCAAGCCCCATCTCAGGTAAAGCAAGCCCGGACATGGACATTTTTCTAGCCCTGAGTAAACGTGATACCTCGCTTCCAATTCACAACATGCAATATTCAATAACTTCAGGGTCACTAATACCAATACAGGCCCAAACTGAGCCTGGGTGGGTAAGGGGTCTAGGCCCGCAAACTGCCACTTCCAACAACTACCCATGTCCAACATATCCCATGAACAGACATAGAAGCTAGCTCACGGGAACTTACCATTGAGCAGCAAGCATTGAATCCTCACCTAGACGACCCACGAATCCATAGCAGATATATGGTAGCATGTGTTCGCTATCCGCAAATGCCTCTTTACCCCTTTTATCCACTATACCGTCTCTACTATATAACGACACTCCTTTTCCATGTAAAATCCACAACTATCCCCTTGTCAGTGCTCCGCAGAGTAAGGCTTATCTCTGAGCTGCACACAGCTAGCGAGGCGTGGCAGGTAGGCAGCGAAGACCACTGGGTATGTATGTAGTCGCCTACGGTGTCTAGGTCTCTATATCCCACCCCCTTCGCTTCCACCGCCCCTCGCTATCCAGAAAAATCTAGATTCACAACCCACATCTTGCCAAGGAAGCTGTTCCCTCAACCTCCTTCCACCCGCCCCCACCTCATCCTCATCCTCATCACATCACATCACATCACGCCGCATCACCCTTTCAGCTCCTCCAGGAGCCTCTCCAACACCTTCCACCCGTCGCTCCCCTCCCAGCTCTCGCGCCCCTTGCCTAGAACGCTGCGCACCGACATCCGCGCCTTCGCCTTCCACCTGCCCCCGACGCTCTCGACCTTGTCGCCGTAGTTCTCGTACGCGGCGACCAGCTCGCTCGTACGCTGCACCACGGCGTCCCAGGCTCCGGCGTCCTGGAGCCAGTCTGCTGCTGCTGCTGCTCCGCCGGATGAGGATGAGGCCACGGTAGTCGGGGCGAGAGAGGACGACCCGCCGCCGCCGCCGACGACGCCGCCGCCGGACCCGCCGACCCCGGCCCTCCACCCCTTCTCGGCGGCTTCGAGGGCGCCGGCCCAGTCGCGGCGCCAGGCCCGGAGTCGGGAGACGAGGGACCACGGTTCGGAGGTGGCCGTGAGCAGCGGGACGACATCGTTCTCGAACAGGTCAACGACCTTGTGTTCGATGCTGGCCCTGGGCGGCTCGTATACAGCCCCTGCTCCGTCTCCGGATCCGGCCGCCCTCCCGGTCACCTCCCTGACGAGGAGAGTGAGTATGTCGACGTCGAGCGCGTCCTCGGTCTTGCGGATGCGGAGTACGTTCCGCGTGCCGAGGATGACGTCGTCGAAGCCCGGGTTCGGGCTCAGGCTCGCCGCCAGCGTCACGACGTTGTCCCAGATGCGCCAGTTGGAGTTGGCGATCGTGGCGCCGCGCTTGAAGGCTTCGAGGGCGTCGTTAAGGAGTCTGTGGGGCTGCTTGCCGAGACGGGTCGCGCGTGCCGTGCTGGGCATTATCTCTTCTTCCTTGTCGTCTGGAGCTCTTTCGGATCTCCTGGCGTCACTGCCGTCGACGTCGTCCCCGCTCTCCTCTTTCAGACCCCTCTCCCTGCTGGCTTTGTTCTCGGCCGCCGCCTCGCGGTACCAGCTCAGCATGGCGCTGCCGAGGTTGCTCCAGGTCCGCGCGTCCTCCCCACCCTCGCCGCCGCTCCCCGCGGTCGAAATGGCCCTCTGGAACGCCTCGGCTGCGTCGGGGAAGTGGCCGAGCCGGAGCTCGATGTCTCCGAGCCGGCTCCACATCTCGGAGCTGAGCCTGTTGACGGCGACGGCCGCGGCGTACGCATCGCGCGCCTTCGTCCACTCTTGGTTGCGGAGGTACAGCTCGCCAAGAGACCGCTGCGCCCGCGCAAATCGCCGGTTGGAGATCTCCCAGGCGCGCTCGTAGTGTGCCGGGTCGTTCTCAAGATCGCCCAATATGCAGAAGAGCCGGGGCGCGTTCGGGGGAGCAGGTGAGCGTTCCGGGCCCCGGAAGTCGGACACCTTGAGCGTCGAGATGTCGACGTTCGCATCATCGAGGTCACCTTCGCCGTCTTTTGAGTCGGGCCTGCTGCCAGTGCGGTGAAAGAGCCGCCACCGCACAATAGCGCGGGCCTTCTCATCGCCTCCGCTACCGGGCCCATCTCGATCGCCGTCCGAAGTTGCGCTACTTGCTAGGCAGAGCGCTACCTCGGCCCAGAGCCGTAGGCGCTTAAAGATTTCGGTGGCCGAGACGAGCGATCCGACGGAAGCCCAGGCATAGGCGAGCTCGGACTCCAAGTGCCACCGCGGTGGCGAAGCGAGAGCATTGATATATCGTAACCGCTCCTGTGCGGATGCGGACTCACTAGGTTTAGGAGCTGGTAGGAAAGAGGTTGCTTTATTCGGTGGCGCGGAGCCGGTGGGTCGACTGCTGGTTGTCGTTATCTCGATCGAAGGGACTTCCGATTCGGTATTTGAATCGTTGCGATTTTCAGCATCTTTGCTGGTGGTTGCAAGTGCAGGTGCCTGTGTGTCAACAATAACTTGGTCCACCACGGCTTGCATCTGCAAGACGGCGCGTTCGAGCGTTCTGCTCCGGTTCAACTCGATCCGCGACCTGACTAAAAGAGCCTGAGTATAAATCTGCCAATTTGACGCCTTGTTGTCGATCACTCGCACTGCGAAGGGTAGGATTTCTTCGGACGTGAGGGCATCGGAAGGCGAAAAAGTATCTTTGAGAGTAGCCTCGGTAAGCAGGATGATCTGGTCTTCTGGCTTAAGTTTCGGTTGATTATCTGGAACGATGTCCCGTAACTGCACCGGGAGCTCAGATCTCTCCTCAGCTATTCCATTCTCGTTCTTGAAGTCGATTTTCTCCAATAGCGTGTCATCGTCCAGGGGAAGCGCAGTGGGCGCAGATCCGGATGACTTTTGTTCAGACGCATCCGTATCAGTTATCTGTAGACTCTTCGCCAGAACAACGAGCTGACTGATATCCTTCTCCTGAAACCGCGTGCGCTTTCCGAGAGCACCGGAAAGTGCATAGACGAAACCGCTGCTTTCCGTCGCTGACTGGAGAGCCCGTCTCGCCACCTTATCATTCCCTAGCATGAGATGGGCGTTTGCCTTCTCCAGATAAAACTGTATCCGGTGCTCATGTGACCACGCGGGCGTTTCCGCGCCCTTCTCATTTTTTGCCACCCTAGTCACGGAGGCTTCGGCGTCGTCTAGACTCTTCTGGATAGTCTCCTGAAGCGTGGCGATGTCCGTCCAGCGCCCGCTCTTCGTGAACAGCGAGCCTGGGCCCAGAGAAGGCTGGGTGAGCAATTTGTAATGCCAGAGGTGAATCCGGAACCGTACCCAAGAGAGATCCCCGGCTAGCGTGTCGTCCGAGTCGGCCTCCCAGGCTTCTGGCGGATCGACAGGCAGTATCTTCCCGGAGGTGAATATGAAGCGCGCAAATCCGAAGAGCTCAATCCGGGGTATGTAGGGATACACAGAGACGCCGTCCGTGTCGAGCGACCTCACGCAGAGCTTCCTAAAAAGTTCTATAGGGCGCTTCAGGCGGGAGACACCGTTTGCACCGGGATCCTCAGTGCGGCGAATCGCCTCCTCGTAAGCGGAAGCGAAGGCGGCATCGCTAGTATCTGTGCCCTCGAGCACGGGGCCCGTAACGTTGGCCTGTAGGAATGCGCCGAGGGAAGCAATGCCCAGCCGAATTGCCTGTCTTCTGAACTCCCTATCGCCGGTATTCAGAGATTTGCCGTCCCCTGTCTCATTGTGCACCACGGCGGCCTGCTCCGGCCTTTGTCGGTTCTGCGCAACAATATCGCTCACGAATTTAGCGACTATATTGCTCGTGAAATCTTCTTTGAACACGTCCAGAAATGACGTCTCGTTGAGTGCCGTGTCGATGTCCCGAAGCTCGGTCGGCCACCCGGTGGAGGCCGGTTTTGCCACTGAGCCTCGCCTGACCATATCGGGCTTTTGACACTAAACGCCGTGCTCCTATTTCGAGCTCTCTGTGATTTTTTGGAAACAAGCAGCAGCAGCGTTTAAGATGAATCCCGTAAAATTACCGAATATCCATCAGATACCAGATATTAACATGATAGGTATCCACCGAAGATAGCCGGCAATTCATTCTCGAGGGTGTGCTTATCGCTCCATAGTTCCCCTCGTTTATCTTCTAGTTTTCCAAATGCTCACTGTGACGTACGCGGGGGATGGAGGGGATGGCTTAGGAGTAGATGATGGTCTGTGCGCCTGTCTTCGGCAGGGCTGTATCAATCCTTGCACAAGGTTATGCACGAATGAAGAATAATCCACTTCCCGGATAGGAGGTTCTCAGGACTCAACACAAGACAGCCGACTAGTAGGCATACGTATGGCTGCCGCAATCATCGGCTTTATTTTCCATGTAACATCGGCATCATAACTGAATGCCACCTAATTTAGTCTACTCATTACAACGAAGAGCGTACGCGAATGCGCTTAACAGATAGCTATCTAACAAGTAGCATACATGGCTGAGCCTCATAATCAGACAGACATATCTCTGGTTATAACGCTACTATCCGCGCTTTGAGCCACAAAATCCGGCCGTCGTAGATGAGTGGCCTTCTCTCAGACCACATCCACCACAACAGACTCTCATTTCTTCCCCTTCTTGCGACCGGGCACCACCTTGAAGCCGGCGCCCTGCATGATACTAGCATCGCCGGGGCTGGATTCCTTGTGGTTACTCTTCTTGGCCACCTCGTTCCAGCCGCCGGTGCTCGCCGACTGGCTGTCTCCCAGCGGGCTGCTGGCAGGCGCACTAGACCTTTCGACTACGCCCTTCTCCGCAAGCTGTTTACGTCGGATGAACTCCTGGGCGAAGTGGCGCCCGTCCATGGTCTTCGAGTTGGCGTACACAGCATCGGCAATAATATCCGCTTGGGCGGGGAACGCCATGAGAGTCGAGGCAAATGTGCTAACTGTTGAGTAGTATTATTAGTTACATGACCTCAGACGTCGCGAGGGGATAGAATACTTACTGTCCGTGACACCAGTGATTCCCCGGCTCAGCTGGTTGTGAAGCCACTTGTTGAACTCGTCCATGGCTTCGGACTTGGCGTTGCCCGCCGAGGAGCTCGCCGGCTTGGTCGCAGGCTTGGCGGGAGCAGCCGCCACGGTGTTGGCAGCGGTGACGGCCGCCTTGATGTTCGGGGTGCTGGTCGTGCGGCCTTGAGCGGGGCCCGTGGGAATTTTCACCTTCCCGCCGGCTCCCACCGTAGCCCAGCCCGCACCGGGCAAAGCAGCGGCGTTGCCACCAGGTGGCTGGCTGGGTACGGGAGTAGCGTTGGGCTTGCTAGCAAGATCGGCATAGCGCTTGCCACCCGCAGACGCCACGCCAGTCTGCACCGCGGTTTCCTTGGCTTTCTGTTTTCGAGCCTCCTCTTCACGCTGGATCTCGGCGAGCGTCTTCTTCTTGTCCGAAGCCTGGGCGGCCGCGCTCGCTCCGGGTGCTGGACCCTTGACGGCTGCGGGCTTAGTCCACGGGCTGGTCGGCGTACCGACGTTGGCCGGAGATGCGGTTCCCCAGGTGCTCGTAGTCGGGAGACCCGAAGCAATAGCGGCCGCCTTCTCGCGCTCACGAGCGGCCTCCTGCTCGAGCATCGCGCGACGTGCGAGAGCAGCGGCTTCCTCGGCCTTGGCAGCCTTGGCGGCTTCGGCGGCTTCGGCAGCTTGGATTTCCTTCAGGCTGGGTCCCTTGTGGTGCGACTCGGATGCAGCGTCCTTGGCCCAAGGAGCCAGCGGCGGGGGCTGCACAGTGACGGACGAGGGCGTCACGTCGGGGGTGTCAGAACGAGAGCTTGTCGCATACTGCTCGGGGAGGTTGGACTTGAGGCGTTGAGGAGCGGGAGCGGGTAGAGGCGTGGCCGACTGAGGCGGCGGGAAAGGCATCGGGAGCCCGCTCAACTTGGCCGCCGCGGCCGCGGCCTGCTCCTGCTGGTACTGCTTGTGAGCGGACTCCTGGGCTGCGGCATGACGGTGGTCGCTGTCACGCTCTGCAGGCTCGTCGGCACTGCGTTGCGGTTCGGTTGGTCGCGCGGTGGGGCTAGGAGGAGACGGGCTTCGCTCGACCGTCTTTTGTTGGGCATTCGTAGGCTGCTGCTCCGCCATTTGTGCGTCGCGCTGCGCTCTCAACTGCTCGAATTCCTGCAGTCGCCCCCGAAAGCCTTGTTCGTCTTCAATCAGATCCCCGGTTCCGGGAAGCTGTCCTCGTAGGCTGCCCTCTGCCGGGGGCATGCCGATCGGCTGCTGTTGCTGCTGGGGCGCATTGACACTCAGACCGCCCTTGTTCTGTAGGCCAGCCAGCAGCTGGCGTTCGGGCTCTGTCAGGTGCGCGAGGTCCTCGTCACGAAACAGCTCACGGGAAGGTCCGGCGTTGCCGGGTGCGGCAGGCGTGGTCTGAGAGTCGAAAAAGGTCCCGCCCGACCCGATCGCACCGATAGGCGGCTGCGGAGGCATCGTTATAGGCGAGGTGATGCTGCCAAAACTCGGCTGGCTGTGCAGGCTGTGGGCGCTGGAATGGTGATGCAGATTAGGGACGCCCTGCACCTGCATCCGGGCCAAGGACTGCTGGCTTGCCAGGTACTCTCGCTGGCGGGCCAGCAGGAACTGCTCCTCCTGCTTGCGCCTCTCAAGGTTGTTCTGCTCTTCTGCCGTCAACGTCCTACCAAAGCTGGGGAACGCACCAACCAGCGGCGGCTGGATCACGCCGCCGCTGCTCGGGGAGAACGGACCAGTCTGCGAGGGCGGCCCGTGGGGGATGCCGATCTGAGGAACCAAAAACGGCTCGCGCGAGTTGCCGATGCGTCTGATAAGCTGGCCCAGCGGCTCGAATTCGGCATCCTCTAACTTCTTCACGCGTAGGTTAGGCGTGAAAAACTGCGCTTTGTACCAATCGTTCATCTCGAGACCGGTGAAGGGACCTTGCTGATTGCCCTGAGGATCGAGGTAAACCCATCTCATACGATCGGGCATGACCATCGTGCGCGCCTGGGCAGACGGAGGCTCAGACGGTTGACCACCAGAGAACGGAGCGTTGGTAGTCGGCGTAAACGCCTGGCCGGGGGCGGCGGACGAGATACCGCTGTGCAGAGGTTCGGAGGAACCCGGCGTTCGGGTATGCTCAGGGGGGGTGAACATGTCAGCAAAGATACCTCTGCCGCCGCGGAGAGGACTCTCGGCCTCGCGGACATGATCGACAAGCGGGTTTCGGCCGATAGCGCCGAGGGGGTTGCTCTGGCGCAGGTCAGGGATCGAATCGCTCATGTTGCTGTCGTTATCATGAGCATGCATCTGGGCTTGCATAGCAGCGGGAAACAGGGAACCGAGTTTGCCGCCGCGGCCGATGGAGCCAGAGCCGCCAAGACCCGTCGTGGTGGCGGGACCGAAGACGCCGCTGAGACTACCGAGACTTGGAGATTGGATATCGCCCACGGACCCGAAGAGCGAGCCGCCGAATCCCGGAAAACCGCCGCCGCGTTCGCGATCGGGTGTGCCGGACGAAGGCCAGCCTGTCAGATTTCCTAGCGGCGGATAGGTCTTTGCGCCGACGCTCGAAGTCTGACTACGATCACTGCCGTCGAAGGCCGCGTGGCCGAAAGCTCGCTGCAGGTTTGAGAAGCCGGAGACATGCTCTGGGATGCCACCGAAGCCGTGAGACTTGTCGCCGCCGTCATCATGCTCGCCGCGGTCGCCGGGTGGGCTCCGAAACGGGTTCGTCTCTGAAGGGCTCAGGGGCTCGTTGTCATGATCCGGATGACTGCCGAGGTTAAGGCCAGACATACCGAAATCCGCCGCGGAGCCCTTCACGGGAGTGTCAAAACCCTGGTTGCGGAGGGCCTGGTGGGTTATGAGCGGCGGGCTCGTGTCTTGGGCACCCCCCAGCACAGCGCTCCCCGAGTGGCTCTCATCGCCGAATGGATCAGTGTCGGTTCTCGGACGGGAGCGCCACGGACGGCTGAGATCAACACCAGAAGACTCTTCCTTCTTGTTGTCGGAACCGTCCTTGGGAATGAGATGTGCCAGGCGGCTTTCACCGCGCGTAGGTCCCGGTCGCCTCTCGCCGACGGCGGAGCCCGGATGAGCGAAGTTGCCAAAGCTGCCCATGCCGGAAGCACCCCCGGGCGACGGAGCCTGCCAGGGCGAAGACGGGGCCAGCGCCGTAACGCCCGTGGTCGTGTTGTTTCGCACGAGGCTTCCGAAAGGGAGGGATTTGGGGGGTCCGGCATCGCGTTGGTTCGAATCGTCGTCGGGCTCCGAATCCTTCAGATCCACGTTCTTTCGGTTAAACCAGTAGGACGGATCGTCGCGGGAAGGCCGTGCGGCCGTGGTGGGTGAAACCAGACCGCCACCGCCGGAAAATGGATTCGTGTCGGTTGTCTCACGTCGTCTCGTACCCGGTCTAGAGGCAGACGAGGGCGAGTTCAGCCCGAAGTTGTTGGGTCCGCCGTGCGAGACGGAGGTCTTGCGGCCATTCAGTACTCCCCCTCCCTGATGATTTCCGTCCTTGTTCTGCGGAGGCGGCTTTAGGGTCGAATTTACATCGGACTCGAACAACTATGCCAGGGTCAGCTCGAACGGTCACGCACTTTGCACTTGCCTTGTGGGAAGCACGCAATGCCGGGAGGAATAGTTTGCCCACCTCTTTCTCCTCGGAAGACATCTCCTGCAGCCCGACCGCCTTGACAGACCCGGCAGTATTCCAGCAAAGATCCGGCTCTTGAGGAGCGACATGGGTATCGGTGCTTTTCCCCCAACCTCTCGCCGAAGTGCCATTAGCATGTCCGGGATTCCAGCCCGGGAGGAAGAGGGACGAGACGTCCGGCTGACTAGAGCCAGACGGTTCGGATGTAGCGAAGATTGACAGTATCTGGTCCCTCGAATATCTCGGAGGGTTTGTAGTATTTTCAACGTTGGTAGAACCGACAGGCATCGCTGAAACAATAGCAGGGTCCGAGACGCCTGACTGGATGGACTCAGTCGAAGCCTGCATCTGGTTTGATGTCTGGCTCGAAGGTGTCGTAGATGTCCGGCGGAAAGTGAGAGTGCCGTTAGTGGATCGACCCTGTCTAGACCTGCATAGAGTTTAGAGTAGAGTATCAGCAGAAGGAGCAAGTTGAATACGAAGCGAAGATCAACAATCAGCCACCGCAAGTCTGTCTCGAACTGAATCGCGTATGCCAAGGCGTTTTGTATTGTGCGCGAGGACGCTCCACGGACCCCAAGGGACATCCCAGGCCTCCATACAAGAGGGGTGCGAGGTCACATTCAGTCTTCAGTGCCCGAGGATCGATGGTAATGGCGAGATAGAGAGGGAGACGTGGTGGATTTGACATGAGACAACTTCTGCATCTACCTCTGCATATTCAAGAAACGACGAAAAGACGACCAAAGGGAAAAGACATGGACTTACCAATCTCCGCTAGAATTTCCACGTCCGTCAGATCTCGTACCACCCCTCGCATCACGGCTTGTGTTCTGTCCAGCGGCTGCCGAGGCAAAGCTCGAAGGTAGATTTGAAGGCATGATGCTGATGAAGATGGTGATGTATGGTGTTGTCAATTAGATGACAGGCAGACCGAAAAAATGTACAGCGGCGTCCAAAGCGATCCGGGATACTTAAGAAGTCGAAGGATGCTCGGTGGAGAAACGAGCTTGTATGTCGATGATTTTTTTTTTTCGCGTGTGAAATGTTGGTACTAGTCGCGGTTCGCGCAGAACAGGTACGTTGGTAGCTAGCGATGCGGATGGGCGGATCGAAGGATGATGGGCTCGAAAGCGGTGAAATGGCTGCTGCTACTACTATAATACAAGCTGGACTTAGCATGCGTCAAGTAAGAAAAATATTATTTTCTTTCTTTCTGTTCTACTTCGGGTCAAGATTCCCTTGAATGTTGAGTAGAGCTACGTAAAGCTCTTATCGAAGATATGTTGACAATATGCACAGGTCACGTAGGTATCGTTTTCTGGTGGAGAGGCGGGTAGAAATGCGGCGTACCTTTGTGTGTGTGTATCTTATGCGGTGGTTGTGGTGGTAATTGCCTGATGATTCAATTTGTGTTGTGGCCACCTCCCTCTTTTTCCCTTTACTGACATTTCGGATAGTTACCGAAAATTTCCTATTAGAAAAGATGGATTATCAACGATTATCAAATGGCAGGCAGCTGGCCGGTTTTTAGCCTAGTAGTAGGTAGTCTAACCGGTTGAAGCCATCACTAATCCTTTGAACCCCCCATCAACAACGGCCAGCCCCTGCAGCCTTGAGGTGACAACGAGGAGATGCACGAGCCACCATCGAGGTTTAAAAAAAAAGGGTTAGTCATTCAGTCAATTTACCTGGTGTTTAGCCTCATTACTGAAAATCTAAACCTTAAAATTGCATCATCAGTCTTTCTCAGTATGTATTTATCCAGGAAGTGATTATCGCTATTTCCACAGTTGTAGCACGAATTAAGTGATGGCATCGATTCTTTTAAAGGAATACAGCCTGCTTATCAGAAGTGTATGCAAAACTTTGGAAGTGGAATCTCCTTATGGAGGCACATCGCCATCCGTTTACAGAACCAGCTCATGGGTTATCTACAGTCTGTCATAAACCATATCAGCTAGAAAAGGGAACTGGATAACAAGGCTTGACCTAGGAACAGAATTTCATTGTGCGACAACACAATAGTGCTCTCTCACTATCCGAGGCATCCGTTACTATAGTATGTGACTCATTACCATTACATGTCATCTATATGCGTACTAGTATGGCTCCTGTCCCATCTGTGGATCCATTGCGACGAGTTATGAGGGCCGAGGCGCATTCTCAGTCGTCTGGTGAATGAGGGAATGCAGGGTTGACCTGAGCGTTGGGATTATCACATGTTACCCCTTTTGCGAGCTGAATGGTGGACTCAAAAGCATACCAAGTTTTCATTGCCCAGCCAGCATGGTGACGTACCGAGATACTGTGAGAGCACTGCTGGTCATATATTAGTCTAACTAGTATCAAAACGACTTCAGTAACTCCGGGTATACATTGGTTGACTGAAGCATGTGGACGGACCTGTTCTAAGACCTACAACAAGCTGGATGCAGGAATGCATATATATAACTCTACAACGCTTAGACTAACACAGTTCGAGCGCCAGGTCTTTGCCTTATTCCAAGAGGGAAGCTTAAAGGGCCATGAGCGTTCCTGTCACCGGCAGTGCACAAAGAGATGTACCCCTCTCTAGCCTCTGAGTATTTCTCAGGGGCTTAAAAGGGGGTTAGAGATGCTCGTCACACATAACATTCGAGCGAAGAATTTCCGATGCGGCAGCGATCCTAGCGGTGGGAACCCCCTATTTCTATCCGGTGCGGCTGGATCATGCCATGAGCTGCCAAGGCTTCTGCCACGCGCACGGGACCGCGCTCGGTTGCCCATGAAGTGGGTCTACGGTACGTTCGAGAGGTTCGGCGTTGTTGGCAACGAGCCGTATCAAATCCGAAGATGGCGTCAGTGGGTTTACGGCCATGAGGCGTAGGGCGGATAATGCAAACTTTGGAGCCCCGGTATGGACTAAGCCGCAGCCCTCCGTTGCGTATAAGCCCTGTGGGAAATCAGCTTGTGCGAGTGCGTATATCATGGGTGATTAACTGTTAATATTTAAATCATCATCATTTATTGCGCAGGTATAACGTATTCATTATGGAATCCACCCTGCGGAAGTGCAAGGCAGGAGACGTCTCCCATGAGTATATGAGTCGTTAGGCAACTCCTACAACCGTCTTTCTTCACCACTAAGCCATATTCAAGCGTCTCCAGTAATCTCGAGGCTTGGAAGGCAATTTTAAGCAGAGAGGGCACTCGCGATCCAGCGACAAGTTACAAGTCTCCAACCTGTTAATAAGCTGGGCGTCAAGAACGAGTCGATGCCGGCTCGAAAGACCGCTCTTCATTCTAGGGGGGGCTGTCAAAGGACGTCCAAAGGAGGCACAGGACCCAGAAGAACATCCCCCCTTCCCCCAAATCTCAATTTACCTCCGTAGCTGTTGTGGAAATCTCAACCTCCTAGGTTGGGTTTGGTCGCCCACAAGTCCACATAATCAGTCGCATTTACTGACGCGGGAGTAGACCGGACTCTCCAAAGACGGCGTGTTGACAATTCGTCGCTTCGGCAGGAGATATAATTCGGTCGCCGTGAACGTGATCTGCATTCTACTTTCCGGGATCCTCCTAATCTTCTCGGTTACCGGGTTCCATTACACTAAAGTGTGCTCTGACAAAACTGCGTGAGGGTGTAGTCGTGGGCTGATAACTAGCACCGGACGAATAAAACTCACTGCGGCTACTACTGTGGGCCTATTAATTCAAAGTCTCATATCTCTAAAGAAAGTTGTTCTTTCATGGTTGGTAGTTATGCTGCCTCGCTCACGATATTTACGAGCGAGGGAATTGCCGGGAAAAGGAGACGCGGATGCGAACATGCGCGATTCTCACACGCACACAATCAGGAGTGAGGGCGTATTCTGAAGACCGTAGTCCAATCTCAGAGCGAAGGAAATAATAAGGTCGGTGGTCCAGATGATGAAGTCCTACTCGACTAGGATAAACGTGTGTGGGAGCCTTGCCTGTTCGAAAACTACGGAGCGTTCCCAACAATGTAATGCTCTACAGCAGCAAGTCCTATTGCACCTGAGCATCTCCATACTAGTCGTTCGTAGCCGACAGGATCAACAGGAACATAATGTTAGCAAGTCATTCCGTATTAATAAACATGTGGCAGATGTGTTGTTCCATGGGACATGGATCACTATTAGGTTGTGGTTGGTGTTGCGCTCCTATCCCCCCCAAAAGCCTTACAGAACCAGGCCTCCCTCTAACTTACCCTTGGTATCTTTTTAATATCCATCAACCGTCCCAACCATAGAGGGAATCACATAACACATGGCGGGCGCAGCGGATCTTCGTGGAAAGGTATGAATCTCGCAAAGAGCCTCGTAAAATTCTAACCGGGCAAGCTAACACATGATGACCGTTTTCGTTGGTGGTGGCCTGGGTTGGGGAGAGAGATGTCCAAGGCGATGGCAGCTCAAGGTGTGTGTTGTTCGAAAAAAGGTTTTACAGTATATGTGTATGCTGATTAAGGCAAGGCACCAGTATCACAATCTTCTGCCGTAAGGAGGAGCTGCTTGATGAAGCCAAAACCAAGATACTTGCCGCTAGGCAAGGCGAAAGTCAAGTGATCAAAGCCGGGACAGGTGATACGGCCATCGCCTCCAATGCCCGTAACCCCTGCTCCACTCATGGTTCTTCATCGCCAGTTCCTGGCTGACCAATCAGACAAGTTCATTCGCTCCTTGATTCTCAACCTGAGATGCCCGACATCCTTTGCTGCGTCGCTGGCGGCACTTCAACTGAACTGGGGTTTCTTCTTGACCTCGAACCCCAGGTGTTCGAGCGCTGCATGAACAACAACTACTACTCGAGCGTATATCCAGCCCAGACGGTGCTCAAGCGATGGGCAAAGGACGACGAGAATGCCGAGACTCCACCCAGTCCACGGCTCCGCAAGATCCTCTTCCTCAACAGCTCCCCATCGCTCGTCCCGTACCGGGCTATCTAGCATACCCAGGTAACTTGGCCGGAGCCCCCTTCTGACTACGAAGGCATATAAGTACAGTGGTGTGCGCATGCATGCTAACCCACTAGAAGCCGCCAAAGCTGCCCAACGCGCCCTGGCAGACACTCTACGCTTCCATGTCATGCGTTACTTGGGGCCCAAGTCGACGTAGATCGTGCAGTGCATCTTCGCTCATAACTACATCACACCAACCTTCCTCGAGGAGCAGAAGAACAAGCCGGAACCGACCAAGCGCATCGAGCAGACTAGCAGGGACCTTGCCGCCCTGGAGAAGGACTTTCTCGTACGCGCACAAGATAGTGCCCGAGATCGTGGCAGTGGCGGCCAGCAATGATCTCGCCGTCATCGACAAGCGACTTGGTCCGCGAGTGCTCTGGGTCAACGCGATCGCGTCGTCGCCGAAGAGAGGCTGGTCTATTGTGGACTCAATATTTGCCTTTATCATGTTTCATTTCGTCCCACTTGTAAGGCGAGGTATGGAAAAGGAATGCGGAGGCGATGCGTTGGTTAAACGTTCAGTGTCAAGCTGGGGCTGTGGCCCTGGTAGGTATCCATACGAATGACATTTAGACCATGACGGAGCAATTTGACCCAGGTTTGTCTACGAGACCCTGTTACACACCACGATGGATTCCCATCTAGGAATCCTGCACCGCTGCTTCCGACATATCTATAGTCAACTCCTTAGCCTGAACTCGAGCAGGTCATCGACAACTATGGATGGGCGGCATTGTTCGTGGTCCAGGAACGTTCCAGGTTCAAAAAACAAATACCTTTCGGGCGCAAGCAGCTCCCGGAACTGAATCATCTTTGCCGACTTCGCCACATACTGTCATGTCACTTGGTTGATGTTGTCGGATTTACGAAAGCTCCGATAAGTAGTAGTAAGCAACGACGTTCAAAGGGGAATATATATACTTTCGTGCACTTCCCTTCAGGCTCCGAGTGGTCCCAACAAGAAAACGCTTCTTCAAAGGAGACCATAGTGCTGAAAAAAATCTTTGGCGAACATTGAGGACAAAATCACATTCATCTTTTACTCTGGTAGGGTTGCGCCCGGATTTGGCTGCATGTGAATATTGGGGGAATTAGATGTGGGCTTAGGCCCCCTGTCATTGTGCGCGGTGATATTCCTGCCTATCGCATCCTCCAGTGGCGTACTTGGCGGCGTATTTTAGTAGAGCGGAACTGGGCCTGGAACCTGTTCAGCTTTCCATTCGGCGTGTTAAATGCCAATAGTGCATCCGTGTGTAGAAATAGGGCGGAACTCTGGCCGTCTGGCACCGCCGCCAGCCTTTTCAGCTGCCCAGAGTTGATGATAAACCCGGAGATGTATAAAATGAATACGAGCGCAAATGCCGGGCGTGATTTGCATTTTCGGGAGGACCGGGACCCCCTCTCACCATTCTCCAGCTGCTCCTGTATGCTGTTCGTCTAATGAGGATCACTAATTTTGCTTGTTGTTTTTAAGCCATTCAGTCGTTCGTTTATAGCTATCGGTTTATTCTCAAGGGCCCTAATGGTAATGCAGCGTCGGTAATTGAATAGCACCAATATAGGAGGAGAGACCCGCGACAGCCATCCACCCACGACCGCTCCCCTCTGTATGCGCTCATAGCCACTCGTTTTCCCCCGATGCGTCTCTCATATGCCGTCCTTGCAACGGCCCTCCCGCTCGCATGCGCGCAGACCAGGTCCCCGAAGCGCGGCCTAGTCTTCGTGCCGGACCCGCGGTGGCCCGAGGACGCCGCGGTATGGACTTCGCAGCCGGGTTCCCCGCTGACGTGGTACTACAACTACGAGTGGGAGCCGTCAGCGGAGTTCGCGGGCCTGCCGCAGGAGGACTTCGAGTTCGTCCCGATGCTCTGGGGCGCCCCCGAAGACGAGGACGACGTGTCGTTCCGCGAGTCCATCGAGGCCCAGATCGACGCCGGGCGCGACATCCGCCACGTGCTCGCGTTCAATGAGCCCGACGGCCCCCAGGGCCAGTCCGGCGGCAGCGCCGTGGACCCCGCGAGGGCAGCCCGCGTCTGGATCCGAAACATCGAGCCACTGGCGGAGCGGGGTGTGAAGCTGGGCTTGCCGGCTTGCACGGGCGGCTGGGGAGGGATTCCCTGGTTGCAACAGTTTCTGGGGAATTGCTCGGAGCTTGTGAGTTCCGGCGGTGAGGAGAGAAACTGCACGTACGACTTCGTGAATATCCACTGGTACGGGAATTTCGAGGGATTGGCTAGCCACATGGGTTCCTATTCCGCCGCGTAAGTCGCACCGGGAACTGCAATCATTAACTAGAAAGAAAGACATTCTCTCGTCTCGACGAGAGACCATACTGTTATTCTAAGCTGACCTTGAGGCAGCTTCCCCAACGTCACCCAGTGGATCACCGAGTATAACTTCGATAACCAGGACCTGCCGACGACTCAAGAGTTCTTTAACATGTCTTCCGAGTACTTCGACCGCATGGATAGCGTCGGCCGGTACAGCTATTTCGGCTCTTTCCGGTCCGAGGCTAGCAACGTCGGGCCCAACGCCGTAATGCTGAGCAACGATGGCCAGCTGACGGATATCGGGTCCTGGTACCTGGGAGGGTCGGCGACTGGCGTCGATCCCCAGTCTTCCGCTCCTGCTGCCCGGTTAAGCCGGGCCTCATTTGTTATGGCTGTGGTTGTCGGTATTGTTTTGAGGGAGTGGTTGCATTAGTGTGATGACAGTTGCTACGGTGCCTGCCTTTACCTTTATGTACGGCTTGTCGTCCGTCCCCCTGAATATGCGGGAGTTCGAGGAATTACTGAGACCATTGGCTAAGGCGTTGACAAGCGATCATGATTGCCAACAAAGCAATGCGTGGCCGATTGTTGTGAGCGTGGGACGGCCGACCACCAACTCGCCACAAAGAGGCATCGGATCCCAGTTACTTTACGGTAACCTTTTACCGATACAGAAGACATTCTTCGGCGGCGCCTGGACGGGCTATGACACCTGAACCATCGGGTGCTAGAATATAGGATCACTGGAATCTGGATAGGAAGAACATGACGACACAGAATGTCTAGACAAATGCAACCACATAGACTTATAGAATATTACCTTGGAATTCGCACAGGTTTCTTATGATAATTTGTCCCATATGCTTGGTCTCATGACTGGGCGCAAATATACTACCAACAGTCGGAATACCGTAGCACGGGTTAGAGCTGGGCGCTATGAGACAGACACCTAGAATATCTGATTTGAGCCTCGTACTTTCGAACAATAATGGGTCAATGAGGTGGGAAATGAGTAGTGACCGTGACAGTGGCTCAAGTCTTTATGTTACCGGGTGCTGTCAAAGTGCTCATTGGAGGTCGGATTTAGATTTACAGCCGGCGTTGAGTTATTCTCCCAACGGCTTCAGGCTGCTTAAGAAGCAGCCAGAAAAATGCTGAAGTCTTCGTTATCCTCAAAGGCTGCTAATAAAGCGACCGCGGAGACATTAGAGCAGAAGACGGAAAGAACCGAAGCAATAGTGGGGAGCAGCCTGCTCTATCTGCCGAAACATCGGCCGTTGTTCGAGCGTGATGCCTCGGCAAAATAGGAAGAGGACTCCATGACCTCGAGCCGCGGCGGGTTCAGTGTGGTGAGAATCTGGGGTTCAGTGCCTGCATTGTCCCTAGGCTATCACTGATCTCCCTTCACCGATTAGTAGCTGTACATTGGTACCCACCGTACTAGCCGTACCTTCCGTATTTAACCAGTATCGAGTCCCCAGCCTCAGATTTCATTTCTTTCGGCCATACTTTCTCGCAGCTTTTGCTTGAGTCTGTCAAGATTTGTTCCTCTCTATTCCTTCCTGTGTGTCTCTTAGTGTTGCATTCGCGATAACCTAGTAAAGCACATTCGCCCGCTGCGAGAGGAGAAAGATGGCTGTCGAACGAGTTACCTCTATCTTGAAGCATATCACTCCTGGTTCATCCCTCGCACATATGTAAGTACCTAGTCTTAGATATCCTGTGCTGTTTTCCCGATGCCTTTCCCCGGCTTTCCCTCTTATTGCGATGATGAGCTCTGTTCTTTACGATGGTGGGATCCTTGAGATTTGCGTTTAGAAACTTATTGTCGCACAATCAGAACGTCCAAGAACCCCGACGATGTCGTCATCACCCTCGCCATCCGGACGCCCCTCTGCAAGGGCAAGAAGGGCGGGTTCAAGGACACATCCGTCGAATACCTGATGTACGCCATTCTTAAAGAGGCAAAGGAGCGCATGGGCTTCGCGCCCGAACTGGTCGAGGACATCTGTATGGGCAACGTACGTAGTATACGGCTTCCCGCTCGCTTTGCTTCACGTACGAAGACATGCATACCTACATAGGTGTCATACGTACTTGCGCAACAATGGACTGACACGTGCCCTTCTCCCTTCATTTAGGTCTCGGACAGCAAGGCGGCTTACAAGGCGCGGGCGGCGGCGCTAGCGGCCGGGTTCCCCAACACGACGAGCGCATCTTCGGTCAACCGGTTCTGCTCGTCGGGACTGAAGGCAACGGCGGACATCGCGCACGCCGTCGCGTGTGGGTCAATCGAGATCGGGATCGCGGCGGGCACGGAGAGCATGACGGCGGGGGGGGACGCGCTGAATCAGCCGTTCGACGAGGAGGTCACCAAGCACAGCCAGGAGGCCGCCGACTGCATGCAGGCGATGGGTTGGACGAGCGAGAATGTGGCGCGCGACTTCGGCCTCAAGCGCGAGCAGCTCGACGAGTACGCCGCCGAGAGCTTCCGGCGCGCCGAGGCCGCCCAGAAGGCTGGGTGGTTCGACGACGAGATTGTGCCCATCACCACGCGTGTCAAGGGCCCCGACGGCGAGTTCAAGACCGTCACGCTCACCCGCGATGAGGGCATCCGTCCGGGCACCACGGCCGAGGCCCTCGGCAAGATCCGCCCAGCGTTCCCGCAGTGGGGTCCCATGACGACGGGCGGCAACGCGAGTCAGGTGACGGACGGCGCCGCGGCTGTGGTGCTGATGAAGCGTAGCAAGGCGCTCAGGCTGGGCCTGCCGGTACTGGCCAAGTACGTGGGGTCGACGGTAGCGGGGCTGGCGCCGCGCGTCATGGGCATCGGCCCGACGGTGGTGATCCCGAAGCTGTTGCGGCAGCACGGCCTTACCCTCGACGCCGTCGACGTCGCTGAGGTGAATGAGGCCTTCGCCACCATGGCCGTCTACACTCGAGACTACCTCAAGCTGGACTGGGCCAAGATGAACCCGCGCGGCGGCGCCATCGCCCTCGGCCACCCGCTCGGCACCACGGGGGCGCGCCAGATCGTCACTGGCCTCAGCGAGTGCCGCCGCACCGGCAAGAAGATCCTGCTTACGAGCATGTGCATCGGTACCGGTATGGGCATGGCTGGGTTGTTTGTCAATGAGCAATAAGGGAGTTCCCTTTCCCCCCTTTTCTTGATGAGGGATGGAACGGTCCCTAGGAATGACGGGATAGCATTTGGATTAGAGTGAATTAACCTATGCGCCGACCGAATTTTCCCGAGATGTCTAGATCTATACTATATGATATAATGAGTTCAGAACTAACGGTACGGAAGTACATGTAGGCGTTTATTTGAGTATATACTACTATCGATTTTAGCTTTAGGTACTCGCACCTCCCTATCCTGCAGTTCATCGATTTTGTTCAAGGCTTACTTCAGAGATCTAAGCTAGTAACGGTTCTCACCTTCGCTATTACTGAGCAAAAACGCTGAGATTTTCTATTCTGCAGTATCTTACCTAGCACCTGTCAACTACCTCTATCTCCTCGGGTGCGAGAAATGCACATAATTAACGGTAGCTGCTTTTTTAGACCGTACTTTCCGAAAATGGAACCTTTATAACTAATCAAATTCGCCTATAATAATATATATCTATTTATACTTATTTTTATAGTAATCTAAAAAGCGCTGCCTGCCCCGCCGGGTTTGGCGGCACGCCTAATCCGGCCTAGCGGCCCACTTCGCCCTGTGCGCAATCCGCGCATATGCACCGTCAGATTGCCTCTGACCATATATAGGCCGTGCCTCCCCTAACCTCCCTCGTCGCGTACTTTCTACCTTTTCCCTTACCCATCTTCCTCTTCCTGTCTCCCCTTAAGACTTATCTCCGTTGTTGTTAGGCTTACCAGGTCCCCCTCCCTGTACGCTCATTTCCGCCACTTACGGCCCTGTTGCCTAGTTCCCTTAACTCGTGATCGACCGTTGCCCGACCTTCCCGCGCTCCGATTTCTCGTTTTGCGTTCTGCTGTCTCGACAGAATTTTCAATCCCGAGGACCCCTCGACGATGCTCGCACCGTTCCTCTCGGTCCTTTGCTGGGCCTCGCTCGCGTGCCGCTGATCCACGAGTCTCTGCTTTCCAAACTTTGGAGTCGTCCCCTTTCGCAGACCCCTAATCTCAAAATGTTAAGACTAGGCTGGCCTTACCAGGTGTTAAGTCGTGGCCGAAGCGTCCGAGAGACCAGCCTCCTTCTTGTTAGGGGTGGATCAGCTGGGTGACATGGCATCACGCCAAGGTCCCTTCCCTGCTGACGACGCCACCCTTTATCCTGCGCGTCCTCCATGCGGGAAATCGTGGCTCAGCGACAAAGCCTCAGGCATATTCACACCCAGCCAGGCCGAGGAAGGGCCGAAAATGACCGACGTAACCTTGCGGTCGCTCTTATTGGCGGCGGTTCGTGCCGTTAGGCGCACATGATGGTGTTGATCTCGGGTTTCCTTCCCATTTAGGGGAGGCGACGGCAAGCCTTCGAGCAAGGTACTACGGCAGCATCGGCTTGACCCTGCTCCCGACCTTCACCTGAAACTGACTGGCGTTACGCGGACGAAAAGAGGGTGCAGGTAGTAACGCGGCCTCGAACTTGCTACCTCGGCGGAAGCCTTATTCCTGGCTGACAGAGACGGCAGATCATCTCGGACAGCGGCGATTTCGATAATCGTACGATCGCGATAAGGTTTATTGGTCGAGAAACGATTACGAAGTTCGAAGGGAGCTCGTGGCGTACCGTGATTGGCAAAAATACGAGCGCTTAAGGACGGCTCTATCTATCTCTCGTATCGGAAGGATGCGATCAGTCTATTACCCTTGCTTTTCTGAAGCAATGCGCAGATTTCAGCTGCCTTAACGGAGCCAGGAAACTTGGATTGATGAAACATTTCTCTGTATGGGCCGATTGGAGCCTGAATGCCAATCGTCTATATATTGGTTACCAGCAATATTTGAGGGGTTCCCGAGAGGTGCCAGCATTCATTATCTTCTTTATTTTCTACTGATCAGTCACGATGACTGTCCATCTCGATAATATCAACTTTTATTTAGGCCTAGCGCTAGCTCCATCTTTGTCCGTACTGAGAAAGTACAACGAGTCTAGCGAATGAGCGCATCTATGATGACGTGGCCAAGGCCACGGATTACGATGATCCTTGGTCTACCCCGCCGCCGCTGGAGCAGCTCTTCCCCTCGAGCTCAGTCATGATAAAGCGCGAGGCCAGTGGGCGAGACCCAGCTTCTTGCGACTTGGGCACCTTACTGGATGACGTTATTGTTTTCCCTAGCGATCATGACTCGGACGAGAGTGATCTGGAGGAAACTGTAGATAAGGACAGCTCCCAAGCCGTGCCCGATATAGGCGCGCCAAGCCAGCAACAGCAACCACGCGAACCAGGCCCTTTGACAGCATCGTCACGGATATCGACGCTATCGCCAGGTGGGGGTCGGCATCCATCTATGCCGGCCCATTCGTCCTGTTCGCCACAACGTTCGGGGGCTCAGCATCAAGACCGCGCTGCTCACGAAACATGGTCAAACCACGGCCGTAGTGATGCAGAGCCGGCGGCCCCAGCCGAGACCAGCTCACAGTGGCATTGTCTACGAATCCGTCTACACCCCTGTTTCCCTCACAGCTACTGAGGCCACTTCCTGTGTCATCGTATATTGAACAGGACGGTTCAAAACAAGCTGAAAGCATGCTAAGGGAAGCTAACTCTATTGACGCCCTGCAAGCTATGTGTGGGCAGGATGTCGCCGCGACGAGCCAGACGCTTCGACCATGGACATCGGCATCTGGGGTTCTACCTTCAACCCCACAGCGTAATACTCGCGCGTCTATTTCTCAAGAGGATCAGGCCGGTGCCCTCTACTCTCCTAAGCGGTCTCAGCCCTTCCCTACCGAGGAAGACGCCCAAAACGGTCTTGTGTGCGCGTGCGGCGGCCTTCTAGTTCGGAACATGCTTTTCGGGGTCGTGCATGCTCCAATCGTCTCAGCGCTCGTCTCAAGGGTGCACCGGATGGAGCGCCTTCCTCTGCATCAAGCAATGATTCTTCAGACGACGAAGGCGTTAGTGACCCCGACTATGAACCACCAGCAGCGCAAAACGACGAGGAGGATAGAGATCGCAGCGCACACGGGGGCTCCGACTCTCATTCCATTGTGCCCGGCCGTGTGACGCCTGTCCGTCGATCACATGGTCAGCCCGCCATCCTACTATGGTACTTCCGCCGCAGGATCTGCTGATCCCGGGCCGCTCGCGATATTCGAGGAGTGGCCGTTGCGAGACGTAACGCTTAAACGCGTCACAGAGGACGGCGTGACAACGTTCCAACTGCAGTTCACGTGGGATACGCATGAGAAGACCAAACAAGCTCGCCCGAGACGGAGGCAGCAAAAGCCTGCGACCACTCTTGGCAAGCCACGCCCGTTCAGCGAAGAGGAAAATAAGCTTCTTGGACGGCTGAAAAATAAGCAGGGTATATCGTGGGAGGAAATCTATAAGCACTTTACTGACCGCTTTCCTAGACGGAGTATGGGATCTGTCAGACCTAGCAACGCCAGTCAGCCCTAGCGGAGATTACTTCATGCACCCCTGGTACCTTTCTCTCTCAGCCGCAGCTGTTTTCATGTGTATTTAAGGAGGGTTCGCTACCCTCTGCTTCTAGCTTGGACCTCTTGGAGGTCAACAACCTGATAGTTTATCCTTCTTCAGTTTTATATGCTTCAGTGTGTGATGTCAGGGTCTCATACGATCTTTTCAGGTGCGATACTTAACAAAGCTGAAAAAGTAGCGGACTCGTGCAGGAATGGGCAGGGGTCTATCATGAACAGCTATCAAACGTCTAAATAAGAGTCGTACATATATAACTTACTCGTGAAATAAAATATTAAGCCCGGAAAGATCGTAATCATTTATCTAGTACTCCGTATACTTAGATCTATCACCTCCTTATTTCGGTCATGATGAAGTTGCTTTATAACGCCTTGATGAAACGTGGGTAAACCGTGAGCTAGCAGACGACGAGCAACTTACCTAGGACCCGACCCGTACTAGCTACACTTAAGGTCTGTATTCCCGTTATCTCGATAACTTGGCTCCACGGTATTGCTCAATCCTCCCCCTTAGGAACCTTGGTCTACTTCTTCTTCCCTAGCGACGAACTGGTCAGCTTCCGCAGCAGAACCGCCAGAAAGCCGCCGTCCGCCTTCGCCGCATTTACGTCAATGCGGTGGTCGGGACGGAGGCTGTAGGTTCTGAAGGCCTCAAAATTATCCTATACCTTCACCTTCTGGCCTGTGCGCCTGGAGTCGACAAAGTCGGGGATGTTGACCAGCACCTTAGTGTGGACAGCGGTTTCACCTGGCTGTTGCGAGTGGTGGAATTTGAGCTCGTGGCTGATCGCTATCGTCCGCTTTTTACGGTACTCCTGCGTCCCAGGAACCACGTTCTGCGACGACATGCAGCGACTGAACTCCTCATCGAAAGAGGCAGTGGCATTAGGCTGAAAATTCGAGAACCAGTCGAAATAGGATTGCGACGAGGGGGGGGGGGGGGGGG